>CM057449.1:297250000-297712500 GCA_016271365.2 Neoceratodus forsteri | reverse complement strand
TACACCCGGCGGGTAAACACAGGCTTCCACCGCTCTATGCTGGGCAGCTTCATAGACAGTATTATCAGAACTGCAACCCCCCCTTAAACTTGCAGAGTTCCTCGTTCTAGCTACTTCATCCTATAACCTGCGATCCAGTGACTCTCATGCCCTCCTGGTACCAAAAACTCGCACACAAATAGGTGACCGAGCCTTCGCTGCGTATGCGCCCAGGGTTTGGAACTCACATCAATCAAGCACTCGCTCCTCTCCCTCCCACCAGAGCTTTAAAGCCTCCCCCTGGGGCTTTCTCTAAAACAGCCTCCACCTGTCTCTGCACTAGACAAACCCTCTCAGCCTGTGATGCCCCAAAAAACTGAGATGCTACCTAAACAATATGACTTGGATAGAGTACATCTAACTACACACCTCCTGTACTCACAGTTTACTAGAAGAATAGACCATTTAGGCCACCTGCCCAACAGGGTGAGCATTATTACTGTGCACTCCCTTATCTTGCTCTGGGCCCTCTATCTCAATGTTACTCCTCTTTGCCTACTGCAAGCCTTACAACATTGCTGCCTGTACTTCTTCCTACTGCATGCAATGTAAATCCCTGCTGGTACTGTTGCTTGTATTGTCCCTGTGTGCCAATTCTCTGATGTAATCCTTCACTTGTTTTTGCCTGACATTCATGTATGTACCTTGTAATCTCCCGGGCCGCACCTGAAAATAGGCACTTGGCTGTCTAGTGTGCTTACCCGGTTAACAAAAGCAAATAAATAAATAATGCATTTAGAAATAAATTTTTAATTCTTTGCAGTTAAACATGCAGTTTCATGTGAGGGCACATTTTGGGGGGGGTTCAACCAGGAGTGGCACACTAAACTGAAAGTGTGTTTTCAGGGGCAACCTGGAGCACATGGAAGTTAAATGACTTGCTCAGGGTCACCCAGTATGCAAGTGGGCTGTGGATTCAAACCTAGATCTCAGATTTGCAGTTAAGAACCTAAACCACTGTGCTAAACTGCCTCTCAAGTAATGGCAGTCATCTGTTTACGGTTCATGATGTTGGTGCAATAAGCATACTAACGCACAAACATGCCAGCAGAATATACCTAGCAGGCTTTCGTGTCTGCTCATTTGGTTAGTCTCCATCCTAAGAGCTGACCTTGCTCCACCCCTCCCCCCAGGCTTCTCCTTTCCCAGTCCAGGGTATACCCGCTTCATTGGACTTTGCTTCCATAACCCTTCCACTGTACCTGTCCCACCCGCTCTTGAACCCCTCCACAGTCTCTGCCTCCACCACCCCCCGGGCAGTGCATTCCATGGTTCTACCAACCTCTCAGTGAAGTAGCACCTCATCCTTTCTCCCCTTAGTTTCCCCCTTCCAGCTTTCATGCATACCCTCTAGTTGCCCCCCCCTTCCTTCGGAGCATTGTGACTGCGCCTCCCCTATTTACCCCTTCATATACTCGGCGACCCCTATCATGTTCCCGTCCTTTCTCTCTTCCAATGTGTACACATTTAGCTCTTGAGCCTCTCCCCATTGGTCCCCAGCCCCAGATAATTTTGGTTGCCTTCCTCTGGACCCTCTCCAGGAGTTCAATGTCCCTCTAAGCATGGCCTCACAAAACTGCATGCAGTAATGTAGGTGCGGCCTCACCAAGCAGTTATACAGAGAGTATCACTTCCCTCTTTCTGGAGTGATCCTCCTAGCGATGCATCCCAGCATCATGTTGGTCTTGGCGCTGCCCTCTTACAAGTCTCAGAGTTGTTCATACTGACAGCCCCGAGTCCCTCTCAGCCATAGCAGCAGTACATTGCACACAGATATAAAATGTCAATAAGCAGGTCATGCAACAGATGTGCTGAGCAGTTAATAAAGCAACAAATGTACAGCTGTCATTTTGTACATTCTGTTCAAAATGTGGTTTTGCACCTGTGGTGCCAAATGGCACAGTTGTGCAAAATCTCCTTTTGGCTAATGAACTGATAGCATCACTGTTCATGTGGTGGGGTCACGAAAAGCCCATGCTGAAAAATGGAGTGAAAATACCAAGAAACACCCAGGACATTAGGGTTTCTGACCATAACACCCTCCACTATAGGGACTGACAGGCATCAGAGGTGTGACTTGGGATTGTCAACAGTAATGTTCATGCCATTCCTGTGAGTGCTGGTATAGCCTCCACCTATTGTCTCTTTAAGAGCTGTCTGCTTGCAAACATAATTAGTGCTTTTCCATGGGGCTGGTGTCTCCCTGCACGAATCCTGCCTGAACTGCGGAGTAATCGCTCCATTTTGCAGTCGCTGAAGGCGCAAAGGGAGCCCATCTGAAAGATACAACTGTTTACCTGAAATCATTTAAATTTTAAAGCATTAGTAATATTGTAGTTTATCTAACCTGCCTTTATTGCAGATGGGACTTTGTGTGTGTTGCCCCTCCATTTTGGACCTAAACTACTGTGCTGGGCCAATGGGATTAGGGGAGCTATAAAATGGAGACTGCTTGGACCAACCAGAAGTTGGACTCTCCCTGGAGCCAGCTTACAAGGGGAATGTATAGCTAGTAATTCTTGGAAGTGTAGTTTTGGACCTTGGCATCTTTTTTTTTTGCAACAGAGAGCTTTGGAGTGATCGACAGCTGAATCCACCAACTGGACCCAGGTGGTGCCGAAGGAATGCTCTGCCCACTGCGGTGGAGGTCAGATCAGTTGTGACCCGTGAGAAGAAGGCTCTGTGCTTCTGCGGTGAATAGTTTCATGCGGGAAGTGCGTGAGAGGCCCTGAAGTCGGTCTGTTGCCATCGCAAGCTTAAATCGGACTCACACTTGCCTGCTTTACACTGCCACCAACATACTCACTCTTGAAGAACGATTGAAATACCACACCTGCCTTCTGGCAAAAAAAGCACTATCTGGGTTATGCCCATCAGGGGTCTCCGCATCCCTGCAACCAGCCGTCCGACTGGTGCATACCCGTAACTCTACCAAAGCCACCTTCCTGGTACCCAGGGCAAGGACCTCTCTCTGCCAAAGATCCTTCCATCATAAAGCTCCGACCTGGTTTAACAACCTTCCTGAGGGAATATCAAAGATCCCGGATTGGACTGGTTCAAAATAGCCCTCGAAAACATATCATCAACAGCGGTGCTGTAATTGCCTGTAGTGGAACACAACCCTGTCTCAAACAGCCCCCAAGTCCGATGACTGGGCAACTGTTAACTGCAGCTAGCTAATAACTTGTGTGTATATAATAACTTGTGTGTATATAATGATCGTGTAACTCAACGTATGTATGTATCTCACCTGTATGTAACCTCTGTCTATAACTGCACTTATTGTTGTCTCCCCCACCCACATGACAAGGTACCTTTGTAAACGAGTCTCTGACTCAAAGGTTGTAAAACTGATTACTTCAATAAATAAATAAATAAATGAATCCAAGGTGGCTGAAAGTAAGGAAGGCTGGGAAGTGGAAACTAGGCTCGTTCTCTAGAAGATTGGAGAAATTGCTGAATAGTGCTCAGTCTGTCAGGAACTGAAGCTGCTGTGTGTACTCCCAGGTATCTGCAGTTATTGCGATCGGGACCTTGGAGCAGCTGCCTGGTACAGTAATTTCTTTTACATATAAAAATGTGTTTCGTGCTTGTGGGGGATAGCTATTTCAATTTCCTTTTCATTGTGCGTTGTAAACTGGAAGCAGAACTAAATTTAATCAGACTAAATCCGTCTGCTAGTCAAAGCAGCTGGGCCCGGCCAGTAGATTCTCATCTCCATGCCTTGCTCTTCTGGCAATCCAGAACAACCATCTTCATCAGGTTCTCAGCTAGGGAGAGTGTGAGTACAAAAATCAGGGCATTCCCCTGCGACCTGTTAATCACAAGTGTGTCATCTAATTTTGTTTCACTTCTTCAACGACAGCCATCCGGCTCCGGATTACAATTGGGTGTTGTGCATATATTTTCTACAGGGCCCTATCCATCTGCACCTGCCGCCAACCCAGGCAACAGACCTGGCTAGCCCCCAACCTGGGTACCCAGAGTACGACTTTCCAGACCCTGTATGTGTGCACAGTACTGTGAGTTACTTTGGCTAATTAACTTGATTCCCCTCCAGTGTTACAGTCCCCTAAATAAACCAGATTTGATGTTGTTAAACTTTAAACTGTCTGCAGTGTTTGCACCTTCATGTCAAGCACTGTATTGGTTTGTGTATGCTGTTTAGCCTTATTTTTCAAAGGGTCCTCAAAGACGAACCTCCGAATCAGTCTCGAGAATAAGTGGTACCTTATGATTAAACAGTGTGTACATGTGGGGCATTGGCACTGTAATTCCCGTGCATTGTGTGGGCCATTAGAAGGTGGTCTCAGTGTCCCAGAGGGCTGCGACCAAACTAGACCATTACAAACCTTGACCTCTGGGTGGAGGTACCCGCCATAGAACCTAGGCCCCTCAACCTGTTGGTAGTCCAGCAGACAGGGGTAGTAGCCCTTAGGATAGCACCACCTGGGGATTACACAAAGTAACTTACAGATCTGATTTTTGGCAGGAGGCTGACTGAGGATATGCTGATCCAAATTCATAATTGATTGATGCCAAAGATTTTGGTGTTCGTCCCGGCATTCATTTACTTTGAGAACCCACCTCCCGATTCAAGTGCGCTCAAGTGAAATATGGTATCGTTTGTTCGGCCACCAGAACAGCGAGATGTCAATTTCGCTAGCATTACATACAGTATTTTATATTAAAAACCATACCTTACCATACACATAAGAATATAAGACCACACAACTCACAGCAACAAGTAGCTCTAAATTATAGTGTGAACTTAAGACCGGGGATGTGTGTGGTTGGCAGAAACACCACCACAGAAGAAAGCGTCCCCACAGCAACAAGTAATTCTAAACATACCTCCCAACTGTCACACATACGGTACGTCACTCATTTTACCCCTCAGAGATCCTCTGCCCCACATGAAAAGGGGATATTCCACATTTCCCACTGAGACTTTAAAGCAGAAATTCATAATTATGTACCATGTTAGCAAACATTATTAACATTAGGGAACTGACAGCAATAGTGTTCTGCAGTTGCAGTGCCAAGATTGAGGATATGTCACATTTTGGTCATTCTGTCACACATTTCAGGGACGAAAGACTGAAAGGTATGGTTCTAAATTATAGTGAGAACTTAAGACCCGGGGGCGTGGGAGGCGGAACGCCCCCACAGAAGAAACGGTGCATACAGCAACACATAGTACTAAATTATAGTGCGAATGAATGAAGAGAACATACCTAACTGTTGTACAGACTTCATTCAGTCTGACAACGTTTTACGGATGTCACGGTTTACTGCTTTTAAAGCGCCGATTTTGGCCCCCCATATATTTAATTTTCTTATTATTACCACCATACTGTTAACTTGCCGGGCGTGTGGGGCACACCCCCAGGTATTTTGATAGATACTGTGTGTTTTGTTCCATGTATTTTACATGAGAACAATGTTCTGTTGCCTCATTCGCAAAACTGTAATGAGAAGCTTTTGCGGTGGTATTAAACGTATTTAAGCAAAGTAAGAGCTATTGGTTTTCTGTTACCGATCATGTGTTTGTAGGTGTTGGGGGGTAGATGCATTGCCGCAACGTCGGTGACGTAGTGAGTCACTACCATAATCCTACGAATTAGGAGAGTCGCGCACTTCGGGTTCCCTAATCTAATAAAATTGCCGTAGCCCCTCCTTGAAGGACTTCTCTCCTACTCAACTATTTTTTGTGTACAGCCCTACAGGTGAGTCCAAAGGAAGACTGTCGCACATGCAGTTGCCAACTCCTCACTTTGTGACTGAAAACTGTCCCAATGCATTCAACCTTGTAATGACAAAAAAGTGTGTGTTAATTAAGGAACATACAGCGGAAAACAAACAGCGTTTACGTAATTTATGGGTGGATTGGCCGAAAGGAAAACAAAAAGCCAGGCCAGCTCATGCTACCTGCACATTTAAGAGCCTATATTTCGTCTCGCCCTTTTGGCTTCCAGTATAGCCTCTTAAACAATCATTTCTAAACCGAACTTGTTACCCCAGTCCCCAGAACACCCATTAAGCCCCACCCACAGGAGTCCTAAACCGCGCCCATTACCCTCCCTCCTCATCCCTCCCCAACTCCTCAGAGCAACCGCTCTCTGCTGCTCACCTTCGCGCGCTCTCACTCACACTCCACTCGGGGGCGGGCCGCGCGCCGCCGATGCACACCGGTTCTCTTCGCCGGGGCTCGGCTGCTCCTTGCATATTCCACAGAAGGTCACGCTGCCGACAACGAGAAAGACAAACACCGGGAAACGCGCCATAGAAACGAATACAGCGGCGGGGAGAACTCGCCACCGCGAGACACCCAACCTTTATCGTCTCGCGCAGCTGAAAGTGCTTCTCCGCACGCGCTAGCGTCGAGACTTCTCATTGGCTGTGTGCGGCCCCTCATTCTGGCTCCTTTGTCCCATTGGCCGGCTTCGCAAGAAGCTTGTGTGTCGTGCTATTTTCGCATGAAGAAAGCGTTTCGGGTTTACGCCCAGTGCATGCTGGACAATGGGGTTTTTTTTTCTGTCCTATTGCAGGTGTTTTTTGGAACCTCGGATTGCTCAGAGCAGTTTCGCAGATAAGATGCATAAAGGAGATCAAGTAACTGCTTCGTAGACTAACATTTTTAAAACTGCGGTGTCTATGCAGTTTTGACCCTAGAATATGACCCGAGATTCCCCACACTGATGAGTACTGGCAGTTTCCACCACAAGAGCATCTGGTGGCCCCAAAGCTGTCCATAGCCGGCGTAGTATCATATTCTGCTAACCTTGTCGTCTGCACATGCGTATAGTTGCAAGCTCAGAAGGTAGCGGATTTTTCAACTTCTTGCTTGCAGTGTACAATGCTCACCGTGTGTCAAGCTAACTAATCTGTTACCAGGTGTCGGGTATCCGCGTTTCTTATTAATGAGGCTACTTATTTACTTTATCTACAGACCAGAAGCATGTCATAAAAATTGAATAGTTGTGGTCCTGTGCGTTTACGTTGAAATTGACCCACAGTATTCTGAGAATAGAGTCTCTGGCTGATAGGATTTTTTTTTTTCGGGGGGTGCTGAATTTAGGAACCGACCAAGCACTAAATCAGAACTTAAAAAAAATATCACGTTTAAGACGGAGTGGACCCGTGTCTTTGCCTCACAGCCTGTTTTGTTGTCACTGTTATCACTTGAGGGACAGATGCACTCCAAACGAGGAGGGACACAGAGTGGGACACTGAACTTTAAAATTAGAGACACATCATCAAACTTGAAGATTAAGGTCAGATCACCATGGAAACCCTTGCTTTTACCTGACCAATGTTTAATTTGTCTGTAGCATCAAAAAATTTGACATTTTGCTTTACTACAGTTTTTTGAGTTTCCAGTATCTCCTCTGTGTGGGCAGCAGCTTCCAGATGTAGGAAATTGTTAGAGACTGAGCACTTCCGTGGGTAAAATAAGGGATATCTCTCATAATGAGGGACAGTTAAGAGGTATGCTTTTGTTATTCTGAAAAAAAGCAGTCTTTGGCTCTAGTTATTTACTGACCCCAAGACATCACCAAAAAAGGATTAGTTATGAATCATGATCCATGTATATGAGAGTGGACCCTCATTATTCTGAGAAAGGCTGTGTGAGTGCGTCTCTTTTAGGATGCCACTATTGTGTGTAGGTGTTTTATTTCAAACGTTGATTTTCTTGTCTGTGCATATTTATTAATTACAGGCACAATGACCATCTGACAGCTGAAATTGATCGTGTTACTTTCAGCAGTCAGCCAGTATTACTAACCTTACATTTCACTGGCACTAACATACTAAAATGTCAGCAGAATAGGCCCCTGCCGGTCTTCGCGTCTGCTCGTTGGTCAGCCCCACCCTGGGAGATGACCTTGCTGCCCCTCCTCGCTTCTCTGGCTTCTCCTTCCCAGTTCCGGATATTCTCGCTGCATTGGATTTTGCTTAGAACCCTTCCCTGTACCTGTCCACCCCTCTTGAACCCCTCCACTGTCTCTGCCTCCACCAGCCCCTAGGCAGCGCATTCCATGGCTCCATCACCCTCTCATTGAAATAGCACCTCCTCCTTTCTCCCCTGAATCTTCCCCCCCTCCAGCTTCCACCCATGCCCTCTAGTGGCCCCCTCCTCCTTCCTTCGAAGCACCCTGACTGTTGCTGCCCTGTTTACCCCTTCATGTACCTGAAGACCTCTATCATCTCCCCCCGGTCCCTTCTCTCTTCCAGTGTGTACATATTTAGCTCTTCGAGCCTCTCCTCATAGGTCCTGCCCCCCAAGCCACAAATCATTTTGGTTGCCCTCCTCTGGACCCTCTCCAGGAGTTTAATCCCCTGTTTACCCCCTTCATGTACCTGAGGACCTCTATCATCTCCCAGGTCCCTCTCAGCCATCAAGACTTGTAGCATCCCAGGTGTACACTTGGCCCAGGTTTCTGGCCCCAGGTGCAGTACCTTGCATTTCCCTGCATTGAACTTCAGCTTCCACTTTCTAGAGCATCTTTCCAGAGCCTCAGGTCCCCTGTAGGGCCACCCTCCCCTCCTCCCCATCCACCACGCCCCCCAGTTTTGAGTCATCCATAGAGAGCTCGTCTCACTCCTGATACCTGTCCTTATGTCAGAGGCGTAGATGTTGAACAGGAGGGCCCAAGAACTGATCCTTGTGGGACCCATTAATGATCCTCCTTGGGGATGAGACTATCCCGCCAACTATGACCTCCTGGGTCCGGTCCTGGAGCCAGTTGCCTATCCATCTGATCATCTGGTTCCCCACCCGCATTTCTATTTCTAATTCACTAATTAGAATACCTGTGTGAATTTGACCTTCCTGTGTAGTGGGGCTGCAGGCATACTGGGGAAGCAATGGGGAGTTGGGAATGTGATTTAGGCTGCTAGCTACTCCCCATTTTTTCGGTCCCTCTTACATACTGCTTGCATAGAGACATTGTCTGGATTTTTCTACCAGCTGATAGTTTTTGAGCACATACAAAGTTTTATTTTCCAGTATCTGGGTCTGAGTTCATTGAGTAACCATTTTGGTATTGATCTCATGTTTTTGGGTTTAGCTGACCTAACTCAATGAATGAACGCTTGAGTGGCTTCTTTATATTTCATTGGAAGTGTGGGATTGTGTGGGCAGACTAAGGAAGTGATCAGGGAGGTGGGTGGAATATATAGCAAGGGTTGGACCGAGCTGGCAGAGCAAGCACAACAGATTGTGGAGCTCAGTGGTATGGTATGGGTGAGGTTGTGCTGGCACACCAGAGAAGTGATCTAGGAGGTGGTTGAGATTATGATGGCACACTGTGGCGGCAAATGAGGAGGTAGGGGATATGTTGCAGGGTGGGAATGTTTACACCGTTACAGTGATTGGGGAAGTGGGAGGGATATTCTGCAGGAGTGAGACTTTGCTGGCACACCGTAGAAATGGCCAGGGAGGTGAGTGGGACATATAACTGAAGTGGCACTGTGCTGGCAGAGCAGGAGAGGATGGGTGGGATGTACAGCAGGGATGGAGCCATGCAGTGCAGTGTTTAACCAGTTAGGAGGTGTATGGAATGAATATATGGCAGGGGTGGGACAGTGAGGCACATCAGAGAAGAGATCAGGGAGGTGCGGGATATATGGCAGGGGTTAGACTGTGCTGGTACAGCAGGGATGCAATTGGAGAAGAGTGTGGGATATATTACATGGTCTGAATTGTGTGGACAGACCGGGGACTGATTAGGGAGATGAGCAAGATATATGGCAGGGTGGAGAATTTACTGGCATACCAAAAAAGCAATCCGGGAGGGGGAGGATGTATGATAGAGGTGGGACTATGCAGGCACACCAGGGAACTGTTCTGAGAGGAGGGTAGGAGACATAGCAGGGGTAGGACTATGCAGGCAGACTGAGGAAGTGATGGGATTGTGGGGGAATATATTGCAAGGCTGGCACAGTGTTGGCAGACTGATGAAGTGACTGGAGAGGTGGATGGGAGAAATGGAAGGGGTGAGACTGTGTAGGCACACCAGAAAAGGATTCGGGGAGGAAGGCATGATTAATTGCTGGGTTGGGGCTGTGCAGGCACACCAGGGGAGATGGGTGGGATATGTGGCAGAGGGGATTGGGCAGGCAGATTGGGAAAGCAATTGTGAGGTTGGCAAGATATATAGCAGGGGTGGAACAATGCTGGCACACCAGGGAAGCAATCAGGGAGGTGGGTGGGATATATTGCAGGAGTGAGCTGGGACAGTGCAGGCACACCAGGGGATCATTTGAAGTGTGGGGGTATATGGCAGGGGTGGGACTGTGCAGGCAAAGCAGGGAAGCAATCTTGGAGATGAGCAGACTATAGGGAAGGGGTGAGACTGTATGGGCAGATGGGAAGTAATTGGGGAGGTGGGTGGAATATACAGTATGGCAGCGATGGGATTGTGTGGGCAGACCAGGGAGGTGAGTTGGATATATGGTAGGTGTGGGACTGTGCTGACCACCAGGGAAGCGATTTTCTGAGTTTGGCGGTGTATATGGCAGGGTGGCACTGTGCTGTCACACTAGGTAAGTGATCAGGGAGGTGGGTGGGATTTTGCAGGCACACTGTAGAAGCGAACAGGGAGGTGGGTTATTTATGATAGGGTTGTGACTATGTGCATACTGTTGAAGTGATTGGGGAAATGGATGGGATATTCAGTAGGGGTGTGACTTTGCGGGCACACCATCGAAGCAGATGCCAAGATAGGCGGGATGTATGGCAGGGGTAGGACAGTGTAGGCAGATGGAGGAGGTGGCTGTCATGTATGGCAGAGATGGAGCCGTGCAGGCACAATGCTGAAGTGATCAAGGAAGTGGATGGGATGGATGTCTGACGGGTGGGAGTGTGAGCAAATTGTAGAAGTGATCAGGGAGGTGGGGGGATATACGGCAGGGTAGGACTGTGTGGGAACAATAGAGAAGTGATTTTGGAGGATGGTGGGATATGTGGCAGGGTGAATTTTTTTTTGGACAAATCAGGGAAGTGATCAGGGTTATGGGTAAAAAATAATGTAGCAAGTAATGTTCATTTAATTTGGCACCCAATCCCAGAGGCTCTAGACACTGTACAGTAAAAACATATTTAAACAGAGTTATTAAAACATTTCATTGTAAATATTCAGCAACAATATAAACCATTATATACACTAAAAAGCATTTGCAGGATAGGCTAGATTAAACACCTGAGTCTTTAGACCACCCTTAAATGCCTCCACCATAGGGGTCTTCCTCAAAGATTGTGGCAGCGAGTTCCAGAGGACCACCCCAAATGATTGATCACCCGAGGTTTTCAGCCTAGTCCTCAGAAGTGACAGGAGACCCTGGGTGGAGGAGCGAAGGGAGCGAGCCTGGGGAGCTAGAATAAGGAGATCTAACAGACAGCCAGGACACAATCCATATAGGGCCTAGGATGAGCAAGCCCACCTTGAAGAGAGCCCACCACTTGACCAGCAGCCACTGTAGACCCCGCAGGACCAAGTTCTCATGACAGGACCTAGGTAGTCCTGTCAGCAGCCTGGCTGTTGCATTCTGCACTAGCTGCAACCAGCGGATGTTCCCTCCACTGACCCCGAGATACAAAACATTGCAGTAGTCGAATTTATATGTCACAAAGGCATGTTTCAGTGACAGTAGGTCTTCGGGCGGAATTAGGGGTCAGTCCGGGCGATGTTCCTCAGATGGTAAAAAAAAAAAAAAACACTTTTGTTGGCATCCAACACCTGAGTTTCAAATGTCAGTTTGTCAAGGATCACGCCCAGATTTCTCCCCCTAGAGGACGCCATCAATGGCATTGACCCCAGGACCAAACTTGTTGTCATCCTGGTGGTGTCCCCATCTCACCCGCAATCTGGCTCAATGACTAATACCTCCGTCTTGTCCAGGTTCAGTCTCAACCAGTTAGAGTTCATCCAGTCCTGGATCTTGGCAAGGCATTTATTCAGCATTTCCATGCCAAAAGACATGCACAGCTGGGTATCATCTGCATAGCAATGAAAACCCAGGCTATATTGTTTGATGATCCTCCCCAGAGGTAGCTTGTATATCGAGAACGACATTGGTAAAGGATCGAACCCTGAGGAATTCCACAGGTCAGAGGCATCGGGGAGGAGGAGGAGGAGAAATTCCCCATCAATACCCTCTGCCTCATACCTGAGAGAAAGCACTCAAACCAGTTGAAGACAGTACCAGTGAGTCCACAAAACTCTCTTAAGGTGATCCAACAACACAATGTGGTCTACAGTATCAAATGCTGATGACAGATTGAGGAGAATGAGACTTGATCATTTCTCTCAATCTCTCACCATGAGGAGATCATTATGCACCCGGACTAATGCCATGTCTGTGTTGTGTATCGGTCTAAACCCAGACTGGAATGGCTCATAGACGTCACAGGTCTCCATATGTTCCTCGAGTTGCAGAGCCACTATCTTAACAGTTTTCATTAAGAATTGGAGGTTGGAGATTGATTCATAATTCGCCAAGACGGCAGGGTTGAAAAATTTTTTTTTCAGAAGGGGCTTCACCAGCACCTCCTTCAAGGCATCGTAGGAAGGGGAACCCCCTCACCAACACCTCTTTCAAGGCATTGTAGGGAGAATCCCCTCCAAAAGTGAACACTCGACTATCCTGGTGAACACTAGACTGATAACCTCAATGCAGCCCACTAGCAGACACATTGGGCCAGGGTTCAGTTCACAACAAGTGGGCCACAGCTTGGAAATCACCTTGGAGACCTCAGCCACTTCCACTGGCTGAAACTCTTCCCAGACAAAAGCAGTCCCCTTGCTCCAGCCTTACGCCATCCTGCGGGTCTGGTCCAGCCCAAGTGGAGATCACAACCCAAAGAGAGGATACCCTGTCAGAGAAAAACAGAGCAAACTCTTTTCAAAATGCCACTGAAAAGCTCTTTTTGGCTGTAGACAGGAAGAAGAAGCCTGTCCACAGTCCACACGAGCTGAACTGGCCTGTTTTTCCATGTGGCAATCTCCCTGGACAGGAACTCTGCCTTCTTATGGTTGATTACCCTTTGGTAATCAACACAGTGATTCCTCAAAGTCAGTCGAGCCTCTCCTAGCTGAGTCCTACGCCAGCAATGCTTCAACCTTTGACCCATGGTTTTCATCACGTTGTGAGCCCCATCATACCATGGGGGTCTCAGGCAAGTTGGCCTGAGTCGTATACAGACTGGTGCAATGGCATTAAGTGCCTTGGAGACAGCCCTATTATAGGCTGCTACCGACTCACCCAAGTCACCCGCACTAATCGCACTAACACTGTAAAAATCAACTATCTCCATCAGTCCCTCTGGGAATATCAAGTCCAAGGTGTGGCTGTGATAGCGGGTCACAGAGGCAACTGCCTGTGCAAGGCTCAGCGATGTCATCAGCTGGAAGAAGTCGGATCCAAGCTACAAGGATTCATCATTGATCCAGGCATTGAAGTTGCCCAGAATAAGCTATCTGGGCAACTCCAACACCCTGTCGGCGATGACGTTTGCCACCTCCTGCAGAAATTCTCCACCTGATCCCGAAGGACACTAAACCAGGAGAATTCTGCAACCCGCACCTGGACCCCCATACACTGTCGCACATTAAAACAAGAAGGTAGAACCCACTGGCTGTACGCAGAAATTCAAGCTGGATCTAAAACGGGTAGCTACTCCCGGCCCCTGTGGACCTGCTCCTCCCCGGACCCAAGGACCCTCCACCGCACCCCAAGAAGCCTCAGGGATCACCGCTTGCCCGGCGGTCCCCGAAGGAAAAAAAGCCGCGCTCCTCCAGGAGTTCCTGTGGACAGGGGCCGCACGCTTGCCCAGGAAGGGAACCAGGAGCCCAGCCGCTCACTGGCACCCTGTACCGCTAAAGGTGCAAAAGCTGTAAGGTACATTTTAAAACACTTTCTCCCACCGGCTCTCTTCAGTAAGGGCTGGTGGCACTAGCTGGACCCACCATTCACCAAAGCGGCTGTTTTCACTTTGCTACTGGACTGCCTAAACATGCTTGGGGGCTGTGAGCAAGCCACTCTCCCCGCCTGAGGTGAGCCGTTTTGGCTAGTGTTACAGCCCATCTGTGGACATTATTGCGTTTCTGCCTGTTTGTGCTTTAACTGTGAACACTGTAATTCCTGCCTAAATTTAATTTGTGAAGTTATTTCCTAACCTGGCTACACTGACTATGTAATTTTAGACTAATTTCTACCTCTGCCTCTAGCTGTTCTACTCCCTCCCTCTTTTGCCTAAAATTTTCTGAATTTTACTAGAACTGCTGTTAAACTTAAATCTAGCTGTAAGCTGCCTAGACTGTGTGTTTCTCACTCCTTGTACTCAAGAGTGCTTCACTCTGTCCCTTTCCGCCTTCTCTCAATTTTCAAATCCCAACTGCCTCTCTGCACCTATGTTAATCCCAAACCCCTGCTACAAGTACAGTTGAGACCTTAAATGTAAATCCTAGCTGACTTGACTGTGCAGTTTTCACTGATTGTACTTAAAACTGCTGCTCTCTGTCCCCTTCCTGCCTTTTCTGAAATTTCAAATCCCAACTGCTTCTCTGCACCTTGGTAATTCAACACTTTAGCAATCTAAGCTGTCTGCAACCTGAACCTGCTCTCCTGTCACTAATCCCCACCCTCTTCTCACCTTCAGCCTCTTTCTTTGTCTGCCTCTGCAGGCCTGCCTATAACTGCCTCTCCTGCTACTCTCCTCAGGAACTTCTCCAAGCCCACGGGGTTTTGACCTCTCCTCCCGGACCAAGGACCCTCCACGCACCCCAGAAGCCTCAGGATCACTCTTGCTGCGGTCCCGAAGAAAAAGCCATGCTCCTCAGGAGTTCCCTGGACAGGGCCGCACGCTTGCCCAGGAAGGGAACCAGCCCGGCCGCTCACTGGCACCCGTACCGCTAAAGGCGCAAAAGCCGTAAGGTACGTTTTAAAACACTTTCTCCCACCAGCTCTCTTCAGTAAGGGCTGGTGGCACTAGCTGGACCCACCGTTCACGAAGTGGCTGTTTTCACTTTGCTGCTGGACTGCCTAAACATACTTGGGGGCTGTGAGCAAGCACCTCCCACCTGAGGTGAGCCATTTTCGCCAGTGTTACAGCTCCTCTGTGATACTGGTCCCGCCCCCACCTCACCCACCCTGGTGCACCTTTAGCTTTATAGGCTTTTGGCGGTCATATGACTAAGTGTCCACTTTTCCATTGGCTCCTTATACTCTATAACCACTGGGGGCGTTAATCATACTCGCTGACTGAAAGACCTTGCCAACAGCCCTCCTGAGAGCAGCCCTGCCTTTTTGCGGTTTTCCACTTTCGAACCCGATTTCTCTCTCCACTCTCTCCACCTTTCTCATTCTCCTCCACTTCGCTGAATCCTTGCTTCACCCTCTAAACTAACTCCCTTTTTTCCCTGCTCTGCCTGCTACTCTTTGTTTCCTAGCCCAAAAAAATATAAACAAAAATACGCTAACATGTCTCTCCTACGTGAGTGCACGCCGCCATCATGTGGTAAACTACAAGCACTAACCCCCATTATTTGCCTTCTCCTCCTGGTTTGCCTAAACTACTCCTCGCTGTCTCTACCTCTGGTCATACACCACAACACCCCCTCACTCTGTGATTTCTTCTTCTCTAACCTACTCCTTACTAAACAATATGCCAAACCCGCCCTACATTACCTCTTTCTAAAGAATGGGTGCACGTATCTCTCCCTCACAACCTACCATCAAACAAAGAAGAAACGGTCATCTATCGAATCTATATGTAAGCTGCAGCTTAAATTCCTAGCCTCTCTTCGCCTACTACTGGCGGGTGACGTGGAACCGAATCCTGGCCCCCTCCTTAATAGCAACTCCCCTAGCAAACCTGAAAAAGGTCTACTGTTTGCACATATGAACATTAGAAGTCTCCTGGGCCATATGGCCGAGCTTGAGGCGTGGACCAAAGTAACTGGACCTGACATCCTTTGCCTCACAGAAACATGGCTCAAACCTCGCATACAGGACGCCCAATGCCACCTACCCGGATACTCTATCCTGTGACAGGACAGGCCAGGCTCAAAAAGGGGTGGGGTGTTGCCATATACTATAAAACCACCTCACCATTAAGCCTGTTCCTGTCCATAACCCTCAACGGATCGAAGAAATCATTACATGCTATCCTGTCCCTAGGTGCAAAAACCTGCACATTATCTGTCTCTAATCCACCCACTGGAGGGTGGATGCCTCCACGAACTGCTCCAGCTAACCTCACAAACCATAAACTCGAACGAAGCCATCTTCCTGGGGATGTCAACCTAAACTGGCTGGGCCCTGCCCACAGCTCCCTTGCAGCCTAATCCAAGGCTTCCACCTCCACCAGCTCATCACTGAAAATACCGGATGATAAACCCCAATCAGGCACGCTTATTGACTGGATCCTCACAAACAGACCTGACCGCGATTACTAAGGCATACACCCTGGCTGATGCTATAACTGACCACTCACCCACTATCTGTCACTGGCACATGAGTCCCTCTCCATCCCCCAGTCCCACCTGGTCACTTTCACCAACCGCACCTGGATCTAAGTGCCTTTCTCCTGGACATATCCTGCATTGACTGGACGGATATCTACCAATCTACAAAAGTTGAGGATGCCCTTAACGTGTTCCTCACCAAGTTCACAGAAGCACAGACTAAACATGTCCCGAAAGTACAAAGAAGGGTCAGGGGACAACAGACGAGGTGGCTCCACAAAGACCTACTCAGCCAACTCAGAACCAGGGACAAACTGTGGAGGAAGTATAAAAGCACTGGCCAACCCAGGGATCACACCATCTATAAGCAACATAGAAACTCTTGCAAAAAGCAAATAAGGCTAGCAAAAAGCAAATACTGCCAGACCCTAGTTGCCAGCTCAGCCAGAGATCCACGCAAGTTCTGGGGCCACATAAAAACCTTTCTGGGTACACCTCAATCCATAACCCCCTCTGAAATTATTCTAGATGGTGTCCACTGTAATGACTCCCTTACCATTGCAAATGCTTTTAATAAGATGTTCTCTGATCTGTCCCAGTATACTTCCACTTCAACCTCCAACTGTGGTTTCCAGCCCTCATCAACCAGTGCCCAGCAGATCCCTCTCTCAAGCAGCGTGCTGGATATTTACAAGCCTTCTATTTCAAAGCTGTGTCTGCATCACAAGTCTTCAAACTGTTAAACTCAATATCGGACACCACCAGCCCGGGTCCCGACTCACTGGAACCTCCTACCAAAGGCGGCTGCCCATCCGCCTCCTATCCTCTAGCCAAGGTATTCACCCTCTCCTCTCCAACAGTACCTTCCTGACATCTGAAATCCACAAGAATCACCCCATCTTCAAAAGGGCAACAAAGTGAGATCTCAAACTACAGACTCATAGCTATTCTGTCAGTTCTCAGCAAAATACTTGAAAACTAGTAGCCACTCAGACCATATTTTCTTGAAACATCGAATCTGCTATGTGCAGCACAACATGGTTTCCGGAAAAACCACAGCACCACAACGGCTAGCCAAATTCACCACTGATACTCTCACAAGCATGGACAAAAGTCAGCTTACTGGTGCTATCTTTATCGACCTCACCAAGGCTTTCGATCTAGTGGACCACCCCTACTCCTATCCACCTTCATAAATTTGGCTTTTCACCCCCTGTCATAAGCTGGTTCAGGAGTTACTTAACCAACCGGACCCAAGCAGTCAAACTTAACTCATCAATCTCCGACTGTACTACCATCAACATTGGAGTGCCACAAGGATCAATACTGGGTCCCCTCCTATTTTCATTATTCATAAATAACCTGCCATACAGCATTGCGTCCTGTGACTCTCTACTCTCACGAGATGACCTGGTTATCTATGCTAGCTCTAATAATGTAGACCAACTTAAAGTGGCACTGACATCTGCTTTCCATGCTGTCCAACTCTGGCTAAACACCCACCGCCTTATACTGAACTCCAGCAAAACCAAACTGATGCTTCTGGGCACTGCCCACAAGATAAGGTCCTACCACTCTCCTTTAAAAGTCCTTGACCTGGATGGGACCCCCTTGAGTGGTTATCTCCTTCGTTATCTGGGCATCCTGCTAGACCAATCTCTGGACCTAAACCTGCACATCCAAGAAACATGTAAATCTGTGAACTGCAAACTGGGTGCTGCCTACAGATCCAGCTACATGCTCACACCTACAGCCAAACTAGCCACCGCCAGGGTCTCCTCTACCGCTCTGACCTACTGTGCTCCATCCTACCCATGGTGCATAATCCACACTACAAAAATGGAATGTCACTTTCAACAATATATGCAGGTATGCCTCAAAAGCCCCAGACTTAAACATCACTGCCAACTGTATAAAGACCTCGGCTGGCTCTCCCCCTCTGCCACCAGACTATACTACCTGGGCTGCCTTTATGACTCCATCATTAGACTCAACAGACCAGCATCCGTAACTGAACTGCTTCAGCAAGCCCTCCTGCCACGTGAGCTGAGATCCTCGGACAAATCCCTACTAAAATTCCCCCGCTGCCGCACCTCCAAAGGGTCTGGAGCGTTCGGGTACACAGCCCCTCAAGTGTGGAACCTCCTGCCACTCGACCTTAGACTGACATCTTCCCACGATCTCTTTAAGCGCAAGCTACGTGAACACCTGCTTTCCATGGACCAGTGTGCCTGTTATGACCCTACCTGAGCTTGTCCTGCCAACCTCTCTCTTGCCCCACCACTCCCTCCTTCCTACTCCTTACCCTATTTTACTTACAACATTAACACTGTGATATATGTCTCTGCCCATATGCACTTCATTTCGAGTTCAAAACTCTGACCTCGAAGCCTACTTGCACTTGTCTAAAGTATGTAATTTTGTTGTAAGTTACTGCACCTTGACTACTGCATTGTTTACCTGTTATTGCTGTTTGCACTATTGTACCTGTTACTGCTGCTTACTGAAATGTTTGTACTGACAATCTATGGGTACCAAGGTACTGGCATAGCCAATGCTAAAAGCAGCCAGCAATCGGACCCGTTTCAAGGTACTTTCTCACTACACTTGTCTAGAGTGTGTAATTTTGTTGTAGTTACTGCGCCTTGACTACTGCATTGTTAACCTGTTATTGCTGTCTGCACTGCTCTACGTGTTACTGCTCCTTACTGGAATGTTTGTACTGATGATCTAGGGTACCAGATACTGGCGCAGCTAATGCCTAAGCCCCCCAGCAGACCTGTTCCTCTACTCCTATTGCCCTGGACCTCCACAGCCCCCCCACCTCGTCTGAACACTGTTCCCCTGCCTGGATGCAGTTCCACAGCCCCGGACATTAGCTGCACCATCAGCCGCTGAAACCGCTCACCCGCCATACCTTACCCGAACCTCCGCTATCTTTAGCCTCCCCGCCCGACCCTCACGGCTCGCAGTCCGGACTCTCTCTAGTAAAACTCCTGCCACTGAAACCGCTCACCCGCCGCTTTCACCCCCGTATTCTCACACTCATCGATCTGTCCAGCCTGTGTACGGTTTCCATGGACACGGTCTCATCCCTCAGCCCCTGCCGCCATTCCCACCATATCCCCTAACACTGACTTTCGCTTCTACACCCCCAGTTAGACCCATTTGCTCTTAACCTCCGCGAGCCCCCGACTGAGCACCGACTCCCTGCCCAGGAACAGTACCACAACCCCAGATGCTTGCAGCACCTTCCAGCCGCTGATGGCGCCCCTGCCGTGCAAACCCGCCATCCTAACTCTCCCCTGCCGACTTGGTTCCATGAACCCGGGCTCCTCTTGAGTGGGTCTGCAGCTAAAGCCCGTCCAGAGCCGTCTTACCTCAGTCCCTTCCTTCAGCTCTCTCTAGCCGCGCCCTTGTTCCATGGACTCGGTCTCTTCCGGTAGCCTTCTACCATTATGCCACCATATCCCCTCACCCAGACGTATCCGTTCCCCCTTCACTTCTCTCTGGCCACGATGCCTATCATGTCCTTTCCTGCCCTGTTTTCACGCCTTTGACCCTCTATAGGCCCCACTGCAGGTGGTGTCTCCTGCCTCCAGCTCTGCCTGACCTACTCTCTCCCCCCCACCTCGACCATGTACCGCCACCATCCATTCACCGCCCCACACCCAGACCCCGCCATCCTGCCTCCTTCATCCCTGCTGCCACCTTAACCACTTAGCTGCAAGGTTGCCTTCCCACATCCCCTCCTTTTTACCTGCTCACCCAGTTCGCCCTCCCCCGTTCTCTCCCCTTCCCCTGACCCACCTGTCCTTTGGATCTGCCCTGTATACCTTTACCCGCTCACTAAATGCTACCTGTACACTGTAAATCTGCTGTTTTTCTCTTGACCTGTTGATTGTCTCTGAAGCTGTACCCTTTATTGCCTTTACTGAAAACTGTTCTCTGTATTGTTACTGTTTCTCTGTATTATGTAAATGAACTCTGTATTGTTACTGTACCTCCCGGTCGCATACCTGAAAATAGTCACCTGTTTGCTAGCGCACCTACCGGTAAACAAAAACTAAATAAAAATAAAACCCTCTTGGGCAGTGTACCACAGAGTACCTGACTGGGACTGATGCCTTCTACACTTGCCTGCATTGTCTCCCAGCCAGTTCGAGGCGATGCCAGGCTGACCAAGGATATCAAGTCTGCCGTGATTGCGATCTTGTTCCTTGTGGATCTGGCATTGCATAACACTGCCCAGAGGGATCAGTGAAGGCTGTAGGCCCTTTAGCTGCCTGCCTACATGGTCCAATGGGAACCTTGGAATGGAGACCAAACACTCGGCCCTCTCTCAAGGTCCGTTTATTCCAGGGCACCTCCAACTCCAAACCACCTGATCCTTCTCACCTCTTTTAAGCTCCGATCCTGCCAAACCCACTCACCACAGCACCTTATAGCAACCTGCGGGCTATATGACAGGTGTTGGACTTAATGGTACACCAGGTTGGTGATCAGGAGCTTGATGGGATGTATGGTGGGGTGGAACATTGCAGGAACATTGAGGAGGTGGCTAGGATACACAGAAGGGCAGTGACATTGTGGGCAGTCTGGGGAAGCGATTGGGGAAGTGGTCTGGATATATTGCAATGGTTGGACTGTGCAGGCACACCCTGAGAGTGATGGCGATGCAGGGTGCAGGCAAGCTATATGGCAGGAGTGGGATTGTGTGGGCAGACTGAAGAAGTGGTTGGGGAGGTGGGCTGGATATAATGCAAGGGTTGGACTGTGCAGGCACACCCTAGAGTGATGGGGATGCGGGTGGGCTATATGGCAGGAGTGGTATTGTGTGTGCAGACTAAGAAGTGATTGGACATGGGCAGGATATAGGGCAGGGGCTGGACTGTGCAGGCATACCCTGAGAATGATCGAAGAGGAGGCTGGGTTGTATGGTAGATTTGGGTCTGTGTATGGGTACACCGGCGAAAGCAGTCCAGAGGTGGGTTGCATATTTGTCAAGGGTGGGGCTGTTTGGGCAGACTGAGGAAGCAGTCAGGGAGGTGGGCAGCATATATGGCAATGATGGGTCTCTGAGGGCAAACTGGAAGTAATCAGAGAGTGGGGGCGGATATGATAGGGGTGAGAATGCTAGCACATCTTGCTAGTGATAGGTGACATGGGTGGGATGGGTCACAGAGGTGAGACTGTACACTGCAGAAACAATCCAGAGGTAGGAGGCATATTTGGCAAGGGTGGGACTATGCAGGCAGACTAAGGAAGTGATTGTGGAGGGGGTAGGTATATATGACAGGGGTGGGACTGTGCAGGCAGCCGTGGATGTGATCAGGGCAGTGGATGGTACATGTGGCAGAGGTGGGACTGTGGTGACACACCACTGAAGCAGTCAGAAGGTGGGCAGAATATGTAACAGGTGATAGCATACTGGCACATTAAGGAAGCGATCAGGGAGGTGGGTTGGATATATGGCAGGGGTGGCACTGTACTAGCACAGCAAGGATGCAACCAAGGAAGTGGGCAGGACATATGTCAGGGGTGGGATTATACAGGTACACCAAGGAAGTGATCTGGGAAGTGGGTAGGACACATGACAGGTGAGACAGTGCAGGCAGACTGCAGAAGCAGTTGGTGAGGTGGGCAAGATATATGGCAAAAGTGGACTGTGCTGGCACACCAGAGAAATGATCAGCATTGTGGGTAGGACATATGATAATAGTGAGAACGTGTGCACACCACAGAAGTGATTGGTGATGCATAGCAGGGGTAGAGCTGTGCCGGCACATTGGAGAAGAGATTGGGGAGGCGGGGGAAGTGTATGGCAGGGTTAGTACTGTGTGATCACAGCAAGGTAGTAATTGGGGAGATGTGTGAGATGTATGGCTGAGATGGGATTATGCAGGCACATCGCGGAGTTTGGCAGGATTATGGCAGGTCTAGAACTGTGTGGGCACATGGGGGTAAGTGATAGGGGAGGTGGGTGGGAAATATGGCAGGAGTGAGACTGTACTGGCACACCAGGAAAGTGATTGGGGAGATAGGTGGGATACATGGCTGATGTGGGATTGTGCAGGCAGACTGAGGAAGAGCTCGGGAGGTTGGTGGGTTATATGGTAGGGTGGAGCCATGAGGGTACATCAGACAAGAGATTGAGGAAGTGGGAATGATATATGGCAGGTGTGCTACTGTGTGGGCACTGCAGAGTAGCGATCGGTGAGGTGGGTGGGATGGGTGTATGGCAGGGATAGGACTGTGTGACACATCAACGAAGAGATCGAGGAGGGGGGAATGTATGGCAGAGGTTGGACTGTGTGGGCACAGCGTAGAAGCAACTAGGAAGAAGGGCAGCATATATAGCTGGTCTGGGACCATATGGGTACAATGGGAAGTGATATGAAATGAGGGTGGGATATATGTCAGATGTGGGTGTGTGGGCGGACTGGCGAAGTGATCAGGAGGATGGGCAGGGTATAAGACTGGGTGGACTGTGCTGGCACACCTTGTAAGTGATTGGGATGTGGGGGAATATATGTTGGGGTGGGACTGTATGAGTGTACAGTTGAAGTGATTGAGGAGGGGGTATGATATATGGAAGGATTGGGACTCCACAAGCATACCATGTGAGGGATCAGGGATGTGGATGGGATATGTGGCAGGGTAGGACTGCAGGCACACCAGGGAAGCAACTGGGAGGTGTAGGATAGATGGGGACTGTGCTGAAACATTAGGAAGTGATCGAGGAGGTGGGTGGGCTATGGTAGTGGTGAGTAATGAGGGCACATTGGTAAAGATTGGGAAAGTGTGGGGGATGTATGGTGGGGTGGCAATGTGGGCACAAAGGGAAGTTCTCATGGAGGTGGCGGGATGTATGATAGAGGTCAGATTGTGAGGCCAGTTCAGGGAAGAGTTAGGAGGCGGGTTGTATATATATCAGAGGCAAGACTGTGTGGTTACACCAGGGAAGCCATCGGGAGGTGAGTGGAATGTATGGCATTGGGTGGGTTATTTGGAAAATAGGACACTGTTGCCCCATCCTCCTTCTCTCCTTCCTGCTGTTTTATTATTTGGTCTAAAGTACCATGTCACAATGATAATGGGGATATACCACTGTTCTGTTCTCTCAGAATGGTTTAAATTAAGCACGTGCTCATTATTATTGACAGCTGGGGCCCTGAGCATACACTGCTGAAAACGAACACTCACATTTTGCAGGAACACCTGGAGGTATCCTCAGTCCAGTTCTTGCCTCTTTTTCCCCACAGTGTCCTAAGGGATCTTTAGCAACAGGCCACATTGCTTACTTGCCCAGCTTTGCTTTATCACTGTCTCACTGCAGCAATGCCCACTTCACATGCAGAGGTGCTGTTGCAATCCAGGACCAGCAAGGTTGAATTGGGGAGATTAATGGAAGCAACAGGCTGAACTGCTTGCTCTGTCTGGCTTCACACTCTCTTTACTGGCAGCAGTGGCCACCTTACATGCCCTATGGCCTCTTAAAGTTTGGAACCAGCAAGGGAACTGAGTCGGAAGGTGCTGCTTGAGTATGGAGGTGAACAAAGCATGGGCAATGGAGTTGGGAGGGCATGAAGAACAGAACTGGGTGTGGAAGTTTGGTAGTAGAGCTACAGAAGGATGAAAAAGTGCCAGGGACGGCAAGAGGGTCAGAGAAAGAAAAGAAGGAACCACTGTGATCTTCTGCCGTGCAGTTTGGAGGCAGTAAAGCATAGTGGTTAAGGACACTGAGCTGCAAACCTGGAGACCTGGGTTTGAATGCCATCATCCCCTGCTTGCATACTGTGTGACTCTGAGCAAGTCACTTAACTTCTTGTCTCCCAGGTTGCACCTGGAAACAAGCTCGGCTTAATGTGCCTTTCCTGGTTAAATAATTTCCCTTTCCTTATGTACTGACAATTAAGGAGGCAGTATAAGCGCAGTGGTTTAAAGTTCTGAGCTGAAGCTTGGAGACCTGGGTTTGAATTCCACAGCCCCACTTGCATACTGTGTGACCCTGAGCAAGTCACTTAACTTCCTTTTGCTCCCAGGTTGCACCAGGAAACAAGTCTAGCTTAGTGTGCCTTTCCTGGTTAAACAATTTCCCTTTCCTTATGTGTTGGCAATTAACTTATTGAGTCTTGGTGGCCATTTTGGGTCAGGTTCTGTAATGGATGGTTTGACACCATATGCGTCTACTGGACCAGTGAGTTAAGAAGGCAGTATAAGCAGTGGTGTAAGGCTCTGAACTGTATACTTGGAGACCTGGGTTTGAATTCCACAGCCTCCACTTGCATACTGTGTGACCCTGAGCAAGTCCCTTAACTTCCTTGTGCTCCCAGGCCGCACCTGTAAACAAGCTTCCACCTTAGTGCGTCTCTCCTGGTAAAAAATAAATAAATGCTGTGCTGTGATTCTACTTGCACAGTTAGAAGGTAATATCTGTTGAACCGGTGATATACTTCAAGATCCTGCTCCCTCTCCTCCTCTGTCCGATGCGTTGGCATGACTCTCACTTTGCAGCCATGAAAATGTACAGCTCCCTTCCTCTGCAGCTGACATAACACTTGGGTGCTGTAATACTTTCTCCCTACTAGTCATAAAGATAACATAGAAACCTAGACTTTGATGGCAGATAAGGACCACTTGGCCCACCCAGTCTGCCCATTTCCCTACCAATCGGTAAAGCTACAGATCCTAGTTAACCAACAGCCTACTTCTTACCCCCACCAGATTTGCCTTATGTCTGTCTAATGCATTTCTGAATTCCCCACTGTTTTTGGCCCTACAACCTCCTCAGGAAGACTGTTTCATGCATCCACCACCCTCTCCTTGAAAAAATACTTGCTCACGTTGCCCTTGAGCCGTTCACCCTCTGTCTTCAAATCGTGCCACCTTGTTCTTGCACATCTCTTTTTCTGAAAGATGCTACCCTCTTGGACTTTGTTGATTCCTTGAGGTACAAGAAAATTTCTATCATGTCTTCCCTCTCCGTCCTTTCCTCGATGGTATACATATTAAGCTTTTTAGTCTCTCGTCATATGATTGCTGGTGCAGACCCTGCACCATTTTAGATGCTCTCCTCTGGACTGCCTCCACCTCTCTATGTCCTTGTGGAGATTGGGTCTCCAGAATTGCACACAGTACTCCAGATGGGGTCTCACCAACTTTCTACAGAGGGATAAGAACGTCCTGTTTTCTGTTGGTGATACCTAGGTGTCAGCGTGGCTCAGTTGGTAGCACATCCGCCTCTGGACCAGAAGGTCGTGGGTTCTCGTCCCACACCGGGATTGGACTCGCACCTAAAAATCGCTGGCATCTGAGTGCAGTATTGGGGGGTGCTGTACTGCTGGGGTGTGCTGTCCTTCGGATGAGACATTAAACCGAGGTCCCTTCTGCCCATCCTGGTGTTGTCCTGGTGGGTGTCCAGGTGGAAGTAAAAGAACCCAGGGCACTCTTCGCAAAGAGTAGGGAACATTCCCGGTGTCCTGGCCAACATTCCCCTTCCCATAAACCGGTTCATGCAATTACCCAGGCTGTGTGTGGGTGATGATGTGCGATATGGCCGCCACCACACATTCAGTCACTTCACTACCAGTCTAGCATTGCTTGTAAAGCGCTTTGGATGTATGAAAAGCGCTATATAAATACAGATTCTTCTTCTTTTTCTTCTTCCTATACATCCCATTATCCCCCCCCCAACCCTCCTTACTGCCTTCTCACAGTGCTTGCCTACATTTGGGTCATTTGGTATGACTATCCCTGGGTCTCTTTTCATTTTTGTTGTTGTTAGTACCTCTCCCCCCGACCACTGTGTACTCTTCCCTGGGTTTTGTTTCCCAGGTACATTACTTTGCATTTCTTGCCACTGAATCTAAGCTGCCATACATTTGACCATTCCTCCAACTTTGCCAAGTCCCTTCTCATTCTTTCCACCCCACCTTGTGTATCAACCGTGTTGCAGATCTTTGTGCTATCTGCAAAGAGGCACGCTTTTCCTTCCAGTCCCTCTGCAATGTCACTTATAAAGACACTAAAAAGGACCAAACCCAGTTCTGAACCCTGCAGTACCTCACTAGTAACCCCCTTTCTTCGGAGTGGCCTCCATTTACTATTGCTGTCTGTGTCCTGTTGTCCAGCCAATTGTTTACCCAGGCTACCACCCTGGGACCTACTCCCAGGCTGGCTAATTTGTTTATTAATTGTTTGTGTGGGATTGTGTCAAATGCCTTGCTATAGTCTAGGTGGGCCATGTCCACAGCTCCTCCCTGGTCTACTACTTTGGTCACCCAGTCAAAGAACTCTGTTAGATTCATCTGACATAACCTTCCCGCTATGAATCCCTGCTGCCTTGGGTCCTGTGCCCCGCTAGCCTCTAGGTACTCAACAGTTCTTTCTTTCAGAAGTGATCTCATCATTTTCCCTACCACTGAGGCCAAACTAACAGGTCTGTAGTTTCTTGCCTCTACTTTGCTCCCACATTTGTGAAGGGGAATCACATCCACCCTCCTCCAGTCCTTCGGTATCACACCATCCTCCCATGATTTGTTAAAAAGGGTAGTCAGTGGTGTCACTAGTTCTCCCCTTAATTCTTTTAGAATTCTGTGGTGAATCCCATCAGGGCCCATTGCTTTGTCCACCTTCAGTTTTTGGAGTTCTTTCAGAACCCTTTCCTCTATGAATGGACTGGTGTCGACCCCACTATCAAGAATGTTTCTATTGATTGCATTAGGTACCTCCCCCTCCTCCTCTTTTGTGAATACTGAGCAGAAGTATTCATTCAGTATCTCTGTCACCCTCCCCCCTTGGTCAATTTACATGCTTACCAATGAAACATTTAAAATGATCACCTAGGATCTTGGTTCCCCTGCTTGGCGGACACAGACCATCATGCCAGTATAGGCCTGTATCCCTCCAGGTGGACCCCCCAGTCCCAAATGAAGCCAAAACCCTGAGCTCTGCACCAGTTTTTCAGTGGGGAGGGCTTTAGGCGAGGTTCAATAGGCGGGTGACCAGCGTCACTCCACCATAAACTTAAAGGTCACAACATCCTAGGCCTCGCCAGATTCTTTTCGTTGGCTGCGGGCACTGCTCTCTACCCCTCTCTGGATTTCTGCCTTCCCCACATTCCGCAGCTGCCCCGCTGCCCGCTTGTCTCTAGCGCTGCACATTTGGTTTTTATTACGTGCTGTCTCGGCCGCTGGTTCATTTTCCTGTTTTCGCCGTGTTGTGTCCTGCTGCTCTTTCACGGCTTCCTTCCGCTGGCTCTTGCCCCCTCCGCCCGTACCTCACTGCCTTGCTCGTTCATTCTTCCCCAGTCTCGCTGGGGTCCCTGCATGGCCCCGTCTTCCTCGCCCCTTCTCCCACTCTGAGGCAGCCCCCCCTTTGGGGTGTCTCTTCGTTCTGCTGCATCCGCCTGCTTTTCCAGCCCCTCCAACTGATCCTCTTCTGCTTCTCCTTCCTGTGAGCTGGCGTAATTTGCCATTTATTGTACCTCCTGACTCCTTCTCTCCGCTTCTCATCAGTCAGCCGTAGCTTCAGCTCTGTCTCAGTGGTTCAGTTCTGCCTGCCCTGCTCTGTAAGCTCCTGTCAGCTCCGGACTAAACTCCTCGACCTGTTATTATGGGGGAGGATAGGTAACCCAGGTAGCATGGCCCTTCCACATTATAGCTCATTGTGAATAATAGAAGGAGGACATGTGTCTCTGGTAATTGTTAGTCACAGTTTGTATGTCTGTCTCGGGTTTACTCGTATTTACAGTGTCTGATATCATAGTTTCATGGGACTCCATTTCCTCCCTCCATTCTGCTCATACCTCGCATTCTGTTAGCATTACAAATCGTAGCACCGGCATTCCAGTATCATGGGGATGAGCCCGAACGTGTAGCACTTTCTTATTTAACGAGAGAGATTAAAAAAAACCACAATGTTTTCAGTTAGTGAGACCATTTAGTTGGCGTGTCCAGACGTAGCTCTCAGGTTCTGAGGAACACCAGTATACCTACGTGGTGCACAGTTACATTTGAGTGTGGACAGCCATAATGCAATGTGGAATTCTTAGCAGTTGTGTGGTATTGTTCTGCTTGGTTTTCTCTTGGCTCTTTACCTCTTTTTGGGGGAGAAGAGTATGCACTCCTCCAGCATCGCTATGTTTTCCTGCTTTGGGAGATTCCATGGAACCTGCCTTGTTCCCATTTGTGCTTTTCAAATGGCATGCCTCCGTTGCTACTCCAGACTGTCACTGGCCCTTGTACTCTATATGTATTGTTTCTGTTGTCATGACCTCTTCTAGCCTCTAGATGGCACCGTTTTGACTGATTCCATATCCACATCCCCAGCATGCTCTTGTGGTTCGCTGCTCAGTCTGCGATATCCACGCTTGCCTACTTGGTCATTTCCACCGTTCCTCTTGGCTGCTCTCAACTTTTGGGTTTTATCCATATCATGCCATCAGCCTCAGATGATTTAGTCTAGCTTGCTATCAATATTTCTTTTGGGCATACCTATCCTTACTCATATGCCCTCTTGCCGCATGTATCTGGTTCCTGATTCCATCTATCATCAGCAGTCAAGGATTCACTCCAGTCATGGCTTTTATATCTCATCATGCCATGGTTTATCTATTCGCTTGCTCTGCCGTTCACATCATTGGGCCTTCTATGGCTGACTCCATCTGGCCTGCCATCTAATCTGTCCTGCGTGCCACCCCATCCAGCTCACCCTGCTGCAGTTCTCATCCCATATCGTCTGGGTCCTGTGCTACCCCACTGACTTACCTACTGTCCTTTGTCCTTTCATACCTCACTTTCCTGTACCAGCCTGTATGGCTTCAATCCATCATTGTACCTCATCCGTTTCCTATCCAGCTTCCATAGCTTCAATCCATCTTCACATCTCCTTCATTTCCTATATTTTATCTTCCTTGTCTTAGTGCCTTTTCTAGTACCTGCCATCATAGCTTCACTCCACTGTTAGTTCACTCTTCATCTTACATCATTTGCTTTTGCCCTCCTCCTCACATCGTCCTCATTTTGCTCCTCGATCACTCACCCTGAATTGTCTCTAGTTCCAGACATGCCTTCTTGGCCTCAGAGTCTGCCTCCTTTTGAGGAGCCTGCTTCCTCATACTGCCTTCGTACCAGTTCATTTTCAAGTTCATTCCTGTCTCTTCCTCTTTCAATTCCATACCGACCTTCCAGGATTCACTCCTCTCAAGGCTTGCCATCGCTATTTCTTCCACTCTTAATGTCACTCCTCATCATCCATCATCCGGTTTTGCTCTCGATCGCTCCACCGGAGTCGCCTCTAGTTCCAGACATGCCTTCTTAGCCTCGGAGTCTACCTCCTTGAGGAGCCTACTTCCTAATACTTCCTTCGTACAAGTTCCTTTTCAAGTTCATTCCTGTCTCCTCCTCTTCAGTTCCATACCAGCCACTCAGGATTTACTCCACTCGCGGCATGCTGTCGATATTTCTTTTGGGGCGTACCTATCATGACTCCTATGCTACCTTATCAACCCATGCCATCCTGCAGAATGTATCCATACTGCCACCGTATCGGTTCATAACTCCAATCATCATTCATTTGCCTTACCTCAAGATTTATCTATTTACATCGCTTACTTGGACATTCCTATAATGGAATCCTATGTTACCTCATCGATTACAACCTCAGGGTCTAATAATAGTTCACATCGCAAAATCAGGCATGCCTCTTCAACCTCAGTGTCTGCTCACTCGCATCGCTCAATCTAGCCAGTCTGCATTATCCTCAGTCTTCTCATCAGCACATCTGAAATCTCCTAGTGAACGCATCTGGATACCCCTTGCTCATCTGACTTCAACGTGGATTTACTCCTTGCCATCGACTACTCGAGCATACCCTCCTTGGGTCCCTGCTGCCTCATGTTCTTTCTTTAAATCTGTGCTTCTTTGGAGTTTTCCCTTTCCCGTCATCATCCTCCCTACTGATATCCCTCATTAATAAACCATTCTCTTTACCGACATACGTCCTCAAATCAAATGTCGTCAGCCTGGGGGGAAGGCAGCCTAGGCCTTGGATCCTCAGAGGTTTCCTCCTCCAAAGGGGGTTTTCCTCTCCTCCATGCCAATGGTCATAATATTAGTTAGAGTTGGTGCTTTCTTCGGTTAGTTAGTTTGTTAGGTTCCGTTGTTGGATGGAGGTGGATGGTGGCCCTAGCTTTCCCCTCTCTCCTTAGGAAGTCAGCCCTTCTCAGAATTCATTCATCACCCTCACCTCTTGAAGCTCGACGTCTTTGGGTATTGTTTTTGGTCTTCTTCCTAACCTACCTTTAGCCGACGCATTCATTCCTAGCACCTGTAGTGGGGAACCCTCCTCTATAGTTCCTTGCATCGTACCCCTACAGGGTGATATATCCCACGGATAGAGAGGCGGAAAGCCACAAAATAAATCAAGTTATACACTCATTATCTCATATTATCTCATCCAGTTGCATAAGCACATCGAACCACTGATTAAATCCCATGGTACGGTGCACCCTTGCCCCACCCATGCCATAGACAGGTAGCACTGTCAAGAAGGTTACCATGCATGCTGCTTGTCTAAGGCCCCTCCACAAATGCCTCCTGCATGGCTGATCCTATTCCTAGCCAGGCCATGTCCCTCTCCCTCTCCTTGTCCTCTCCCTGTCCTGTCCTTTCCTCTCTCTCTCTCTCTCTCTCTCTCATTAATTTATATGCCAATGAACTTCCCCCTCTCTCTCTCTCTCTCTCTCATTAATTTATATACCACTGAATGTCTTGACTTTTTTTTGTTAATATAATTTTTATTAAATCTTTCGCAATCTACATGATCCACAACAGTACAGAAATAAAGTTTGATGCTAACAACTGAGGGTGGTCAAGTGTGTGATTATCACAGCTAGAATTTATGAAGGGTTGAAGTATACAATATGGATTAGCATGTTTCACCCAACTCTTCCTGGTCCACATATTCAAAGGAGATGTGCAGCACATCTCGGAAAATACGCAGAAGTGCAGTATTAAAAGAGTAAATGTATCATGCGTTTTTAAATGCGTTATTGCAAGAAATAATGTATGCATGCAAAAAGGGTGGTATCTGAATATGCCGTGCATCCATATATTCAGCTAACATGTGCTAGCATCTGCCACACACTCTCAGAAGTGTGTAGCAAAGTTAGGCAGACAAAGGATGGCCTAAATCGGCCAGCCACACACAGGCAGGCCATCCTGAGACAGCCCTCAGAAGTGCACCAGAACATGCTTCAGGCACTCACACACAGCAGTAATGCCGGGACGGAAGAACCCAGAGCTGCAGGTGGCGTGATTCAACCAACACTGCCCAGAGAGCCACCTCCACACCAGACCCAGGACTGAGACATCCAGCTGCCACATGCTAGTGCTGTCAGGAGCCCCCCTAGCACACCAGCAGAGCAGACAGCCACAATGCAGCACACGTACCAGGGGCCATGTCCTACATCCATGTGGCCTGCAAGGCGCCACACAGTGGTGGGATGCGCCCATGGTGATGTTTGCAGCAATGGTGCCCAGGTAGCCTGGAGGTACTAGTGGAAGAATGACACAGGCCAGGGACTGACCTGTGGCACACACCCATGACAGTACACCAGAGGTGTACACAGTGTACCTGTGCCAAGCCCACACAACAGGGAGCAACAGACATGTCTCCGATGCCTGTCATGCCATGTAACTTCACCACAGGGGCACTGCGGTGGGTCAGTATGGTGTTCTTGTGGTGGACAGAACAATATAGTGGGTGGGGCAGGGGTGGCACAACCACAGCCTGTGGGTGTCATGGGCATGGCTTACAGACACCCAACCCCTCCGGTGCTGAATGTGTGGCCACCATGGACAAATACATGGAAAGTGTTGGACTGGCACACCAGGGTACCTGGACTGGTCCAGGTGGGACCCATATACTCAGGTACCCGGTCCTCCTCTGAACACTGATAGTCCTTGCGTTTCTCACCATGTTCTCATCATAAGGGGGTATGTAGGGCACTGCAGGTGGCCATAAGTTGCAAACATAGCTTGGGTATCACAGCCCTGTGGTATACTGCTCACAGTGTGTCACCCTGTGCCCTCCCCTGTTTCTTATCCAGGTGGGCCCCAGCGGCCACTGTTGAGGCGGGCCCCCTGTAACCCAGTCGGATCCTATACATGGCCATGGGTAATTGTACTGTACTAAGGCCAATCCTGTCCTCCCTCCCCCCTCACACACAAACATTCCATCACACGTCTGCTAGGCTGCAGTAGCTCCTGTTCATCTTTGTGGAGTGGTGGAGCAGCCTTGCAAAGCTGGAACTGTGCAGATCTTGGGTATGCAAATGGCCTGAATATATTCTAGTAATGAGCTCCATATGTTGGATAGGGCTCAGAATGCACAGGAGGCCATTTGCATATCTGCTGAAGATTGCATAATTACGCCATGCCCATCTCATCTGTTCAAGCGTATTTCAATGTGTCCTGCCTGTGGTGTACGGTTCCCCTGCCTGTGATGTGCTGTACATCTTCAGTTGCCTGATCTTGCATGTTTGGGATATTCAGTTGAAATGTGCAATCACATGTTATGGCATATCTTCTGAATATACCATTATTTTGTGCTGGTGCATCTCAGTTGTGTGGCACAGGCACTTGCGCAATGCAGTGTGGGACTTTTGAATATAGGACCTCCTTGTAGTATACAATCTACTGAGCCCTGACTGAAGCAAGGAGAGGCATCAGGCCAGCACTCCCACCCCATCTCTCATTACTGAGGTGCGGGGAGGAAGGAGCTATTATGTAGGAGCTCAAAATTCTTTGTAGGAGGAGTACAGAGAAGCATGGGGTGGAGCACATTTAGGTTAGCTATTCAGTTGCTCCCAAATAGGAGTGTTATAATAGGCCCTGGGGTTGTCCTGCTTCATTAGACAGTGGGTTTAAGGGGCAGACTCCCTGTTCTTACCCATCATGTGTAGGGTCCACCCAGTCAAACATGAAGTGCAACACTCCAATCTGTTGCTGAGATAATGAGTTTGGAAGGCTATGACTGTAGTTCAGTGGGGCAGCACAACTAACCACGCCCATGCTCGGCTATATAAGGGCCGCACCTCCTCACTTCTCCCTCAGTCATTTCGTTTGTTATGGCCAGAGGTGCTGCCCCTCCTTCCTTCCCTGTTTCTCCTGCCTCTTGTGCTGCATCCTGTCTTTCTGCGGCACTTCCAGCTGCCGGTTCCATTTCCTTGTGTTTTGCCCTCTCTGTCCCCCGTTCGTTCTGTTGCTGTTAGTGTCTCCTTACCCCTGTGCTGCTTGCCCCATTGCTGCATTTGCTGTCCCACGCCCCCTCACTCCTTCCCATTTCATCCCCTTCTGCTTCCTCTTTTTCTAGTTTCAGCTAACACTCCCCATGGCTGCCTCGTCCCATCCCATCTCTGTACCTTGGCAGTGCTCTGTTGCTCTCTGCCCGCGTGGGCCTTCTCGACTCATTCCCGTGTCTTTCCTCCATCCTTGTTTCTTGCTCTCTTGGCTGTTGGTGTCCACAAGCGTGGTTTGGGTGTCTTCTGGTCTCCTTACTGCTCATGAGTGTTGTTGTCGGTGCTCTGCTGCGTGCCTGCGCCAAAGCTTTGCTGTGCTCTCATTTCTGCGCTGCTTCAGCCCTGTACTCTTTTGGAGCTTCCCATCTGCCATTGGTATTCGTTATGTATATTATTACCACTTGCTCTGTATTGTACAGTACTCCACCACTCAGCTGGTCTGTCTGCATTTAGAGGGCCACCTAGTTACTCCATATCTCACAACCTAGCTGGCATGTCAGCCCTGGTACAGTTGTCAGCCCAGCCCCAATTGCTGGTTATTAATTTATTTTACTGGTTTAATTAGCTGTTTGGTGTCCCGGTGCCTCGTTTGTGGCTTCTTTGTTTTGCTAACGGTGGGGGACTGCAATGTCGCAGCAGGCATCGTGGTTCCAAGCAGCAGGAGCAGCTTTGTGATTATCATTTATTCAATCAGTCATTGGTTTGCACAGCCTTCTCATGTTACTCCATATAGCCTTCATGGCACAGCCTTCTTGTGCTACTCCATATAGCCTTCATGGCATTCACTGTTTCAGTCAATCTTCCCTACCCGTCGGCCACTGGCACCTAACCTTCACTATACCAGCCTTCATGGCATTCATGCAATCAGTATATCAGATCTATTCATTTCAAACTTTACCTTTCATCATATTGGCCTTGCAGCCTTCTCCTACCTAATCTCTTCCTACCTCACTGTTGGCCCCAGGCTTTACCCAGCCTTACCGTTCTCTCACTTATGGACTCGGTTGGCATGCATTCCTGTGTTTGAAAAATGCTGTCTGCCTTAACTAGACCCACATGAGGGTCCACATTACTCAGTCTGACCTACGCACAGGTTTCTCCACATCAACGATCAGCCAAGTTTGACCCATCGGGTCCCATGCTGCAGTATGACTACATTCTTTCCTTGTTTTGGAGACATGCTGACCGAATCCACGTACTTCCAGGACTCAGGGCTAGCCCTGTGGCTGACAGTCTCCCTTTGCACCCCAAAGTCTGCATCTTGAGCATGCGACACTTGGGGCTGGGTCCTTCTCACCCGACCCATAGTTGGGGAATGTCCTCGCTCTGGGTGGACTGTCAGTCATCACCCATACCGACGGCACCTCTTGATGTAGCATTTAAGAGTCCAGTGGGGAGGGGTGGGGCTCTCAAAGGAAGGGCCCCTTTAGCTGCCTGTGTGGGTTGGAGTGCCTTTAAACTATTCTCCCACAACCACCTCTGAGTCACCCAGTTTGTTCTTAGATCAGTAGGCCAGATGAGGCCTCGTGGTGTTACTCTCCTCCTCCCACTTTAGGAGGTTGGCATTGAGTGCTCTGGTGTTGCAGAGTTTACTCACAACCCTACACGGATTCCCATAAGAGGATTATGTGAGAGTGTTCCAAACTAGACTCTCCCTGGATTTGTTTACTAAATTGCAGTGCAGAGGCCATCACTAAACAAAATTGTCCAGCAGCCTGAAGGGAAGGTGACCTAGGCCTTGGATCCCCAGAGGTTTCCTCCTCAAAGGGTTTTTTCCTGTCCTCAGTGCCAATGGTCATAATACCTAAATAGGTGTAGTAATCTTGTCTGGGTCACTAAGTTAGGTTTCCGCTGTTGGACGGAGTCGAGTGGCATCTCCGTAATTATCTCTTCTCTCCCTCATAGCTGTTCCTCTCTCCTTAGGAAGCAATGCCTCTGTGCCTTACTTTTAGACCTATTAGCGTGTCACTATTCCTCCTTGTCTCCTGCCTACTCTGCTCAAGTCCCTGACAATACCTCCAGCTGACCTACATATAGGTCTTCAATTCCGACAGACGTTCAGCACCCCATAAGCGCTGCTTGATACTCTTTTTGGCCTTTTTCCTAAGGTACCTTTAGCCAAGGGAATCACTCCCACAACACCTCTGGGGTGGAACCCTCCTCTAGGGTTCCTTGCCTTTGTACCCCTACAGAGTGGTATATCCTACAACTAGAGAGGTGAACAGCCTAAGATTACCTATATTACACAAGCATAACACTATACCAAGTTGTGTAGGCACATTGACTTGGAAGGCTATACCTGTAGTTCAATGGGGTGGTGCAACTAACCACACCCTTGTGCAGCCATATAATGGCCGCTCCTCCTCACTCATGCCTTGATCATTTCTTTTGTTGCCCCTCCGTCCACCCCTTCTCCTCCTCCAGTGGCACGTCTCTGTCTTCCGTGGGCTCCTTCCTAAGGTACCTTTAGCCAAGGTAATTGCTGCCATGGCATCTGTAGGGGTGGAACCCTCCTGTAGGGTTCCTTGCCTTTATACCCCATACAGGGTCATATATCCCACAGATAGAGAGGTGAACAGCCAAAGATGATCTATGTTACACAAGCATAACACTATTCCAAGTGGAGTAGACACATTGAAATCCCATTAGCCTTGCATCAGGCAACCATGGTAGAGGTTTGTGGAGTGAATCATACTTTTTTGGCAGCCATTAATAGGATGCCTAATGAATATCTAGCATTTGAGTCTTGGAATTCCCTGAGGTACTGTAGTAATAGGAACCCTTCTGTCATTAGGGGTGAATGATCTCCTGCATAGTTCTCCCTAGTTCCTCCTGTAAAGCCTAGAAGAAGGGCAAAGGACCAGACAGACCCACATGACATGACCATAATGGGCCCCTCCTCCCCATCCTTCCATCAAGACATGTTCTTTGTAGGTAGATATTTACATGTCATTACCAGGGTCAGAAAGTATTGGATTGTTTCCACCCATATTCTCTCTTCACTGACAGTGGTTTTTCACTCTGGATGCCTTCTGACAGACTTTTTGCCAACACTCCTCCAATATTTACATGTCTAACTCATCTGTCAACGCATCTGTATGTCTTGGATCGAGTCTATGTTGGAGTTTAGCAGAGCTCTATATAGGTAGAAAATCAAATGCTCCGAGTACCCCATATAAATGAGGTTAATGAATGAAGTGAGTTTGGGGTTGGTATCCAAGGCATGTGCCCTGATTTGGAAGGACTTGTAGAAATGTCGTAGTTGGAGAAATCTGAAAAAGTCACTGTTGAAGACCATGTCTGACCAGGATCACTGGGCAGGCTTTAAAGGTGTTTCCTCATGTAAATTAGTGGCAGTATTCGAGGAAGTACCGTTCCCATTCCTTAAAGACCAGTTGCAGTATCTTCAAGCAAGTCCATCCTGCCTGAGGGACCATGGCCAGCCTTTATTCTGCCCTATGCAGTACTGAACAAGGAGTTCCAACTGTCGGCCAACTTGTGGGCTTGCAGCGTTGATCAGGCCTGCACCTAGTGAGTGCCCAGAAGGACTGTTTGGGAACACTAGTACTAGTGGGGGTGGGTTTGGCCTGTGAGCCCAAAATGTTTATGGTTGCTACCTATTTCACTAACCTTTCTTGCTTTCACAGCCATCCTTTGTCCCGGTAGCCCTTCCCTGATCCTTGCCTCCAAATAAAGCTGTGAGTTTGTTGAAACTGCTGTGTCAATGACGCTCATTGCAATTAGCCTATTGCTGAAATTTATGGTTTATGGTGGATCAAGATTATTGGGGATATTGTCTGCGGAGTGGTTGATTGGGGAGATAGTACCCCAGAAAGGCTGTACCAGGCAGATACCTGGCTCACTAATACCTTACTCTAGGTGGAGACACCATGCTGTTAATATTTCTGGGAATGAACCCCTGTTGTCACTGAAGCAGGACCAAAGACCTTACCCTCTAGCAGGGACAGAAGGTAAGGGGGATAGCCCAGTGGCATACAGCACCTGGGCTACAGTAGATGGAACTCCCACTAATCTAGAAGAGGGTCATCCTGGACTCCCTGCAGTGGGTATTCCTCAGGCAACTAGTCCATGAACCCACTTGTGATGGAGCAGTACTGAAATTGGTAGTCCATAACAGAGACCATGTTGTAGATATCAAGGTAGGAGGCCACCTGGGGAAAAACGATCACCAAACAGTGTGGTTCAATATAAGGATGGCTGTGCAACTGAACCGTGCAAGGGTGAGGTTCCTGAACTTCAGGAGGGCAGATTTTAAAAAGATGGATTAATGCCTCAGGGATTACCTGGTGGGGAGGATGACCAGGGTGGGGTGGAGAAACAGTAGGCACAGCTAAAAAAGGAAACAAGGAAGGCAAAAACCTTTGCAACAAGGAAGTGAGCAAGAGACCACAATGGTTCTTGAAAGAGGTAGTCTAAAAGATAAAAACTAAAAGGGTAGCATTCAGAAAGTATAAGGAGACCCAGAGGGAGGATGATAGGTAGGTGTATCAGTGGGACACAGAGTGAAGAAGGGAGAAAAGTAAGGAGGACCAAGGTACACAATTAAAAGGGAATAGCTCAGAAAGTAACAAGCATTTATCAATGCTGAATATTTGCTTGCTGATATTAGCATTGAACGTGCAGGAGTTAGATGCAGAATAGGAATGGCAGTGAAGTACTGAACTCATGCCAACTCCACCTCCACCCTGCAGAGATGGACAGGCATTGGAGTGTGCCTTTGGGTCCTCACCCATAACACTTATGGCATTTCACCTCACCCTATCTTGCAGACACCGACAAGTGTTGAGGTGTGCCTTGGGGTATACGGCTCCACAGTCACCCCATTTCATAAGGACATACACTGAAGTGGGTGCAGTATAGGAGAATGGGGTGAACTCTGGAGCTAAAGAGTCCAAGGCATACCTCGATGCCTGTCACTGGCTTCAGGGTGGGGGTGGAATGACATGAGCATTACTGCAGGCAATCTAAAGGCATACACCTGTCAGTTTGTACAGGGTGGGACGTTATGGTTAGAAACCCTAATGCCTTAGGCATCTGTTGGTATTTGCACTACAGATTTTCAACATGGCCTTTTTGTGATCCCCAGCTCATGAAAGCATTTGAGACCTCTGCTCATGAACAGTGGCACTGTGATTTTCCTAATCTGTCCCAGACATTGATTTCCCACAGCAGCCACGCCATTCTGTGCCAGATGTGTGAAAACACAGTTCAAGCAGGATGTGAAAAATGGCAACTGTACCATTCATAGGGAGATGTGAAGAGATGGCAGTGTTGAAAATCTGAAGTGAAAATATTAAAATGCTTGAATTTACAAGCGTACATGAAACTACTCAATGCATACTGTAAAACACAGTCATTTAGTGGAATTATTTCCAAAATTTCAAAATAAGCATTTGTGACCTCTGCTCATGAACAGTGTCACTATGATTTTCTTAATCTGTCTTGAGCGTTGATTTCCCCAGCGACCATGCCATTGTGCACAGATGTGCGAAAGCACATTTCAGACAGGATGTGAAAATGACAGTTGTACTGTTCATAAGGAGGTGTGCAAAGTTGACAATGTTGAAAATCTGGAGTGAAAATATTACAGATTTGCTAAGTTACGAGTGTGCATGGAAACTGAGCAGCGCATGCTCATAACAGTCATTTTTTGGAATTTGTTCACCAAATTTGCAACATAGGCTTTTTGGGAGCCCACCTCATGAACAGTGACACTGTTGTTTCGTTACTCAGTCCTGAAAGGTGATTTCACGCAGTGACAGCAAAAATCACCTTTTGGGACTGAATAACCAGATGACAGTCACTGAATTCATGAGATGAGGTCCCAAGAACCCCATGTTGATAATTTGATGCCAAAATTCAAAACAATGGCTGAGATATCCACCGAACTTGAACCCCCCCATGCCATTATAAAGCTTACTGGCATTTCTTCAGTTTTCGGTCATCTTTGAAGAGTGCAGACGTGTCCCCCCTCCACCAAAGATCATCGCACTGGGCTCTGGAGGTAAGTATAGGGAGAGGTGGGGTGCGCAGAGGGTGGGTGTGGGTTGGGGGAGGAGGCACCACAGACAGCGAGGGACAGTTTTCCTTTTTACAGGTTTAAAAAAAAAAATGTGGGAAGGTTTTCTTTTTTTTTTTACAGGTAATTTGGCAGGCAGGAGTGGGCTCCCAGCATGCCACCTGGGTGTGTTTTTGGGGGGCTGTACCCAATGGGGATTGGGCACCTCATCGGCACATGCAAAGTGTTTGTGGGGCGCATAAGCTGAGGGGGATTGAATACCCCCCCTTGGTACACAACAAATGGGGGGAGGGACACTATGCCAACAGGGATTGGGCTCCCCCATCGGCAAATGACCTTGGGAGGAGGCACCCCTCTTGGCTTTCATGAGGACTGTGAGGGGCGGATGGTGACAGCTGCCATGTTTATTTAAAACAAATTAGGGCACTATTATGCAGATACGGATTATGCTTCCCCATTGGCAGATGAACTGGGGGGGGCGGCGGCATGCTGACAGGGGGACTGGGCACACCCGTCGGCTTTCATGGGGATTGTGAGAGGCAGATGGTGACAGCCGCCACCATGTTTATTGAAATGGGACAACAGACAAGGCAAGCTGTGATTTGTTGCTGGAATCAGGGGACCACCCCAGCAGAAAAAACAGCTGATTCTTCAATGACGTGGTGCTCCCTGATTGCAGCAGTGAACTTCTTTTAAGTTCGTGGCACACTACAATAATGCTGTCATCGACAGCGTGCTCCTCTGTTGGCGCCACAGAGACCAGCCCCACGATGGACTGCTGACATTGGCCACAACATTGCCTCACCTTCACCACTTGCTACTACAGCAGGCTGACGCAATATGTTTTTTGTGCATGTGCACAAGCAAACAGAATAAATGGGGAAATACATTTTTTAGGTATGTAAACAAAAGTAGGAAGACCAGGAGAGGGATCAAAACATTAAAAAGGGAGTGTGGGAATAGTGTCAGAGGAAGGAGAAGAGGGGGGCACAAAAAAAGTAACAGGAGCATTGGAGACAGGGAGGTGGACATTAGTCCATTTTCAGAGGAGAGTGTCCTAAAGGGACTCACTAATGTGAAAGTGGCAATGGGACCAGATGGGGTGCATCCAAGGGTACTGAGGGAGTACAAGGTGTACTGCTGCCATTTGACAGTCCTATTTAGTAGCTCATTGGAAACAGGAGTGATTCTGGAGGACAGGAAGAGGGCAGATGTAGTCTCACTTCACAAAATTACTAGCAGGGAAGAGTCTGGTAATTATAGGCCAGTCAGCCTGATGCAGGCAGTTGAAAACTTAATGAAGTCACTGCTTAAGGAAAGGATTGTGGACTATCTTGAATTCAGCGGATTACAAGATTCGATGTAGCATGGATTCATGGGGGGCGGTGGACTTCAAATGAATCTGATACATTTCTTTGACTGAGTGACTAATTGGATCAGTGCTGGGTGGTGGATGTGGCTTACCTAGATATCAGTAAGGATTTTGACACAGTTCCACATCTAAGGCTAGTAAGCAAGTTAGGTAGCTTAGGTAGTTGGTCTAACGGTAGGGACCTGGTTAAGAAATTGGTTAGGGATAATCTGCAGAGGTTGATAGTAATTGGGAAATCACTCTGAGGAAAGGATGACCAATGAAGTACCTATAAGTCACATTGAAGAGCAGGAAGAGCTCTGCTCTCTGTAGGTGGCACAAAAATCTGCAATAGGGTGGACACTTTGGGGGGGCTAGGGTGGAAAGGATGAGCAAAGACCTGAGAGGACTTGAGGACTGCTCAAGGGTATGGCAGCTGGGTTTCAATGCAAAACAGTACAAAGTAATGTACTTGGGGCACAGGAACCCAGGAAAGAGATGGGGTGTAATCATGCTTGATGATTTAATGGCGGACAGGCAGCTCGACAAGGCAGTTGGGGCAAGAGGGATACTGGGGTGCATAGGGGAAGTATCACCTAATAGCAGTGAACCAAAATGAGAGACTGCAAAAACAGTGATTCATTTTGGGTGTTGTTATTAGGGACTACCGTGCACGATATCCCCAGGATGGGAATGCAACCATGGGGAGGGGCAGGAAAGGGGTTTGGGGGATTGCTGTACCTGCTGCTGCCAAGCTAGTCATGTGGCATGGTGGTGTGGGTGGATAACTGGGGTATAGCAGGTATGTGGGTTCAGGACTGGTGAGTGACATTTTGCTGCAGCTACAAGCTGAGGCCATAATTTATTCCGACATCTGGATTTTTGACCCTTCCCCAACATGCATCCTCTTGGAGTTGATAATGTTAATTCAGGGGGGTGCAGAGGATGCAGCCTCACCCCCACAAACACTATTTTACAATCCAGATGTCAGGTTGCTTTAATGTGTATATCGCCAATGTGCTTTTTGGCGATATACAGTCACCATAATAGCGATCGCTCTTTTGTGATTGCTATTATGACATGGAACCCATAGGAGGTCTATCACCAGAAGAAAGAGGGAGGTGGTGTTGCCTGTGTAAAGATCACTGGTAAGACCCCACCTAGGCTGCTTTGTCCAGTTCTGGAAACCACTTTTCTAGAAAGACAGATAGAGGCAGTCCAGAGGAGGGCAACTAAAATTGTGCAGGGTCTGTATGAAAAGCCCTATGAGGAGAGATTTGAGGACCTAAATATATACATCTTGAGTAAGAAGGGGAATATGATAGAGACCTTTAAATATCTCACAGGGGTAAACAAGGTACAGGAGGGAAACATTTTTTCAGGACAAAGGTGCTCAAGTACAAGGGCATGATCAGAAGCTGGAGGGTTAGATTCAGGTGAGATATCAGAAAGTACTTTTCACAGAAAGAGTGGCAGCTTCCTGAACAGTCTTCCAGTGGAGGTGGTGGGGCAAAACAGTGATGGTATTCAAGAATGCATGTTATGCAGATGAGACCCAGTTGTACCTGTCCTGTGCCTCTGATGACCTTACCACCCCAGACACGCTGAGCTGGTGTTTAGCCAAGATAAACAACTGTATGTATGCTAACTAGCTATGTCTCAACCCCACCAAGATAGAGGTTATGGTGATTTAGCCAGGTCATGGGGATATTTTCGATGATGGGAGACTGTCCACCCTAGTAGTTGATGGTCATCCCCGTCACTGTTAAATGTGGGCAAGGATCCTGGTGTTATTCTTGTCAATCGGCTTCACTTTGAAAAACAGGTTTTCTCCATCTCAAGAATATTGCCAGGATCTGTCCATTTTTGACTCCTACTGACCTGGCTACAGTTATTCATGCCCTTGTTACTAGTCGACTTCTGATGTGTTGACTGCGGTTAGTGCAGAATGCTAGCTTATTAGTTGCACCATCCTCCCACTTAAAAGAGATAGGGCCTTTGGGGTGGTTGCACCATTCCTCTGGAATTCTCTCCCACCAAACATTAAGGTAGCTAGCACAGTGGAGGCCTTTAAAGTCTTTTAAAACTTTTATATTTGAAAAGGTTTTTAATCTTCTCTGATTAATTTATCTCTTGGGATTTTATTGCATTGTATTATTATCTTTGTTAATTGCTCTGAATCCCTGGATAGGATGCTATATAAATAAAATTTGCCTTTCTTTGCTTAAGGCAGCCATAGCAGAGGCAACAAGCCTTTGTGTTGGCAGCTAGGCAAAGCAGAGAGAAATAAAAAACACTATGATTCTCAAAGGTGTGACCAGGACAGTAATAAAGAAAAGGCTAGCTTTCAGGAGGTACAAGGAAACACAGTGGAGGAGGACAGTGAATTGTGTCTGGAAAAGCAGAGGAGGCAGGTAAGAAGTCAGGAGCACAAAGGCATAAACAGAGGAAAAAATAGCCCAGGCAATTAAGAAAGGAGACAAGACCTTTTCAAGTCCATTAGTAAAAAAAATAACCAGGGCTGGGATTGTGAGGTTAAAAGGGTGTTTGGAGAAGGACCTAGAAAAAGTAACAAACCTGGACAAATATTTTGTTCAATATTCACAGAAAAAGGGGAAGGAGAAGGACCACTGTTGAGTGATAGGAACACCAATGGGAGAGAGGTGGACACCAGACCGTTTACAGATGAAAGAGTCTTAAAGGAACGCAAGAATCTGAAAGGAGACAAGACTATGGGTCCGGATGGGATACATCCCAGAGTATTATAAGAACTTACAGAGGTGCTGGCAGCACCACTGACAGCCCTATTCAACAAATTGATAGAGATAGGAGTGGTTCCAGGGGACTGGAGGAGAGCAAATGAAGCCCCTCTCCACAAAAGTGTGAACAGGGAAGTGGCTGGCAATTACAGGCCAGTCAGCCTGACCTCGGTGATGGGGAAATTAATGGAATCACTGCTGAAGAAAAGGACTGTGATATTTCTTAAATCCAGCACAGGATCCGAGGCAGCATAGATTCATAGCGGGAAGGTCTTGTCAAACAAATCTGATAGTTTTGTTTGACTGGGTGACCATGGAGGTAGATCAGGGAGGGGCAGTGGATGTGGCCTGTCATGAGCCCTGCCTCATGGGCACGGCAGGACCTCCTGTTTGTAGGGATGTCCCTCTTTTTATGGAACTCATGAGCACTTGTGTGGTTCAGAAAGCACCACCAACCTTTTCCCAGTGGAAGGGTGGAAATTGTAGTCTTGAGTCCCCCTGGCTCTTGTACTACTTTCTGTGGCTAGAATCCCACCACTGCCACTGGCAGCTTCTTGCCTGTTTGTGTTGTAGGATAGTCGAATGGTCACTATCGTCATTACCAAAGCTTATAGTCCTTACAAAACCCTTTTATTTAAAATCTTAGATCACACAACCAGACCCCAGGCAGAGTTGGCAAGAAATAATGATAGTTTACTTAAAGAAAAACAACACGGTAACTTCTGCAATTTGGAAGATTTTGGAATGGAGACAATACGAAAATAAATATTGGATGATTTTACAGAAAACACTATATACTGTTATTCCTAAAACTATATCTTGTTCTGAGATTTAGCATCCAGAAAATATCAAGTATTCTTTTTGAGAATAATTTCTCTCTCTGTAGAAGAAAGTTCATTAAGCAACAGATTTGTAGCAAGTTTGTGATCAGAGTCAGTTCTCTGAAGATCTTTTAGAAAATCCAGGTGTTTTCTTGGTGATAAGTCTTTATTTAAGATTTCTGATTTAAAAATTAGAAAACTTTTCAGATGGAAAGTCATTTTTCATATTTACAGCAGTCTTTCACAGAGATCTGCCAAGCCTTATTCATGTGCTTTAACCCCCGATTGTTTAACCAGCAAGTGGCAAGGCTCTTTTCTCTCTGAGAACGTTTCAGTCCTCTCTCAGGAGAAGCCTCCACCAACGTGCCTTTATTCAGAGAAATCATGTTCAGCCACTCCCTTCTGCACTCTGGCCATGCAGAGAACTGGGGTGCAACAGTTTTACCTCATCCTGTAGGTATCACTGTGGTTTCATGTTTAACTTCTGAAACATCTGTTTTAGACTTAACCTTTTCTGTTTTCAATTTATGACTTTAAGCTGCCTCCCCACTGTCATTTTCCTGTTACTAGAAGGTTAAGGATTTATTCGATCCAAGGGTCATGACCGCTAGGATGCATAAACCTGTCAACTTTTTCTTGGCCTTTTAAAGGGGCAGCATCTTAACTCTGGAGAGCCTCACAACCCAGGAAATAGGAACATTAAATAAAGTGGTAATAGGCCCATCTTGCCACATGGCCTTCCTAGAGTTCAGCAAGGCCTTCTACACTGCCCCACATAAGAGGCTGGTAAATAAGCTGGGCAGCCTAGGAGTGGGCCTCAAGGTGGTAAACTGGGTTAGAAACTGGTTGAGTGACAGGACATAGAGGATGGTGGTGAATGACAGTCCAGCTGAGGAGAGGGGGATGACCAGTGGGGTGCCGCAGGAATCGGTGCTGGGGCTAGTACTTTTTAATGTCTTCATAGGCAAAATTGCAGTGGACTGAAAATAATGGTATGCCTCTTTGCAGATGACACTAAGATGATACTGCAACAGGGTCGTTACTCACGGGGAGGTGGATGAGAAGGGACTTAAACATGCTTGAGTAGCGGTTGAGAGTGTGGCAGCTAAGATTAAATGCAAAGAAGTGCAAAATGATGCATTTGGGGCACAGAAATTCAAGGAAAGAGTACAAGATGGGAGGAGGTATTAAAGGCCACCAAACAAGATAGGGACTTGGACCCGGTGGCACTGAAGGAGAAGGCACTGGACACCACACCTCACGCCATGCGGATGACCTAAGTTCAGGAATGGAACTCGGGTTGCATGGGGGTTGGTGGGAGTAAGGAAAGATTGAGTGTCCATAGACCATGCGGTGTGCTACAGACTGACACCCAGCGGTGGCTGGGTGTCAACACATCAACGCTGCTGAAAACAGGGAGGGCTGTGCCAGGGCATTATTGTTATTTAAATTTTAGTGACCGGGTAGGCCCACTGGAACCTCATGTTCCCTTTTTCAGGGCGACCCGGGATAGTTACAAGTACCTAGACGGAGGGAAAAACAATGCTTTTGATAGGTACAGTACAGCAGGTTTTACATTGAGTGACTGAACACATAAAATAGTACAGGGACTGATACACGTCAATACTTTTTGTTAAGAACAGACCATTGAACGGATTAAAACACCTATGTAAGTGCAGAAATGGGCTCTACCACCCTTCTATCGGAAAAGTTCCGTCCAGTTTCCTATGTCTTTTGTGTTTCAGCGGAGATAAGGCCCTATATTGGATCCCTTTGGGGGACCTTAGGTGGAGCAGTGGCACTCTGCGGAGGTGGAGCCAGCTGCTCCACCAATTGCACAGATGTGGGTTCGGGGCCAAAATTGAAAAATTGGGAGTTGTTAGGATCTATGATGACATGACTATCTGGTCGGAGGATGAGTCCCTCTGAAGGGGGGACCGGTGCTCCCTGTCAGCATCCCACAACAAACAAAAAGAGAAAAAAAGACCTGGGGTAATCATATCTGATGATCTAAAGGTAACCAAACAATGAGAGAAGGCTGTGGGGAAAGCCAGTGGGATGCTAGGGTGCATAGGGAGAGGTATCACCAGCAGAAGAAAGGAGGTGGTTATGACACTGTACAGATCACTAGTGAGAAACCATCTGGAGTACTGTGTCCCATTCTAGAGGTCACATCTCCGGAAGGACGTAGACAAAATGGAGGAAGTCCCAAAAAGGGCAACAGAAATGGTGCAAGGACTGCACCAAAAGTCATATGAGAAAAGACTAGAGGACTGCAGTATGTATTCCCTGGAGAAGAGGGAGAGAAGGGGATATGACAGAGACATTCAAGTACCTCAGGGATATAAACAAGGTTACAGAGGGTAGCTTTTCAGAAAAGAAAGTGTACAAGAACAAGGGACTTGATATGAGGCTGTGGGGCAGGGTGAGGAAGTACTTTATCACTTAATCAGAAATGATTATCCCAGTCCACCCAGCTCCCCCCGGTCATTGGCGGGCAGCATACCCACCCTCATACCTCCATGGCTGCCGCCACATGACAGCTTACAGTATTTGCTACAAGCTCATTGGTGCACACTGTGACCGGTGGACTGGCAGTGCATACTGCAATAGTCATTCACAACATTATGAATGAATGACTTCATTCACAAAGATCTACATGACTATTACAGTATGCACTGTCAGCTCATTGATCCACAGTGTGGACCAATAAGCATGCTAGCTACCATACTGTAAACTGCCATTCGGCGGGTAGCCACAGAGGTATGCAAGTGGGTATGCTACCACAGAAGACCGGGGAGCTGGGTGGGCTGGGGTCCCTGTGTGGGTGGGAGGGGATAACAGTAGACTGCCGGGAGTTGAAATATCAATCTTCATGGGGATTTGGGGAGGGGTACTACTAGACTACCAGGAAATTTAATAATTAAATTTCAATGATCATTCTGTCAGGATAGGAGGGTACCACTAGACCACCAGAGTAATTAAATAAATACATGTTGCCAGTCATTGGATCGGAATGGGGAGGTGAGTACCACTGGACCACCACAGAAATTAAATACACTTTGGTGATCATGGTTATGGGATTGGGAAGGGGGGGTACCACTAGAATATCAGGGACTATTGTGTGTGCTTGTGCATCATGTTGGGGGGTAGCCACCCATGGCTGGTGGCTGCTATGTTGTGCACCGCTCTACAGTGGCCTGCCTGTGGGTGGCTGGCACTTTAGACATTTTTTACGGGATCAACTGTAAGCCCAGGTGTGCTGCACATCTCTGGGTTTTGCCAGCAGATGCGCCGCACATCCCAGGCTGAATATCAGGATGTGTTGCCTATGCATGGGAATGCCCCTCAAAATGTGCTGCATACATTGTCTTTGTGCCATGCCGCATTGAGAATTGCACTGCGCGATTCCACCTTTTGAATATTGTCCAGGGCGCATTTCTGGAATTGTGCCAGGCACAATCCCTTTAAATATCTCGGCCCTGGTGTCTTGTCTGATACTTTGAATGAGGGTAGCAAAATCTAACAGATGCGAATACCTGTCACATATTGCTACATAAGGTTTTTTGAGGGAATGGTGCACCTTGTGTATGGAAAACTAAAAAGTAATGTAAAGAAAGTTGAAATAAAGTTGGGGCAGTGATATAAGGGCTCCTGCTTTCTCATTCTTGTGTTCTGGGAGATACTTTGACTGAGGTAGCAAAATCTGACTAATGCAAATAGCTTTCAGATTTTGCTACCTGGAAATTATTGAGGAAATGGGGTACCCAATTACAGCAAAACTGAAAATTAATCAAAGGAAAGTTGAAATACAGCGTGGGCATTGATATATGGACTTCTCCTTTGTCATTCTGCTGTCCTGGGTTTAATTAGACTGAGGGTATCAAAATCTGACAGGTGCGAATAGCTGTCAGAATTTGCTACATGGGGGTATTTTGAGGGATGGGGTGCCCAATACACAGTCAAACTGAAAATTATTCAAAGGAAAGTTGAAATACAGCTTGGGCATTGATATGTGAACTTCTCCTTTGTCATTCAGGTGTCCTGGGTTTATTTAGACTGAGGGTAGCAACATCTGACAGGTGCTAATAGCTCTCACATTTTGCTACCTGTGGGTATTTTGAGAAATGGGGTACCAATAGACAGCGAAACTGAACATCAATCAAAGGAAAGTTGAAATACAGCTTGGGCAATGATATATGGACTTCTCCTTTGTCATTCTGGTGTCCAGGGTTTTATTTAGACTGAGGGTAGCAAAATCTGACCGGTGGAATAGCGTCAAAATTTGCTTCCTGGGGGTGTTTGAGGATGGGGTGCCCAATACACAGCAAAACTGAAAATCAATTACAGGAAAGTTGAATACAGCTCGGGCATTAATATGGACATCTCCTTTGTCATCCTGAGGTCAGGATTTTATTTAGACTGAGGGTAGCAAAATCTGACAGGGTGCAAGATAGCCATCAGAATTTGCTCACGTGGGGAATGTTACGAGGATAGGGTGCTTATCATAGCAGAAACTGAAAATTAATCAAAGGAAAGTTGAAATATAGCTGGGCATTGATATATGGGCTTCTTTGTCATTCTGGGTTCCAGGATTTTATTTAGACTGAGGGTAGCAAATTCTGACAGGTGCGAATAGCCATCAGAATTTGCTAACAGTATGTTATGAGGATGGGTGCCCAATACACAGCAAAACTGACAATTAGTCAAAGGAAAGTTGAAATGCAGCTTGGACATTGATATATGGACTTCTCCTTTGTCATTCTGAGGTCCAGGGTTTATTTAGACTGAGGATAGCAAAATCTGACAGGTGTGAATTGCCATCAAATTTGCTACCTGTGGGTGTTTTGAGGATGGGCTGTCAATACACAGCAAAACTGAAAATTAATCAAAGGAAAGTTGAAATACAGCTTGGGCATTGATATATGGACTTCTCCTTTGTCATTCTAGGGCCCAGGGTTTTACTTAGAGTGAGGTAGCAAATTCTGACAGGTATGAATAGCTGTCAGAATTTGCTACAGTGTTTTGAGGATGGAGTGTCCAATACACAGCAAAACTGAAAATTAAAGGAAAGTTGGACTACAGCTTGAGCATTGATATATGGACTTCTCCTTTGTCATTCTGGGGTCCAGAGTTTTATTTAGACTGAGGTAACAAAATCTGACAGGTCAGAATAGCGTCAGAATTTGCTGCCTAGGGATTTTGAGGATGAGGTGCCTAATACAGCAAAACTGAAAATTAATCAAAGGAAAGTTGAAGTGCACCTTGGGCATTGATATATGGACTTCTCCTTTGTCATTCTGGTGTCAGGGTTTATTTAAACTGTGGGTAGCAAAATCTGACAGGTGTGAATAGCCGTCAGAATTTGCTACCTAGAATATTTTGAGGGATGGGTGCTCAATACATAATAAAAATGAAAATTAATCAAAGGATGTTGAAATACAGCTTGGGCATTGCAGGTATACAAGAAAGTTTTTTATATTATTTGTCATTTGCAGCCCCACTGTGACAGCATTTATTCTTTATGATATGTTGTTCATTTACATATCTTTTGCATATTATTCATTTTGAAATTATGTATTATATTGTTCATTGTGTACTATAAGCAGTTTACAGTTCAAAATCCATGACTGAAACAACTGACAGTGTGTTTTATACCATTGTACTTATTTATTATGTGGGTAGCAAAATTTTACGAGGACGCTTAATCTGATGTTACCTGCTATCAGATTATACTACGGAAGCAAATTCTGATGAGGAAGCAGATTCTGATACTACACTGGTCGCAGCTTTAAAACCAATTGACTTTGGATGAGCCTCTTCTTCCTGTGCTTGTCATACAGCCATCTTCAGTTTACATCTCAAATCAAGGACCACCTCTTTTACCGAATGTGTTTGTTTTTCCCGTTCTGTTAGCACCCTTTGCAAACTGTGTGAGAGGCCTTTCGGCACCATGCAATTCTGCTTAGAGTTGGACCAGCATAACATTCTGTGGTGATTTGCATATGCAGCCCATGATGCTTTGCATTGTGTGGGCATGTGTGATTTTGTATTTTCTTGAAACTTGGCTTCCCAGCCAAATGCCCTTTTGGGTAACCCTTGCCTCAGTGTTTGTGTACAGAGGTTCTTTGTCTCTTAAATAGTTTTTTATTTTAATGGGTTCACCACAACATATCCAAGACACACTGTCTTGGGTAGCTGGTCCATTCCACTGGGGTGTCAAACAGATGAGGCATACTGATGAGTCCTGGTAGGACGAAACATGTGTCTATGTCTTCTGTTAGCACCCTTTGCAAACTATGTGAGACGCTGGCTTTCATGCAATTCTGCTTAAAGTTGGACCAGCATAGCATTCTGTGGTGATTTGCATATGCAGCCATGATGCTTTGCATTGTGTGAGCATGTGTGATTTTGTATTTTCTTGAAACTTGGCTTCCCAGCCAAATGCCCTTTAGGGTAACCCTTGCCTCAGTGTTTGCGCACAAAGGTTCTTTGTCATATACATATATATATATAATATTCAATAGCCTGACTCAAAATAGGCAATTTATCTTCACTTGTGAGTGGTCAAGACTTTCATAACTCACTCATGGCTCTGCCACTCGTCAGCTATATGGTCCTGCCCCCTCACACTTCACAATTCCACTGCAGTGAGAATACATGTTTTTATGCAATGAGTTATTGTATTGCATAGATTTGCTTATCTCACGGTTGTACCTCCAGCTAAATATATATCAGGATGTTAGATATGTCACAATGACTAGCCTTTACCTAATAACCAATCAGAGTGCAGCTTTCACAATGCAGATGACATCACAATACAATTGGCCTGCTCTGAAGCTAGCTGCTGAATTCAAAGAGAAACAGTTTAACTATACATAAACAGCTGATTTAAAAGGTATAACTGATAAACCAATGTACTATAAATGAAATACACAATGACACTACTCAAAATATATAACTTATCTACATTTGTGATGTGTGCAGACTGTCATAACTCACTTGTGGCTCTGCTACTCATGAGTTATGGTCCTGTTCTCTCACTCATGAAGATAAATCGATATTTTAGTACAACCATTGTGTATCTGTTTTTTTTTTTGATGATTGTTGTCTATTGAATAAGTTTAATAAGCCACAAAATTGTGTGCATAAAGGGATTTGGTACATTTCTCATGGGTGAAAGGACACTCTGGCCCAGATATTCAAAACTTAGCACAGCACGCAAACCATTTGCACAGGATTAGCGCCAGTTTAGCATGGGACCGCCATATTCAAAGAAGGAAATAGTGCGTGCAAAATGCAATAGCGCCGGGCAAAACCATACTGTATGCAAGGGTCAAAGTGAGGGAGCGGGTACCTGCATATAGGCGCAATGGGATATTCAGACTGATAGCACTGCACAGTGCACCATTGCATGGGACATAGTGCAGTGCTAGGTACCGCCTATAAAAGGCAGGTCTAATCCCAGGGCAATCCACTAAGGAAGGAGTGGCCAGACCAGGAAGTGAGGCAAAATTGCTTTGTTCACAAATGCAGTAGTGCTGCACCTCATGGAGGAGGTTGTAGAGGAGGAGGAGGAAGAAAGAAAGCAGACACAACAAGGCCCACAACACAGGCCAAGGAGGAGATATGCTGCACACAGGTTGTACCAGCCCAGAGTCTTCTTTCAGACCCTGCCTGATGACTACATCATTAGCCGGTACAGGATGGACAGGGGAATGTTGAGGCAGTTATGTGAACTCCTGCATGACCAGCTGCAGCCAAATACCAGGCGTAGCCACGCCATGTCAGTTGAGGAAAAGGTGATGTCAGTGATGTGCTTCCTAGCCACTGGGACATTCCAGTGCCAAATGGGGGACACCATCGGGGTATCGCAGTCTGCCACCTCATGCCTCCTGACTCAGTTTCTTGATGCTCTCCTGCCACATGCTGGTGAGGTCATAGTATTCCCCAGCATGGCAGCACAGCGCAGAGTGACCATGCAGCAATTCCATCGAGTTGTGTGCCTACCTTCCATACTTGGCGCCATTGACTGCACCCATGTTCCCATCCATGCACCACTTGGCAATGGCAGTGACCTATGTGCAAACAGGAAAGGCTATCACTCCGTCAATTTCCAGGTGGTGTGCAATGCGACTGGGCACACCAGCAATGTCTTTGCACAGTACCCTGGCAGTGCCCACAATGCCTTCATCTGGCACCAGTCCCGGCTGTGTCGTGCATTTGAAGAGGGCAGGATACCTAGTGGGCACCTAGTTGGTGAGTATGGGCAGCCACAATAGGATATGAGCACAAGAGAGGAGGGACAGGCAAGGGTACCCAGGAAGGGGCAGGGTGGGGGCACTGATACACAGCAGCATTGGGCATTGCAGGACAGCAACACTAACAGCTGGCATCTCTCTACAGGGGACAGTGCCTATCCCTGCGACTCTGACTTCTGACACGGTACCTCGGCCATGCAATATTGGCGAGGACACTACAATGAGCACATGCGCTACAAGAAATATCATAGAGATGTTCTTTGGGATGCTAAAGATGCAGTTCTGTAACACAGACTAGTCAGGCGGTGTCTTACAGTACAGGCCTCAGAAGGTATGCTGTATCATCCTAGCCTGTTGTATGCTGCACAACATGGCACTCACCCGTGGAATACATGCACCTGAACCTGAGGAACAGTCTGACAGTGAGCCAGAGCCAGAGTTAGGGGACAGTAGAGCAACTTCGAAGGCAGGATCCAAGCATGACCATGAGCCATTGATCACAGGAGCAGCATCATCGAGACACTGTCTCAGAGGGGATGGTGAGTAACTACAACACAGACAAAAGATATGACATCAACAGTGACTTTAATAGTAGTGCACATACAGTACAGTGTGAGCAGTGAAACACTCAGGTGATGTACAAGCTGCCATTGTGATGTATTGATGTGGTACGGTGTGTGTGATGTGTGATGCTCGTCACACAGGTGTGAAGAGAAAACAGCTATGTGGACAAGTGTTGGCAGGAGCTGTGGCATGGGAGTGAACAAGGGCTGTGGAGGTGTGTGTGCATGCAGGGGACAAGGGACGTGGGGGTGCGCTGGGGCGTGCATGTGAGTGGGACATGGCCACACCATGCATGGGGTGGTACCCATCAGCTGTGCTGCCACCCCGCACATGACGCACACCCTGTGTGTGTGTCACAGAGGTAGACATGCTACACACTGTGAACAAAGTTGGGGTGGACTGAGGTGAGGTTGGGAGGGCGGTCCACCTGCGGCCATGCTAGGAGGCCTGCACAGATGTGCAGGAAGGGCACCCACAATGCCGAGGAAGGCCTGTGAAAGACCAGGACATAGGTGTGGAGGAGCCGACACCCACCCTGTGAACACCTGTGCCACACTGATGCATATGTGAGGCATGTCCATGCTGGTGTCTGGGTGCACCCTGTAGTGCCGCTGTGACTGTCTCCCTCATCACCTCAGTGTGGGCCTGCACAGCAGCAGTAAGTCCCTCAAAGCCACGGTCAATGGTGGTAAGGACACTGGTCATCCGCCTCCTCTGCCGGCTTACTCAACATGGGCAAGGCCAGTGCCCACCATCCCCGCAGCTGAGATCTCATGCTGCAGTTCCTGTGAAGGTCATCCAGGTCCTGCTGGGCCACATGCAGTGAAGCCAGGGCCTCCTGGAGCATGGGCTGTGTGCCCTGGCCATCCTGTGCAGGTGGAGTGTCAACAATGTGCACCGTTGGCTGAGGTTGCTGCTGATGTTGGGCAGGGGGTTGCGGCCATGACTGTACCTGTGGTGGCAGCTGGCATTGTGGCTGCTGCTCAAGCTGTGGGCCAATGGGTGATGGAGCGTGCTGTAGAACTGGCACAGCAACCATCATCCTGCAGGACATATCCAGTGGGCCACACTGTGGGGGCACAGGGACAACAGCCATGGGCACCATAGTGGTATGTGTCTGAGAACCCCACACCCACAATGCAGTCATGTGACCATCCCCCACTGTTCCCAACACAATGTTGCCAATGTCCAGGCCCCCAACTGGCAGGGCAGTGTCATCCACTGCATCCCCTGAGCCATGGTTGCTTGTCACAGTCAATATCAGCACATGCTCTCCACTCAGGTCCTCCACCTGGGTGTCCTCATAGGGGTTAAAGGACTCCAGGAATGGTGTATCCTCCTCTTCTGATGTTCCTGCATACTCCAGTGCCACCTGTTGTCCATGGCCACACACCGTCCTGACAGCCGATTCCACCGCAGGCCCACCTGTGACAGCCATGCCTGATGTTGAAGGTTGCACCTCCACTGTGTTGCCATCCTCCTTCTGCACCACTGTGCCTGGCACCACCTGGGACATGGCCTGCTGGGCACCCAGTGTTGTAATGGAACAGACATATGTCAGTGGCCACTACAGTGAACAGACTACCCACCATCACCACCAATACCACATGCACCCCATCAATGTGTGCCCCACAGCATGCCCATGCAGAACCCACTGTGCAGCCCATGGAAATGCAGCCACTGCCCTATATGCACCCTGCACCACAGCACACTTGCATGACCAACATGTACACCGACAGCAGGTGCCCACCACTGTACAGGCCCAGCACCACTCACACAATGTGACATATCCATGCATACCCCTTGCATGCCCCATGACAGTGTGAATTTGTGCCCCAGCCCCATTGTTGTTGTTGTCCAGGTAGTGGTCGACACATACCACAGACATACCTGCCCTGGGTGGTGTGAGCGGTGTCTCACACCCACCGCTCTCAACCCAACCAACTGCCACCGGCCTCATGGTAGAGGATACTAAAGCCATCAATGGGTCCCAGTCCTGCTGCTCTATGGGCTGTGGCCCCCCCACCAGTCCACAGCCTGTACCTGAGTCTTTGTGCCACCTCCTCCTCCTCCTTGGCCCGGCATAGCAGATCATTTCACCACTTTCGAACAGCATCAGTGGTACAGCCACAGCCACCCACAGCATTCACCGCTGTGGCAGTCTCATCCCACATCTTCCTAATGGTGGCATCAGTCAACTTATTTCACTGCAGGACCATCTCTTGCTCCTTCACGGCATGTACCAGGGCATGCAGCTTATCCCCCCCAGAACTTGTGGGCCCTGAGCCGCTCCTGCCATGCAGCATCACTTGTGTGGGATAGAAGGCATGGTAAGGGTTACACACAGTGGTGGACAACCATCGCACAGCTGTAACAATATCAAACGGCCATGGCGCAACACACAGCCACCACGTACAGTCCTACCCTGTGAACAATGGCAACAGTGCATACACAACACAACTCACAGTGCTGTGGAGTCCTGCAGGACAGCACATGGTGAGGCTATCTGTGCCTGTGCAGCACACACTAACACTGACTTGTGGCATATGTCTCTGCCGGCCTGGCTGCACATGGCAGCATGGGCAGTGGTGCACCGCCAAGCACCCACCAGGCCTACGGCCACATGCACTGATGTTCATACACTTATGTGAAGCAGCAGACATGGGTGTACATGCCTGTCCCTTAAGGCTCCCCCCCCAGTGCACATCCACTGGCATGGTGGGCCTGTGCACACCCAGCACTGTGGAACACATGCTGTGGAACCACACACCATGGTGTGCATCCCCACGACAGGACTAGATGGCTGACCAATCAACATGTGCTGCTAGCAGCGCTGGAAGGGCATTGTGGCATGTTCCTGTTTGTGTTGGTGCAGGCACAATGCACACACACACACACACACACACACACACACACACACACACACGTATGGCAGATAAGTAGGCAGTACTGTCACATCTGTACTCCATGCCTGTGTGTGATTCCCAGTGTGGAGCTGTACAAATACCTGTACATCTACATGTAACGGGGGTATAGCACCCCACAACATGTGTGTAAGCGCATGTCATGCAATGGCCTGAATATCCATATTGAACATATACAGTCCTTTGGCGGGGTAGAGACCTGGATTGTACTGATCAGTGGCAGTGACACTGCCACTGCTGTACACATACTTGCATACACAGACACCAGCTGTCCACTGTCCTGTTCTGCAGCCATGGTGTACTGCTGCATGCAAGGGCGATGTGCAGCCAGCACTGCATGACTAACTGATGTGCTGGTGGATAGAGACATGTCCTGGCACAGCCAGGCCCATGTGTGTCAGGACACTGTGCTCCATGACTGCGTGACAAGGATGCTGGAGGGTTGTCCTTGCAAACAGAGGGAATGACACAGCATGTCTGCAACTCAGATCAGCAAGGTACATTACTAGAGAGTGCATGGCCAAACCAATAGTGGCCACTGTGACGGAGTGGTGGGGCTTGTTCACATCATGGCCAACCTGTGATATGTTAGAGCCCCTATGTCATGCATGAGAGGCAGGCAACACCTCCATTACAGGCCTGTTAGGGTGTTTGGGGGGGTGGGAGCCTTGGACTGTGCCAGTCACTGCCATGTGTGAATCCCACCCCACACAGGTGAGGATGACCGTTGCCTGGCACTGTGAGCCATCCACATGCGGCTGACATTGCAGACAAGGCCTGAATATATCATGGTCAGCTTACAACACACATGCTCACAGCAGCATACTTGGGGATATCAACCCAGCTAGCTGGTAGGATATGTAGGCTACTGCACAACACATGTTCTAGGGACACGGATATGTTGTTCAATCCACACTTACTGGCAGGTCCCTTGAGGCTTTAAATCTTGCCGGAAGGTCTTCAAGCTGGCTCCTCCCACCCACCCGGGTGGTAAAACTCTCAGCTCCGCCCCATGACACCAGATCTTCCTTGCCGCTTGGAAGCTTAGGTTTCCTCCTTTGCACTCTGCGTTTTAGGCCTGGATCCAAACTCTTCAGTTAACCCGAAACTAATTTTATAATTTACAAGACTTCGGTCTTTATCTTCCCTCGCAGCTGCGATGGACAAATCGACTCCAGGATTTCATCGGTGCCCTTGTGGGCAGAAGATGTCCCGGACCGATCTGCACTCCACGTGCATTTACTGCCTGGGGCTTGGCCACGATTCGCAGGCCTGCAACTTGTGCAAGTCCTTTTCGGCTATGGTCTTGGAGGATCACGCTGCCAGATTGCATCTTGGCGCCCCAAGAAACGTTATCCTCCAGTCAAGTTGAAGGAGGCCTGTTGGGCGGTGTCCGCAGCTGTGGGCTCGGCTGAACAGCTCAAACAGATGATTGCCCTTGAGGAGGAAGTGGCCCAGGCTGCAGCGTCATCTTCCTCGGTCACGGCATTTATCCCGCTCTCCTTGGGCTCCTCCTGCATGGCTTCATTCAAGAAGCTTTGTCAGTCCCTCTCCACCAAGGGAGATGGGCCTTCGGGACATTCCTCTCGGTCCAAAAAGAAGAACTCTAAGGGTAAGTCCCACCGTCGGCATTCATGGGAGCGGGAGAGGTCCCCTTCCTCGGATAACCGACGCTCGACTTCAGTCGAGGTTGCAGCTTAGGCCGCTGGCTTCATGGTGTCCCCATCAGGTCAGCCGGCTGAGACACCCGTCGATGCAGTCGAGATTTTTCTCAACCCGTCGGATAGGCTGTCGACTGGAGAAGCCGACAACCCTTCTTCACCGGTTCCGCTGTGGAAACCAAAGACTTACTTGTGCCGGAGTCCCGGTTAAGGTCCCTGAACCGAGGGAGGAGGGTTTCCGCCCACTCAGACCCACCCTCGGAAACACCGAAGGTCTCGGTATCGGACCTCTTCCAGGTCCAGCTGATCCCGCCGACATCGGTGGTCTCGGCACTGTGGAAAGCGGCGGCGCCCCCCATCCTTGTCATCGTCCTCTTCAGAGGATAGACTCCAGTGCAAATTGTGTCGGTGCTATGAGGATCTAATGTGGCAGCAGCTCCTTTTGACCAGGAATAAGCCGACTCCGTCGCCTTCCCCAGCCATTAAATGGCTGTCACCGGAGTGGCTGAAATAACCCCTCTTTGTAGTCGAGGAGCCGAAGCCGCACCTGTTGTTCTGCTGAAACCGCTGCACCACCCATTGTGGTGGACCCCCTGCCTCCAAAACCTAAAACTAAAAAGGATTCTTGGTCGGGTCAGGGCTTGCCCCATCGGTTGTCGGTCACCCTCACTCCCGATCGACCTCGGCAGGTGGAGGGTGGCTCAGGTGCTTGGCAGCTGTTTGCAGACTCCTCGGAGTCTGATGATGACTCCTCCTTGTTCTCCAGGCCGTGTAACCTGGAGTTCACCAGGGGTCAGTCGGTGGACGAGAGTCCAGCCCATCCTCATTCCTTGGATCTGGAACAGTCATTATCATCGAGCCTTCTGAATCAGGATGCATCACAAATCTCCATCAACATCCATAGATAGCATACTGGAAGACATTTAGAGAAGAGACAGACATTGAGTGACATGTGCATATTATGACCAAAACCATAAACTTTATAATGGCCTTACAGTATATGGGTAGCCTTTGTTCTGTGTTGAAATCAAACTGCTCAAAAACTGAGTTGTCCAGATTCTATACTGTTGTGCATATTTCAGACAGTTTTTCTGCACATTTCAAAGTCTTACAAACTAAAATTTATCATTTATCCCACACTTGGCTACCTACCAACCATCTGCACAGTGTTGTACCTTTTAACTTTCAAAAGTCTGTAAATTTTATTTTGGTCAAAGACCAGAACAATGAAATGGCAAGATTTTGGGTTAGATTTTCAAAGGTTGGCTGCAAGCTGCGACAATGGCAGCTTGTGCAAACTGATCCTGCGTCCTGGGCCCTGCACCCAATTCAGCCCTTCATCAGGTCCTGGAGTCTGCGTCCTGTGGCTTGCGGCATCGGTCAAACAGATGGCGCAGCCACCAAGAATGACACATGCCGCAGGATGGGCGGGCAGCAGCTGTACCCTCAGAAGGGAGAGTAGTAGTGGGCTGTGCCCTCCATCGCCACACTGCTGATAGTGATAGCGACAGTTTTGTTGGCTTAGGTATTCTCGATCTCTATCCCCGACAATTGTCATGTCAGTTATTAGAAAAATAAAATTGTGTCCGTACTCCAGCCTGCAACTAGCACAGCACACTGCAGTTGTCATTTACTGAGCACATACTATTTACAGTATGTGCTGATAGAAGAGCTCAGTCAGCAGCTGGCAATGGCAGTTAGAGGTGGGCTGTGCCAGTCACTGGCTGGGTATGGGTCGGGGAGGGTGGTCTGGCACTGCCAGGTGGGGGGGCCACTAGACCAACAGGGCTACACTGCAGAGGACATGATTTTATTTTTCCATTAATGGAAATGACAGTTGTCAGGGACTGGGATCGAGGGTACCCTAGCCCACAAGTGCTGTGTTTCATCATATCGGGGGTCGGGATGGGGGGATGTTCTGACATATTTTCACTAGTTTGGGGATCAGGACTCCGGGAAGAACCGCTGGATCACCCAGGATGGTTCAAAAGCACATTGTACAGTGGGGGTGGGGGAACACAGCTGCCGACCCTTCCAGACAGTGTCTAAGTACCGTTATGCCTTCTGTTTGCTGGTCTAATGGTACTTACACTGTTATCCTCTGTGAGGGTTCTCTGAATCAGAATTAAGGGGATATGGCAGCCTACATCTGCTGCAAGCCCCTAACTTCATGCTACAGCCATTTTCTTGGTGCAAGGCTGGCATTAATCCCCCTTGCCACAAGCAGCCTACATTCACCACAGACTACTTTCTTGCATATCTCCCAACAGCATCTTTTGGCGCAAGGTGCCAGTTGTGGCACAACTGTGAGTCCAAGCACTTTATGTGCACATAGGGCTTTGAAAATCAAGCCCTTTGTGTTTTCACTTTAGTTGTAGTCTGTCACTGTGGTGTGAAAACCATAAACTATACAAAATAAAATATGGGAAACCACACAACTCATCGTGTGTTTCCATAGCAGGGTTGAGGTGACAGTATGGACCTCTCAATTTCGCTCTCAAAGGTTCATATGCTATCATCTCAACACTCGATGTAAACACAGCCTTGTTGTATGTGGTTGACCACATTATTCTATGTAATGGTTGATGGGTGGTTCTACATTAACGGCAATGATGCATTTACTTTGAGAGGTTGTCATGAAAGCATAGTAATCTTTAACACTGATGCTCTACATTGTTACCTATACCACATTAGTACTGAGATACATATTCACAGAGGCAAATATATCTATGATGTTGCAGCCAAAGTGCCATCATCCTCATGGTATGCTGGTATGTCAGCCCAATTAACTGAAAGACATGTGTTATGTCATCAATATTACATGTCTTTAAGTTGGTTGTAATAAGATATCTGCACACTCACATGCTGAAGAGACTCAGCATCAAGCATCAAAACATTTCACATGTGTTGGTGTACAAGTATCGCAGTACAACCTATAACAACTCATGCCCTAGGTAAACAATAAGACGTGTTGATGTTGGCAGTAACAAGATACTCACACAGAAAAACACATGATGTGACATGAGGATGCAGGCTGAGTGCCTATTGACTATGGGTGTGGATGCATCTCATTAATAAAAACTACAACACATGACATAGGTAAGCTATAAGGCTTGTGCTGGTGTGGGTAGTACTGTAAATGTGATGCATGCACACACACAGTCTGTAGATGGCACATCTGCCATTGAGTACTTACTAGGCAAACTGTTTTACTATATGCTGGGATGTCTCTGACAGCTGATCACAAAACTACGGTCATAGTGAAACTTTGTCTCCAATGTGCAATATTAGGCATCAAATCATTTCATAATATTACCTTGAATTAAGTGACAACATGTTAAATCTGCTCGGTGACTTTTCACAAGGTCTTTCTTCCCTTCTTTAGTGTATTTATCAGCAATCGGTTTGGGCACTGTCTTGAAGGTCACTTGTCTTGCACTCTTGTAGGTGGGGTACATTGACCTAGAGAGAGAACCTCATTGATAAGGTTATTCACATAGCCTCGAGGAAAGACATATAAAATAATGACATGATAAATTGTAGTTAACAGTGATGTGCAACATACACTGTCCAAAAGTTATAACAATTTTCTGGTATTTAAGATTAAGACAATGAACCAACATTGATAAACGATTTCATATTGAAGTACTATATCTATTCTCAATACTCTGAATGTAGTTTTGAAAATGGCAATTGTTAGTGGCTACAAGTATTTCAAATAGAAATTCATTTCTGACTGCAGTGCCATAGGAAGGCATTTTGGTGCCCTGGGCAAGAGGCAAATTTTGCACCCCCCCAGAAACTAGCCAGGTGTCTGGGGTCTGCAAGGCCCCCAGAGGCTGGCTGGCATCAGAATATGTAGCCACATTGTTGTGGACAAGTGGCTGACCAACAAGGATCATGTTAGTCAAGTGGTGCCTATAATTATTGTGTTACTGGCCATTCTTGATGTTAAAAATGAATAAAACTCTAGCCCCATTCATTTCAATTGACGCACTCTACGTTGTCCCTGGCCACATCGCCTAATGCGTTTGAGTGGGGGCGGATGAATGGGGCTCTGAAAATGCATCGGGCAGCCAATGCTAAAACTAATTTATGAGTAAAATATCTGGATTATTAGCTGCACACATTGTTTCTAACCTGGCTAGAATGACTGCCTCGGAGGGCAGCTACCACACCATGCGAGTGGTAGCTGCCATAGGGTAAGTCATAAATTCACTTTAAGGGATAAAGATTTAGTGTTCTTGTAGATTTCTGCAGATACACACAATACATATAAAGAATTATGTCTAAAATCTAAATATCATGTTATGTTTTTGAAAGTTTTCTCTGAGGCATCAGTAGCTCTATAGACAAAAAAAAAAAACACGTTATGGCTGGCCCCTTGGCACAACAGTAGTGCTACTTGTTGCGATGTTGGTGACGTGAGTTTGGGAGCTAGCCTGGGTTGCTGTGGAAGGGAGGAGGAGGAGGAGGAGGATCGAGTGTCCATGGGGAAACCCTCCCTCTTCCGGGAGTGTAAGGCCGTCAGTGCTGGTGCAATACTGCCACATGACACATGTGAGACCACAGGTAGCAATGCATAAGTAGGAGTAAGGGGTATATGGGGAGGGGAACACCATCAGTGTTGCAATCTGTATACTTGTGTGCATCACAGTTTGCACACTTAGAGCAGGCATTCCACCCAGGGGGATTGGGTGCACAAGGTAAATCATTGATCACCCAGGCAAGATAATGAACTGAGTCCAGGCAACCCCTCACAGTCAGAGAGCGAGAGCAGAGCAAACACAGACAAGTCAGGCGGGCTGGTCACCTGGCTGCCAGCAGGTCATGTTCTACTTCAACATAGTACTAACAGTCAACTAACTTCAACTAAGTTCAGCTTCCCTTGGCTGTAGTTGCTTTCACAAGAAAACAAATGGTACATACAGTACTTTGTATAAATGGAATGTAAGGGCGATTGCCCCTCAGAGTGGGTGAATGCCATCACATTCTATTTATTTATATAAAACACAAAGGTACTGTATGTACTGTTTGTTTTCTTGTGGGAAGCAGCTGTAACCAAGGCCACATTCTATTATTTAAATAAGACTAAGGAGGAGTGGTGGACAGACTGCCCTGGATGGGCCAAGTGGTCCTTATCTGCTCTGGGAAGAGATACTGGTATAACAGGAAGCTGATACTGGCATAACTGTAACTGGAGTGGGGAGAGAACCTGCTGTAATAACCAAGACACAGTTTAACTGTAACTAGGAGGAACTGCAGTCTTTGACTGGGTAACCAATGTAATAGACCAGGGAACGGCAGTGGATATGGCCTACCTAGACTTTAGCAAGACATCTGACCCAGTCCCACACAAAATATTAACAAACAAGTTAACCAGCCTGGGAGTAGGTCCCAGCCTGGGTGACAAGCTGGCTGGACAACAGGTCCCAGAGGGTAATAGTAAACCGAACGGAGTACATTCTGAAGAAAGGGAGGTTACTAGTGGGGTACCACAGGGTTCAATATTGGGACCAGTCCTCAAATGTCTTTATAGGTGACATTGCTGAGGGGCTGGAAGGAAAAGTATGCCTCTTTGCAGATGACACAAAGATCTGCAATAGGGTTGATACTATATTACTAAAATAATTAGTTAAAAAAAAAGAAGGGGTGCAAAGGATGAGAAGGGACTTGGCAACATTGGAGGAATGGTCAAAACTATGGCAGCTTAGATTCAATGCAAAAATTGCAAAGTAATGCACCTGGGAAACAAAAACCCAGGGGAAGAGTATACAATTGGGGGTGGGGGTATAAACAACAACACAAATGGAAAGGGACCTGGGGGTAGTCATATCAGATGACAGTCAACGTAAGGTAGGTAAGCAATGTGAGAAGGCAGTAAGAAGGGCAGCAGGGATACTGGGATGTATAGGGAGAGGCATCACCAGTAGAAAACAAGAAGTTGTTATCCCTCTGTTCAGACAGTTGGAGAGACTCCATCTGGAGTACTGCATCCAGTTTTGGAGACCCCATCTCTACAAAGACGTAGACAGGTTGGAGACAGTCCAGAGGAGGGCAACTCAAAATGGTGCAGGATCTGCAACAGAAGCCATAGAGGAGAGACTAAAGGAGCTTAATATGTATACTCTTGAGGAAAGGAGGGAGAGGGGACATGACAGAAACGCTTAAGTACCCAGTGGAATCAACAAAGTCCAAGAGGGTAGCATCTTCATAAAAGAGATGTGCAAGAATAGGAGACACAATTTGAAGATAGAGGGGGACGGCTCGGTAATGTGAGGAAGCATCTTTTCACAGAGAGGGTGGTGGATGCATGGAACGGCCTTTCTGAGGTGGTTGTGGGGTCAAAAACAGTGGGGAATCCAAGAATGCATGAGACAGAAGGCAATTCTTGTGGGGGAAGGGTAGGAAGAAATAGGCTGTTGGTTAACTAGGATCTGCAGCTTATCAAGTAGGTAGGGAAATGGGCAGACTAGGTGGGCCAAGCGGTCCTTATCTGCCATCAAAGTCTATGTTTCTATGTGTAATGGGACACTGCCACACTGGCATAAATGTGAGCAAAGAGTGATATAACAGAGTATACATTGCTGTAACTGGTATACTGACTTACTGTATCTGTTAGGCTATCAGATACAGTAAGTCAGTATACCAGTTATAGCAATAATTTAGGTGACTGATACACCTGTTAGGGTACACACTGGTATTGCTGGTCGATGTCTAGTAGCTACAGACTAGTAAGCAGTTAATTTAAATAGGACAAACATTAAACAAATACAGAACTTCAACAAAGTAAGAAAAAAAATTACAAATAATAACATAAAACAGCAACAATATGCTTATTTGCAATTAAATTTGAATTCCTGGCTAGAAACTTTTGGTTCATACTCTGTCTTTCTCTGTGCTGGACCAGCACACTCACACAGAGACAGTATGAACGAGAAGAGCCTTCTAGCCAGGAAGTTGGCAGTTTTTTTGTAATGATGACTACTACTCTCGTCTCTCCTGCTGCTCTGCTGGAGCCTGTCCCCCCCCCCCCGAGTAAAGTCAGACAGCAGTTCAAACACTGTACACACCAGAAATTCATTTTCATTGTATTTTTTTCAATCAGATGCCCCTCCCCAGTCAAAGATCCAAATAAAAGATCGAACTAAGGCAGCGGCGATGATCAGTTCACCAAAACAAAATCCAGGCACTCAGGAGGCAGGCACCAGGGGCATATACACACAAGGAAATAAAAGTTTTAACTTTTATTTTATTCGCCAGGCTCAGCAAGATGACAGTTGAAAACTTGAAAGCAAGTCTAGTCATCACAGACTAACTCAGTCTCGTGCCCTTTCACAATTTGCGCAATGTATTTATTCACTCACACTTCACTTGGGACTCGGAGAATGGATTTTAGACCTGTCCTGGCCTCCAGCATAGACAGTACCCAGGAAAGAAAGGATGGAACAAAACTACGAAAGCAGAGAGAGGGCAGGCCTCCTGATCTCAGGAGTCGGCAAGACGGGGACTGGGATCAAGGATCAGGAGGGCGGAGTCAGGGTGCAGGGAGAATGCAGCTGCGCCTCAGCAGCCCAAGGTCCAAACAATTGAAACAAACACACTGTAGTCAAATAATCCTATCCTAATCTCTTTGCCTTCTTAAATAAATTGGTAGGTTTTTTTACTATTTTTTCAAACCCACTCCACAGATCACTAATATAATTTATTAAACAGACATGCTCATTGAAAATACTGCTGCACAACACTGTCTCTACTCTCGCTACTATTTCTCATCTTAAATAGTTCTAGACTGCAGCACGCACATTGCTCTTGCCTTATTTACTTGCCGCCAGCCGGACCACATGGCTGTCTGAAACTGTACACACATGATTCTTCTTGCTGAGGCTGCAATGCAGTATGTGACTCCCGACTTGCTGGTCCTTGGATGCTCCCACAACTGGCAGCAAGTAGTAATTACTGTTAAAGTAATTAAAAAAAATTAAATTTAAAGTGGCAGTACTCACTTTTTAAACTTATAGTACTGTGAGCTTCTGATTGAAACTGCACCCAGGAGGCTTTAGCGCCCGAGCTGCCTATCGACCCACCCTTCCTACAGTACTGTCTGACTGCTACAAAGAACACAAAAAATGTAGGAGAATCTTCTTGCATGCTTCAGGCCTCATTGAGGAACTCTCATTGAAATGGATTGCCATAAGCAGCAATTTAAGCATTTCAACACCACAAATTAATGAAAATCAGTTACAGAAACACAAAACACATGTATATAATTTCTTCCACTGCAAGTTATTACAATTTTATAAACAGACCTGGCCTCCATGCTGTTAAAAAAGAAATGATGACTTTTTGGTGCAAAAAAGTCACAATCCAGTGGTAGGACTCAAGTGCAGATGTCTGCTCAGATGGCAATAGTTTTCTGACATCTTTGCTCAGCATTTTATTGTACAAGATGGCCATAGCGCCCGGTGCAGCTTACTACCTGTTAATTATATTGTTGTAAGGATATTCAGAATGAAAGAAAAAAAGCTATTTACAGAAGTCTTGTGCTAACCTTTCTTTATCCAAAGCCATTCACTAAGTGGACCATGGGCACATTCATCATATGGATGATCATGGCCAGTGTGCATGTTTGCCACGTGGTCACCTATCACCTTCCATTTCGCTGAAATCAAATCACCGTCCCCTCCACTGGTAGATGCCACCCAGTACACATGGTTTCCTATCAAATATGTCCACTCTTTTGGTTGTGCACAATATTTTTGTCTTCCCTTGGCTTCTAATTTCTTCTTGATACCTTGTATATTAAAGATGACTAAAACTGAAAGGATACTATATTGCACTTTCATTACCAGTCAAATCATTTTAGATTTCATCAGAGCCTAATGAGATGACTATAAAACAAATGTAAACTACGTTAAAACAAATTCAATTACTTACACTGGAACAGTACAGTATGACTAGTTAGCGACTTTTGCATGCCATCCATCACCATCCAGTGATAATCACATTAAGCCACATTGTCTTGTAAAAAAAAAAAACTGAAAAAAATTAAATAGAAACCACCTTTTAACCAGATCCATTTGTATTTGCCCAGATTTTTTCTTTTAATAGTTTTATGTATTAACACATACAGTCACATACACTTGGCAACATGCCAAACATCAAAGCGATGTGTGATGCTTGGTTCCTCCTCATGCATAAACCTTTTCACACTGACATGGTGGTCTGTTGTGAGGCTGTTAATCTTTACTCTTGCTTCTTTGACTGCAGTCAGGCCTCGCTTCAAACCTTCCAACTCCATGCAGTTGGAGTTGCGTACTTCATTACTCTTGGAATGAAAACAAAAACAGCTACCACTTTTTAAAGGTTGCTACTATTCCATACTTAAAGTAACAAATATCCTATAAAAAACAGGGGCATTAAATTGTTAGCGCACATCCTCACACATCTCTGCAAATCAATCCACATACAGCTCGCAGGAACAGATATAAAATCACACACACACACTGTACCCAGAACCCACTGCGTCTCCCAACCCCCCCGACACCTATTTTGGATATCTGATATGGAATTATTTCAAGACTTCTTACAAGGATTACTGAGAGGCTATCACAATAAATAAATACTTTCAGAATATAATATTTATTATACCATTTCTGCACCACCTGAAAAGACAACAGATGGTAAGTACACTGCAATGTATCTAATGTCACATCTGATGATGCGTTATCTGGATCCGTACCTGAAAATAGGCATACAGCTTGTCTAGTGTACCTACCTGGTCAACAAAAGCTAAATAAATAAATAAACTGCATATCCTCTACTCTGGTTCATTGTAAGTCCATTAGGCTGTAAGAGCCATATTTTGCAGTGCGATCAGGTGAGCAGCACCGTACATCACCTCCTAGTACCGCGTTACCTTCCGGAAAAGTTGAAAGGAGTTGTTTATGCCTGTTAAACACAGATCTTACAGCAAGTATTGGGTAACTGGACTGTATTTTATAGAAAGTACGTAGTGAGATACATGGGACTTTAAGATGTCTGAAGATGTTAATTATTCAAAATGGACTGGCTCTAGTGAATAGTATAACGGATGCTAGCAATAGGTTTCCTAGGCAAAGAGTATGAAGACAAGGCTGATTCTCCATATATGATGATGGGTCATAACACAAATCTGTTCCAGAGTGACCGATTGCCCATTACAGTTCGTTAGAATACTCGATAACTGGATTTGCATTGTAAACACACCTGCAGTACAAGAAATGCACTTTCAAAATCAAAAACTTTCTTCTCTGCCCTTGGGCTCCAAATGTTATCTCTTCAGACCTAGTGACAAAATTATATTTGAATAATAATGTAATTGCATGTAACACATTGTTGTTATCATATGCAAATCAGATGGATCTATCTTGTAAAAGGGTTTGACGTCACTACTCATGGTTATGGAGCAAGTACATCGCCATGTTAGACATGCATTTAACTATTGAGAATCATCGTGACCAAATTCTCTGATGACCAGGGATGGTAAAAGGATATCATGGGAAAAACCTGCAGCAATGGGCATGCACTTTGAAGGAAGTAGTAACAATCATAACTAGCTGGCGCTGCATACACAACACAGTAATGGAAAAAGGACACAAATTTGTAGGGAACTGGCAGCAGTTTTGGGAGCAAAAGTTCTTTAAATTTGATGGACTGCATCTGACTAAGGAGGGAGTCAGTGCATTGGGGCAGAAGTTTGATGTCTTTTCAGAATATTTAAACTAGCAAATGGGGAGAGGGATGCAGCACCCGATACATCGAATGGGAAGAACACCCCTTCCCCTCAGCTAGTGGTCAACCAGGAGTTCAGCGTGTTTTTAGTTCATTTGCATCACCAGGTAAGGAAAAAAGTCTGGCTTCCCATATGATGCACAGGGGAAATGCCAGACCTCACCCAATAACTAACACACTGAAATCTGGCCAATGGAAAATCATGTACACAAATGCTCACAGTCTGGGAAACAAGATCCCAGACCTGCAGGCAATGATGACAGAGGCAAAACTGGACATAGTAGCCATTAGCGAGACATGGTTTACCAGTAACCACACTTGGGAGACTTCAGTACCTGGCTACATACTGTACAGAAAATACCAAGGTGCAAAAGGGGGTGGAGGGCTCTTTATGTCAATGAAAATATCAAAGCTACAGAAATTCAGAATACACATAAGGAGCCAGAAGAACTGTGGGTCACCCTAAAACAGGAAATGGGACAGTCATACAAACTGGGGTTGTCTACAGGCCTCCAGACCAGGTGGAAGACATAGACACATTACTGTTAGAAGATATATAAAACATGACAGCTAAAGGGGAGGTTCTGTTAATGGGAGACTTAAACATGCCCGATACAGATTGGTCAATACCAGCAGGAACATCTGCCAGAACTAGACTCATAGTGGATTCCCAGCAGAGGAAGGGCCTCAGACAACTGGTACAACAACCCACAAGAGACAGGGCTATCCTAGATCTAGTACTGACTAACGGGGAAAGGATCACAGATCTCCAGGTAGAAGATCACCTGGGGGCCACTGACCATCACATGGTATGGTTCAGTTTGGCCACTAGAACTAAATCATCCCATTCCAAGACAAAAATATGGGACTTCAGAGGAGCTGACTTTGATAAGATGGCCAACAGAGTTAAGCTAGGCCTGGCAAGAAGAAATACAGGTGAGGGGGTACAGGCAAAGTGGCAGGCATTATGATGCAATACTCAAGCAACATCCCATTGTGTTAGAGAGAAAAGGAAGTGAAAAGAAGGAAAAACCACTTTGGTTCTCAAAACAGTAGCAGAAAAGGTCAGAGCCAAAAGGCTGGCCTTCAGGTATATAAGGGAACGAGCGGATGAAGATAGGGAGGCATACCAAACTTCCCAAGGAAAGCAGGGAAAGCAGTAAGGCAGGCAAAGGCCCAAACTGAGGAAACACTAGCACAAACAGTAAAGAAGGAGACAAGACTTTCTATAGATACATTGGTGAAAGAAGAAAGTCCAGAGGGGTATTGTTAAGATCAGAGGGATAAGGGGCATGGAGGAGGAGGACTCTGTAAAAGCATCTATCCTAAATAGATACTTCTGCTCAATATTTGCTGAAGAGAAGGTAGGGCAGGGCCCACAGCTCAGCTCCATGGACAGAGAGAGGGAGGTGTGCACTAGTCCCTTCACAAAAGAAAGGGGCCTACAAGAGCTCGATAATCTCAGGGTGGACAAGGCAATGGGACCTGATGGCATACATTCCAGAGTACTAAAGGAGCTAAGGGTGGAATTAGCTGAGCCATTATCAGAACTGTTTAGTGAGTCTCTGAGCACAGTAGAGGTCCCAGAAGACTGGAGAAGGGCTCGTGTGATCTCACTCCACAAGAGTGGTAGCAGGGAGGAGGCAGGGAACTACAGACCAGTCAGTCTTACCTCAGTAGTGGGCAAGTTTATGGAGGCACTCCTAAGGAAAGGATACTGCAACACCTGGAATTCATAGGAGCACAGGATCCAAGACAGCATGGGTTTACAACAGGAAGGTCCTGTCAAACTAATCTCATAGATTTCTTTGACTGGGTAACCAGAGTGGTGGACCAAGGGAACAGTTGATGTCGCCACCTTGATTTCAGCAAAGAGTTTGATACTGTTCCACATAGAAGACTGATTAATAAGCTGGGTAGGCTTGAGTGGGTCAGAAGTTGGTCAACTGGGTGGCAAACTGCTGACGGGCAGAAAACAGAGAGTGGTGGTAAATAGTATACAGTCAGAAGAGATGCAAGTTACAAGTGGGTACCTCAGGAATCAGTCCTGAGCCAGTCCTCTTCAATATCTTCATTACTGACATTGCAGATACACTGGTGGTAAGGTCAGTCTGTTTGCAGATGACACCAAGATCTGCAACAGAGTAGATGATCCAGATGGGGTGGGCAGAATGAGAAAAGAACTGGATAAACTGGCAAAATAGTTGGAAGAGTGGCAACTGGGGTTGAACGCAAAGAAATGCAAGATCATGTACATAGGGAAGAGAAACCCTGAAGCCACCTATAGGCTGGGAGGGGAGTTGCTGACAGTCACAAGGGAAGAAAGAGACTTGGGCATCATCATCACAGATGACCTGAAATCATCCAAGCAGACCACTAAAGCAGTAGGTAAGGCTAGGGAGGTGTTGGGGTGTATTATTAGGGGTATCACAAGTCATAAGAGGGAGGTAATAATCCCTCTTTACAAGACACTGGTTAGGCCCCATCTGGTGTACTGCATGCAGTACTGGAGGCCTCTTCTTCACAAGGACATTAACCAAATTGAGGCAGTCCAGAGAAGGGCAACCAAAATGGTTCAGGGACTGCATCAGAAAACATATGAGGACAGATTAACGGAGCTCAATATATATATCCTAGAGCAAAGGAGGGAAAGAGGTGATATGATCGAAACATTCAAACACCTTCAGGGCATTAACAAGGTGAAAGAGTCTAACATGTTTCAATATAAGAAAAATAGCAGGAGAAGAGGACACAGCATGAAATTAGAGGGAGGCCGATTAAGTGGTAATGTGAGGAAGTTATTTTTCACATAAAGGGAGGTGGATGCATGGAATGGCCTACCTCAGGAAGTGGTGTATGTGAATACAGTGCAGAACTTCAAACAGGCTTGGGAAGGGCATAATGGAGCAATACAGATGGGTATGAATAGATAGGTCATTCACAGAGCAAAGGCTGATGGCACATTCATAATGTAGAAAAAGAAATGGGCAAACTGAATGGGCCGTCAACTTCTATGTTTCTATGAGACTGATAACGGATGAAGGACAAGAGATGCTATGTCACAGAAGTTGGTGCCATCATTAAAATATTTGGGATCACCAATAATACATAGGTATGTGGCATCATTTGTAAGACCCACCCCACCTTCGGAGATGTACATTACTTCTGTGTTTATACTGATAACACCAAAGGTGTACCATAGTATTCACCATAGGTTGGCTTTAGAAGAGATATGGACATATGAGGGACAGCTGCAGTGTGATATGCAGAACAATGTAATGAGAAGAAACAGCAGTACTGTACTAAATAGTAAATTATAGCAGTACAGCATTCAAAAATAAAACACAGATAACAGTACCGGAATGCTTACATATCCACACTGTTATCAATACTATCATCACTGTCTCTTTCATCAGAGGATTCCATTTCCCAGTCTGGATCCAGGCTGTCATCACATGGATCCTTATCTGAACTTTTATCATCAAGTCATGAATCTTCACCAAAGTACAGTCAGGATCTTCATTAATTTCAACTGGTGGGTCCCATTGAGTAGATACTGAGCAAACTATTTTTCAGCAAAGTCTGTCTGAACACCTTTGTCAACACTTCGATATATCAGTTGAGTCCCTTTTGACTGTCTGGTTTTACCAGTGCCTTGTGGAACATGCTTCAGGGTCTGAGTCGAGTGACTGGTAGTTTCCTGACAAAGTAAACATTTGGAGTCATGTTTCACAATGCAAGCATTTATACTGCAATGATACTACTAGACACGCATGAAGGCATTACAAGATTTTCCTTGTGGTGTGTTACCAACTCACATTGAGTTAGTCATAGAGGCATGGCAAACCCAGTACTTCCACAGCACATACCCATTAAGACCATAATGCACCTAATAATATGTAAGCAATAAGACATGTCTGGGTGTTGGTGGTACTGAGATACCCACCCACCCAGAGGCGTAGTGATGCACGAGGCTGTAGGCCAAGTGCCTTCAGCCTCTGGGTTTGCAGGTATCTCGTAATACCAACACGCAGTCATATCTTATTGCTTACATAAAATGGAACCATTGGCAACTTTTAAAAAAATAATGTTCTAAAAGTTTTCAAACCCTCAAAACAATATACAGTACTGAAATGGTGTCAAATTATGTAAAATAGCCTTTCCACATACGTTTTTCACCTGTCAGTCATCTGTCTTTCTTCACAATCAATACATTGTGTGATGGTTTCCCATGGAATAGAAGAATTCAAATGTCTGCATTATTCCAGTAGTAGAATGATCCCCCCCCCACACGCACACACAGAATGGTAACATGGAATACATGATTTCAGTATTCTTCATAGTTACACCGGCATACACAAAAATACATACACATAGGCCTCCAGTGTAGCCAGAACCTCAGTTTTATCTGTCACCAGGTAAGGAGCAGGGACTTCTCTGGCAAAGTGGCAGGGATAGGAGGAGGATTTTTCATGGTCATCAAAGAAACACCAGCAATGAAAACTCTGAATAGTACTTGATTTTTAAAATTTGTGCATGTGTATAAGGGGGCTCATGAATGTAAATAGCATTACATTATTTACTTACCTTAATTTAATGGACTTTTATTTTTAGGGCACAGCTGAGTTTTGTTATATATAAGTAAAGGCAGCAGCCATGTTTGTGATGGTAATCAGCAAGACAACAAAACAAACGATAATTAGGGTTCATCATATCTGACAACCTAAAGGTGGTCAAACAGTGCGGCAGTGCAGTGAGGAGAGACTGCGGGATAATGGGATGCATGGTCACAGGTATCACCAGCTGGAGAAATGAAGTCATAGTGCAACTGTGCAGTGCGTTGGTTACACCTCATTTGGCATACTGCATCCAATTGGGAAAGTTGCATAACAGGAGGAAATAGACAGGGTTGACACTGCGCATAGAATGGAAACAAAAAATAATGCAGGGCCAGTACAACAGGCCATGCGATGAGAGATTGAAGGCCATCAATATGTGAAAAATGAAGGAGTAGAGATGGGAAGGGGGGTCATGATACAGAACACAGGATCAGTAATAAAAATAATGAGTGAAGCATCTTAGATAAGAACTGGTGATGTAAAATAACAAGATTGCATATTAGTCTGGAAGGCAGTATACCAATGAGCAACGTGACTAAGCATTTTTTCACAAAAATGGTGGTGGATGCTTAGAATTGCATGCCACAGGAGAATAAGTGGGCAAGTGCTTTAGTGTGATTTAAATATGCATGGGATATACAAAATGGGACCTGATACAGGGTGAAGGAGAGGTTGCAAAAGGGAATAAAGTAAGGTATTATATTGTGATGTTACAGTAGTTTTGTTTGAATGATTTAGACCTGGTATTAAGAACTAGTTATAAATGGAGCATAAAACAGATTTCATGCACATGTTGTAACTAGTCAGAAAGTCAGACTGATTCTTCACATTTTGTAAACCCATGCCATGACAAGCTGAAAAGAGTCATAATCAGTCAACACAACACTTACAGATTCAAAACAAGTTTCACAAACTTTATATGTGCAGACTATTAAACTGGTGGTAGGGACTATGCAAATTAACAATTTGAAGTCATGAATGTACCTTATCAATAGTCTGTGTTCCAACACAGTTTGCTAGTTGTGATTCGATAACTTCATCTGGTAACGCCATACTTTCTAGTGTCTCGTCCAGATGCATATGATCTGTGCAGCATCCTGGCTGTCCACATATGTTTGTGAGTATCTACAAATCAGTATGAAGGAACATGAATACATAGGATAATTACAAAAAGTCATGAAATTAAATTCATATCACGTTTATAAATTTATGACATAGGTGACACTTCTGCATGGACTAGTTCTGTACTAAAATAATCAAAAAATACAGAGACACAATGTATCACACACTCAGTATGTAATTTATCAGTTCTTGGCAGACCATTCATTGGTGAGGGGAAGGGTAACTAAAAAATTTAAATGATCAGAATTTGCACATGTTACAGGTCGATGAGGAGCAAGAACATGATTATGTTGGACTTGGTGTCCTCAGTTGACCTTGCATGCATCACGGAGACCTGGCTGGTGGATGATGCAGGGTCAGTCTTAGAGACATCAGTCACGGCTGGGTACTCCATGGCACACTGCCCGAGGAGGGATCCCAGGGGCGGAGCTGTAGCCATCTGTTTTAGATCTGATCTAAACTTCACTGTACATTTGGTGGGTTGTACTACATCCTTTGAATGTGTGGCACTGCGTGGGGGTCCAGATGCAGGTTGCAGAATGCTCCTGGTTTACCGCGCTACGGGTTAGGCAGATAATTTCTGCATGAGGCTGTGGACTTCCATTGTCTGGGCAGAGTTTCGACCAGTGGGGGTGAATGTGGTCTCCAAGGTGATTTCGTACCTGCGACCCACTCACTGTGAACTGGACCATGGCCCGACACATGTCCTAGTGGGATGTGTTGAGCTCATTGATCACGTGCTCACATTCGGAGGAAGTATTTCATGATGCCTTGAAGGCGGTGCTGGTGAAACCCTTTCTAAAACCCATCTCTTTGTGGCATCAAGACTGCTACTCTAATGTTCCATACCTTGGTGTCAGTGGAGTGGTCACGCATCATCATATGCGGTGACACGAATGACATCCAGCTCGAGAAAGACACGCCCAGCACCAAACACAAGGACGCAGGCCTAACTTCCACCTTCATTGACATGGTACCTAGGTTATAGCACACCCAGATTCTGATGGGAGTCTTTATACTGGGAAATACAGGCCTCCTGCCCACAGGAGAGAGAAGCTGACCTCCAGATGTTCAATCATCTCATCCTGGGAGACACCATGGTGGCTATTACAGTGCATGGTGTTGGCGTACAGCTCATCAAATCACAACACAAATGAAGAGGATACATGTCCAATTGTCGCATTCAGTAGATGGGGCAAACTGAACACAACATGCATGGAACATCATATTGCTCCTCAGTGAATGAATAGAAGTAGAGAAGCCTTGTGCAAAAGGCTGTCAAATACAACTGGCAAAACAAGCAGTACTCAATAATGCATAGTTACAGTATACAGACCATACTATGAAACATTTAGCAAGGGACACATGCATTCACCAGACTGGGTGATGACTGTGCATATGAGGACACAATGGCAGACAAATATGTCCACTGACAGGACTGCCACAAACCCTGGCAGTGATGGCCTTTTGCTGGCTGTATTATTGACAGTACCCTCAGATGTGGTGAGACATCTCCATATGCATTGCTCCTAAAGGACCAAGTTCCTTCGAGATGTTTGCATGCATCCTTGGTCCCCCCACATGGAAATCCTAAAACTCTCAACTGCCATGGGGTCAAAGTACTATCTGTTGCTGCTTCCTCCTTGTGGAACAGTCTCCCAATGCCCCACCACTCCCTTGATGCCCACAGCACCTTCAAGCACCACTACAAATCTTGGCTACTAAACAAAGCCAAATGCCTTTGTTCCCCAGGGTAATCACCTGCACTCTTACCTCTCTGACCTGCTGCCTTTCACTCCTGGGTATGTCCTGTCCTCTACCACTCTGCTCTACCTCACTGTGTCCTTTCTCACCTCTGCCCCATTCCATACTTCACCTTCTCCAGAGTCTATCCTGTGTATGTCCTGCCCTCCAGCACTTTGTTCCACCTTATTACAGTATGTCCTCCTAGCACACCTGCCCCCTCCACATTTTGCTTCCACGGTGTCTATTTTATGTCCTAGTTCTTGTCACTAGTTCATGTTCACATTTGATTGTATTGCTTGCACCTAATTGTCCCACTGGTCTGTCCCTGTATACTGCTGTACAAGTTACCCATTTTCTTCCATCCGAGCTGACTAATGTTTAATTAGTATATTTATTAGACTACTGTACTGTTGACTCTTTGTATATTTGATGTTCCTCATTCCAGTCGTCTCTTTTTATATGTGATGTACCTCATTCCAATCGTCTCTTTGTATATGTGATGTACCTTGTTCCAGTCGTCTCTTTTTGTATGTGATGTACCTCGTTCCAATCGTCTCTTTTTATATGTGATGTACCTCATTCCAATCATCTCTTTGTATATGTGATGTACCTCATTCCAATCTGTCACTAATTGTAAACTGCTGAACTTATATTTTTATTGCACTATATACTATGATTTTTGTGCCACATGTTGTGGCCCCAGTCATGCTGAAAATGGTCCCCAGGATCAGTGCACCTACTTGGTTATCAAAAACTTAAATAAATAAATAAATATGACAGGGTGGTCACATTCGACATGCCTGTGTAGCCCCAAACAAAATAAATATAGTCTATGCAGCAGAGTATCCTAAACAAAGCAGAATAAATTAACAACCATGAACTTACCTCCAGTCAATGCCTTTAGCAATGGTGCCACTACTATGTTCAGTCACAGGTTTCACAAATGATGTTTCTAATGTTGTACCAACAGTCACACCATGTCCAACAGCTGTCTGGGGGTTGCCCTCATAACTTTTCTTGTCATACTTTGCCTTGACAAAATTACACTCTTCTTATGGAATGAGGATGGCTCAAATAAATCAAGGACTGAGCACTATGATTTTACTTTCGCCAACCTTATTGTTTATAATACAAGGATACTACAGACTAATCTTCTTCTCTACCAAAAGAGTTGTCTCTACCGTTCTCTCTATATGTTTAGGAAACTACAGAACAAGTCTGCATTATCCCATCCTTTTCTAAATGTGGGGCTGTGGTTCCTTGTCATCATTGCCATTCTGCTATCTGGGGATACAGAGACAAATCCTGGGCCACTAGATGCTTATTTCTCAGCAAATGACACACATAGTATGTCCAAACATGGGCTGTTAATTGCACACTTGAATATAAGTTTGACGGTCACTTTGTGGAACTGGAGTCATGGGTCAAACTGTACAACTGATATCCTCTGTCTCACTGAGACCTGGCTAAAACCATCGGTTACTGACTCTCTGCTCCTGCCAAATTACTTATTATTCAAGGGATAGGATATTGAACAAACGTGGTTGTGGAGTTGCTCTGTACTACAAAAATAATCTGACTGTCTCTCTTCTCGTTATCCCGGATGCTCAATCGGTATGTGAATACTTGCATGCTACCCTTGCTTTGGGAGCCAAGAAACTGCATGTTATCTGTGCGTATAACCCCCCCAGCAGGAGGGATTGTGGGTCTAGAGTACCTGTTGCAAAATACCTCTCAGAATTTTAATCATAATGAGGTTGTCATCTTAGGGGACCTAAACAAACTGGCTTGGGGCAGCTTTCAGTTCTCTTCAGTCTCTGACTTATAGCTACAACCTGCATTAGATGGTAACAGTGCCAACTAGAAGTTTGTCTTCATCACCACTAGGCACACTATTGGATTGGGTGCTGGTAAACTGGATTGAACACATCTCAGCCGATGGTACTCTTGCTGATACCTTAACTGACCACTCTCCTACTGTCTGCATCCTGTCCTTGGGGGCACCTGCATCTCCTCCACCACGTCTCATCACTCTCACAAACTTTACTCACCTAGACCAAGAGGTGTTTCTGTATGATGTCTCCAGAATTGATTGGTCGGAGATCTATCTATCACACTGTTCTCCGGATGCTCTTAACCTCTTCATCACTAAATTCCTTACGGTTCAATGTAAACATGCCCCAAAGATCACCCGGAGAGTGAGGGGTAAACAAACAAGATGGCTAAACAAAGACTTGCTCAAAAGTTTGCGCTTTAGAGATAAACTCTGGAAGCGCCTACAAACATCAGGCCAGCAAACAGATTTCAACGCTTATCGCGCTATGGAATTCATGTAAAAGCAAGTCAGAGCTGCTAAGAGCAAGTACTGTAAAGACCTACTGATTAATCCGCCAATGATCCCAGAAAATTCTGGTCACACATCAAATTCTTCCTAGGATCCTCACAGTCAACTACCCCTGGTGATATGCTGATAAATGATGTGCATTGCAATGACTCACAAACCATAGCTAATTCTTTCAACCTGCATTTCCCTGATCTCTCCCAATATACATCTTCCTTCAATCCCGCTGCAGTGTCCTCCCACTCCTCATCAGGAACCTGTCTGGATAAGTTGGAAGTGTAGTCCCCTGTGCCTCCTTATACTTCTCCATTCTATTTTAAGGCTGTGTCTAGAAAGGAAGTCCTGAAGCTCCTGAGGTCCATCTCTGATCATACCAGCTCTGGCTCAGACTCCCTTGAACCCCTCTTGAAACTTGTAGCTCCCCTTATTGCATTACAGCTGGCCAAAATTTATACATTATTACTTTCAGGTGGAGTGGTCCCTGACCTCTGGAAAGCTGCTCGGATCACACCTGTACTTTAAAAGGGGGATCCTAAGGTTATTATGAACTACAGACCAATTACCATACTCTCAGTACTGAACAAAATCCTGGAGAAAATTGTCGCAATTCAGACAACTGACTATCTACTTAAGCACAGCCTGCTCTTGGATACCCAACATGGCTTCAGGAAAGGACATAGCACGATGACTGCACTCCTTAAATTCACCACTGACACTCTTTCAAAAATGGATACTGGCAATCTGACTGGGGCTGTCTTTATTGACCTCACAAAGGCTTTTGACCATGTTGATCACACTTTGCTTCTCTCCTCACTTCGACACCTGCATTTCTCCTCCTCTGTTGTTGACTGGTATGAAAGTTACCTGACAAATAGAACTCAAGTGGTGAAATTTAATTCCTCTCTATCGAACAGTACCACCATTAACATTGGTGTACCTCAGGGCTCCATCCTAGGGCCCCTCCTATTCTCTGTTTATATAAATAACATTGGAGCTGCTCTAAAATCCTGCTCTGCTATTCTATATGCTGATGATCTTGTCATCTATACAAGTTCTACTAATATTGACACTATCAACACAACCCTTTCTTCTGACTTTAACAATATCCAAAACTGGCTATATGACCACTAACTGGCTGTCAACACTAGCAAAACTAAAGCCATGCTGCTTGGATCGGCCCAAGCTCCGGGCTTGCACAACAGCACTGACAGTGCAGGACTTGAAGGTCAATTACTGGAATGTGACCTCTTTCAAGTACCTGGGCATCCTGTTAGATCAATCTCTTGATCTTAATCTTCATGTACAGTCTGTTTGCAGAGCTGTCGACTCCAAACTGGGTGTTGTATATAAGACTAGTTATATGCTGGATGCCATCAGGCTAAAATGGCCATTGGAGGAGGATTCTGCCCCACCCAACTCTATGGGCTTCTTATTTGGGGCTGCTCATAAAACTGACCTACTCAGATAGGATATTACTGATAACAACATATGTCACTATGCCTCTTCTGCTCCTCGGCTTAAACACCCTGTCAGCTTTATAATGATCTTGGTTGGCTGTCTCCGTTAGCTAGCAGGAAATACTACTTTGGCTCTCCTATTGATTCGATAATCCGAAATCAAACCCCTAGGTGTCTTGCAGCCATGCTTGTTCCTCAGGACACACTCCATGGTCTACGATCAGCTGACAAATCCTTTCTGAATTTGCTGAGGTGCCACACGAGGAAAGGAACTGTTGCAGCTGAACATGCAGCTCCACAGCTGTGGAATTCCCTTCCCCTCGACATTAGACTTTCTAGCTCCACACTTGCTTTAAGAGAAAACTGCACTCGAATCTGCTGATTGCTGATACCTGTTCCTGCTTTCACCCTACCTAATGACTGATGTCTCTGGCCATACAATAGTATTTCCTCACCTCTATATAACCCTCTTACTGCCTCAGCCTGTCCCAGCTCCCTTTCCCTGCCCATATACAATCTTGCACTGCAGGCATCTCCCTTACACTTACATACACTCATATAATCTAATTTCATGGCTTGCTCCCCTCTTCCTCATTTACCGACCTTTTCCTCAATGACACTCCCTGCTCTCAATGGTTATTTCTTTGTTTTGTATTACGTGTTTTTGTTTTTGTGTACCTTGTTTCTGTTCATATGATGTGCCACCTGAAAACTTATTGTCCAAGGTTTTCTCTATTCATTGCATAGATAGGCACCTATGAACTTATGAATGGTCTACTCTGTATGTCTCTGATACATTGTATCCACTTTAACTCATTGTATGTAAAGCACTTTACTTTGTATGTTCAGATATACTGTATCCTCTCTAACTCATTGTATGTAAAGCACTTATAATTTGTTATCCTGTTAAGTTTCTGCATGTTCGTATTCTCCGGTCGTGCCTGAAAATAGTCATTTTATGGCTAGTGCACTTACCCGTAAACAAAAGCTAAATAAAATAAATAAATATGGAAGGAGTCAGTGAATAGTGAAGTAAAGAAGAAATAAAAAACAAAAATCACAAGTAACACAGTCTGAAGTTTGTCCCCACTGTCAGAATGCAATAAGAAAGCGGAACTGTATACAAGGTGAGGTAAAAGCAATAAAACATCAAACTTTCAAGACGACGGCATTGAAGAAACCACACAGCATCACCCTGTCAGAATGTCACCGATAATGAAGGCACACCACATGACCAATCACTGACAGGTATCAGAAAACTATTTTCACATAAAATTGGATTTATTTTTAAAAATCAGCACGGGGTCATTCATATATAAGTTATTCATCACATTAGAAATGCAAATAAATCTATAACAATCTTTCGTCAAAAAAAATGGCAGATGGGAGGAAGTGGGAAATTGACAGTAATCTTACAGCAACCCGTAGAAGTGTCACAGAAACACTGATTCACACTGACAGTACATAAATATGGATGCACTACATTTTTTGGATTAACCTTATTTTACTGGGAATTAAATATGTGGTATGAATAAGTGCAGAGTAGTGCAGCAGTTGTAGTTAAAATCTGTACTGTCAACAACGTATAGAGAATGACATGGGAACAGGGTTAAAATTGATAATACCAAACTAGTAGATACTGAATTCAAACTAAGCATCATCGAAAGCACATTAAAAGCAAAATACACAATATTCACATTTTGAGACCTGTTTTATTAGCATTTACACAACACATTTCAGATTTCGCAAGGAGATGAACAGGAATGCATATACAAAAGCTGTTGAGTCCAATATCGCAGTAGGCATTCGGGAACGGAAAGCAGCACACATAAACACCAATAACTGCCTTCTACAATCAGCAAATGCTGCATAAATTTAACTTTTCATTTATTCATGGTCAAAAATGTTTCTCATGTTAAGAGGTAGTTAGGCAGTCAGCATGTGCTGTTCTGCATTTCCATGGCTGCACGGCAAAGTAGGCATATTATTATAGTAAACATCAAGAAAGAATGGCAAATGCCCTCCATACAAACATAATGTCATTTTTGAGGGCACGTTTCGTTTACTATTTATTGATTTCTTTATTTAATAATACAAGGCACAAGTCTACAGTGGGAAACTGATCGGCTGCACAGCATGTCCATTCGCACAGCAAAATAAAAATGATGTGTGACTGCTCAATGTCCACAAAGCAGCCTGCTGTAAGATCCTAGTCCCGCACCACGCACAGTGCTAGAAAAGGACATACATAAAGATGCAAAAAAGGAATTTAAACAATAACATCTTAATTTTAGGTAACTTTAATCATTTTAAGGGATCATTGCTGAGCAAATACTGCAATATTAAGGGAAAATAGGAGGAAGACGATTGATCTTAAAGGGCCTGTCATCTCGAAGGTAAATCCTATGCTCCTCTACTTTCACACGCCCAACATCCCACTCATGGAGTGAGAAAACTTTGTGCCTGTTGGACAGCTTTTGACTTAGACTCCATCAATAACTGTCAGAGATGGATGAATCCTCAAAGTCAAACATGGACAGGTCTATTTCTGCTTCAGTGGCTGTCTCTGCCTTGAAAATATGGGCTAGCATCCAGCCCTTGTGAATAATTACAGGCCTCTTGACTCATTTTCATCCTCACATTTACTCATCTGGCCTGAGAGTCTCTGGTGATGGCAGCACACCCTCTGCATGAGCAATCCTTCAGCAAGTTGTTTTGTCAAGGGTGTCAATGATGAAAGCATGACCTTCTGGGATATGCTAAGTTCGCAATGCCAACCCCTATAGTTTGAATTAGGTGGCAACACTAGCTCTCAACTGTCCACTCTCCGCACCACCCCCACCAGCTCCTCTGTACAGTCAAGTCCTGGTGCCATGACTTTCACGGTCAAGTTAACTCCTCACTACAGCCTTGTTGGATGGGTTTTTCAGGGTTTCCACACCACCTCATTCTTGGCACAGTTCTGCTAGCCTACTGAACATGTTTGCATTTACTCCAATCAGTATAGGTGTGTCTTTTGTGCCCTTGGACTCGGGACATATCAGGGCCATGGTTTCTAGCTGGTGAGGCTCCTCTGGCTCCTTTGAGATGAAAGCTATCATCACTGTGCAGTATCCATCATAGGGGCAATTTACTGCCTTATCACCCACATAGACAAGCCCGATAAAGACAGAAGCAGCAAATGCTTCGGTGCTGATCATAAAAGGCCTGTGGATGATACATAGATACTAGACAGTGTCAGCAGATAAGGGCCTATGGCCCACCCAGTCTGCCCATTTGAGCTTGTAAGTTCACTTTATGTTTTCCTAGAAGTATGTTGCCCTTACCCCTGACCTCCAGAATTTCTTTATGTCTATCCCATGCATTCTTAAATCCTATGATTGTATCAGCCCTCACCACTTCCTCTGGCAGGGTGTTCCACTTGTCCACCACCCATTCTGCAAGAAATTCTTCCTAACGCTTCTCTAAATTGTCCTCCTCCAACGTCATCCCATGCCCCTAGTCCTGGAACATCTTTTCACTTAAAAATAGTGTATTCCTGCACCCTGTTCCTCCATATAAGATATTTGTATGTCTCTATCATATCCCTCTCCTCCTCTCCTCCAGGAGTACATATTCAGTTCCTTCAACCTGTCCTCATAGGACTTGTGATGCAATCCATGTACCATCTTTGTTGCCCACCTCTGAACCTTTCTACCCTGTCTATGTCCTTATGTAGGTAAGGTCTCCAGAACTGTACACTGTACTCCAGGTGGGGCCTCACTAGTGTCTTGTATAGTGGAATAATGACCTCCTTTTCCTGCTGGTGATGCCCCTGCCTATGCATCCCAGCATCCTATTTGCTTTACCTGCTGCCTTGTCACACTGTTTCCCTACCTTGAGGTCATCAGAGATGATAATCCCAAGATCCCTTCCTGCTTGGTGCATGCTATATCCTCACCCCCCAACTGAAATATTGTGCCATTGTTTTTGGGCCCCATATGCATTATCTTGCACTTCTTTGCATTGAATTTCAACTGCCAAACCCCTTACCATTCTTCAAGTTTCTGCAGGTCCCTTCTCATTCTGTCTACACCCTCTGGTGTGTCTACTCTGTTACAGAGCTTTGTGTCATCAGCGAATAGTGAAATTCTGCCATCTAGGTCCTGCGCAATGTCACTGGTGAAGATGTTGAATAGGACCAGTCCCAGCACTGATCTCTGTGGTACCCCACTGGTCACTCTTCCCTCTGTGGAGTGGCAGCCATTTACCACCACCCACTGTGTCCTGCCACACAGCCAGTTACCTACCTACCACACTACTGTCCTGCCCACACCCATATTCCCCAGTTTTTTGTAATAGTCTTCTATGTGGGGGTAGGATTTAAAGGCTGGGAGAGAGGAGCTTTGGGAGTAGTTCATTTCCCTTATAAGTTTTAATGTGTTGTACTGCACCTAGTAACAGGGTTACTGGTGTACAGTGGGACTGTCTGTAAGATTAGTGGGTGACCTGATTAGGCAGTAGGGTATCTTGGACTAGGGGAACCTGGTGGCTCACCCAAGGAAACCTATTTGGAAGGGGATGGAACCACATCATTGGGCAGGCATCTTTGGGAGGGTGGTGGGGTGCACAGGGTGTGGAGCAGCCATGATACTGGACTGGGCTGATTCGGTGGTTGCCCAGTGTGCTACCAGCTAGCACAGCTTAGGGAGGAGGTTGCGGGGATTAGGAGAAAGCTGGGGAAGGGGTGGTGGTTGGGGAAGGGGCTGGGAATCTCCCACAGGGTTGCACCAAGCACTGGGGTGGGGGCATAGGAAAGGAGTGCAGGAGAACACTCAGGGGTCACATAGGAACCTGGCAGAGGGGGTCCAAAAGACACTACCAAGGAAGCAGGCAGGTAACTGGGGACCTCACAAAGGGGGATGGAGGGACAACATTCTCAGGAAGTAGGCAGATGGCCAGGGCTGGACAGAAGGAAGCAAGGCGGGAAGTGGATCAGACCTACACTCAGTAACTGCTTCAATTCTCTTCTTCTGCTCAAGGATGAGGGGGTGATGTAGCCATGACATGGATAGTTAGAGATGGAAAGGGGTGGAGGCAGGAGGCAGGGGCCAGATAGCAGGAAGAACAGGGGGACCTGGAATGCAGGAGAATGGGGGGAGCAGTGAATCAGAGCAGGAGGGGCAGGGGGAAGAGGGAGGAAAGCACAAGGAGAAGGACCAGTTGGGAGGAAAGGTAAAGGAGAAGGACCAGAAGTACAAGGAGGATTCAGTAAAGGGAGCTGAGGGTTTAGGCCAGGGGAGCACGACTAGCAAGGAGGAACTAAATGGAGACAGGAAGGAAGGGAGGATGAGCCAGGCTAGTTTAGCAGATGGGGGAGAAGGACCAGTTGTGAGCAGTGAGGGGGGAATTAGCAAGGAACAGAAGGATACTCAGGAGGAGGAGAGGCATAGGATTGGAGAGGAGGGGGTGGCATGTGGCACCCAGAAAGGGGGAGGAACACGGAGCCAGCTGGGTGGAGGGGCCTGTAGAAAGGATGAGGGACATGGAAGGGGGAATGGAGGAAAAGGAGTGGTCAGAGTGCTCCTGCTGGGGATTCTATGATCAGGGTACAAATGGGATAGGGAGGGAGAAGCCTGGCCAGTTAGAACAAGATGCTTCCCTGGACTAATGATGCACAGGGCTAAGCACGAGGTATATCAGCTGGCAAAGGATTGTAGGGGTTCCCCAGACATACTGGTCCACCTGGGTACAAATGACATTGAGGGAAACAGCGAGCTAGAGATACAGGCAAGATTCAGGGAGCTCGCCAGGGTCTGTCATGACATAGGATGCACAGTTTCCTTCTCAGAAATCCTGCCAGTGCCAAGGGCTAGTGGGGAACACAAAAGGAAAATTAGGGAGATAAACCAGTGGCTCAGGGAGTGGTGTGAGGCCAGAGGGTATGGGTTGATGGGGATTGGGGAGACCTGGGAGGATAAGGAGCTGTATGCTAGAGATAGACTACATCTCAATTTGGAGGGGAGGGGAATCCTTAAGTTGAAAATAGAGGGGTTCATTGGTGAAAAGTGGGGTTTAAACTTGTGAAGGGGGTGGGATGGGAGAAAAGGCTGTCAAGGGGGTGCCGATAAAGGAGGGACTCTGTCTCCACCCCCCTGGGGACCAGGAGGATTGCAGGAAAAGGCCAACTGGCAAAGTGCAGACCAGGGGAAAACAGAATCCCCATGGGAACATGAGGGATATGGAACTATAGGGAAAGGGTGGAGGTAGTCCTGTTAAATGCCAGGAGCTTGGGCAATAAAATGCCTGAGCTCCAGGTGATGCTAACTGAGAGAGCAGGGATGTGGCAGCGGTCACTGAGACTTGGGCCACTGCAAGACGGTGACTGGGACCTGAACCTGGAGGGATACACTATGTTCAGGAAGGACAGGGGGAGGGAAGGGAGAGGTAGCAATGATAGTCAAAACTGCATTGGCATAGGGGAGTAGAGGAGGCGGAGGGAACCGTGGAGGCGATTTAGGTCCTTTGATAACAAGGGAGGCAGGAGAGTAAAAATAGGAGTGGTGTATAGACCCCTGCTCCTGGCGGAGGAGCTGAGGACAGTCTGGTGGCAGATGTTAGGAGACACTGCAGACTGGGCAGAGGAATGGTGGTGGTGTTGGGGACTTAAACATGCCAGGAACAGACTGGGAGACTATGACATCCTCTGTGACCAGGAACAGAGGTTGTTGGATGTCTTTCAAGACGCATTCCTAACTCAGCAGGTGAGGGAACCACCAGGAGGCATGGGTATTGGATGTGGTCCTGGCAGACAGTGACCAGATTGGGGGCCTGGAGGTAAGGGACCCATTGGCGGGAAGTGACCATGCCACGGTCTGGTTCTGCCTGGACCTAGGAGGGGTAGAAGGCTGCACAAAGACGGAAGTAACCTACTTCAGGGGGGCAGATTTTAAGGAAATGGGAAGGATCCTTAAGGAGCATTTGATGGGATTGGGTCAGACATGGACGCTGATAGTAGGTGGAAATCATCAGGAGAGGGGTGCAGGATGCTACCAGCACCTGTGCAAGAGTAAGACGAAATGCGGTAGGGCCAAAACCTGTTGGTGGACCAGGGAGGTCCAGGAGGTGGTGCGGAAAGAAAGCAGCCTATAAGCAATTCAAGTGCTCAAGGAGTGAAAGGGATCGAGGGGAGTATGAGCTGATGGCTAGAAGGGCCACTAGAGTGGTGAGGGCGGCTAAGGCAAGGAAGGAGCAGAACCTGGCCAGGGAAATTAGGAGAGGGAACAAGGGGTTCTTTAGATACATTGGGGAAAAACGAAGGGTGAAGGGGCAGATTAGCAGGATTAAATCAGGGGAGGGATGGGCACAAGACCCGGGGAGCAGGCTGAGGTACTAAATGAGTACTTCACCTCAGTTTTCACAAGGGAAAATGGGGTGCTGATCATACATGGGAGGAGACAGAGATACTGAGGAGGGGGACCCTCACCGATCGGCAGGTCTGGGGAGAGGTGAGGCATCACTGGCAGGAGAGGAGGGCTAGCAGGAGAAGGGGACCGGAAGTGGAAATCACAGCTGAGAGAGTGAGGAAGCCTCAGCCCCTTAAGACGGAGAAAGCACCGGGCCGGATAAATTACGTCCCAGAGTGCTGAAGGAACTTGCAGATGTCCTGGCAAAACCCCTGGCAGAGCTTTTCACCATCTCTCTGAGGACAGGGTGGGTGCCCCAAGACTGGAAGGTGGTGCATATAGTGCCTATCCACAAGGGGGATCAAGGAGGTGGCAGAGAACTACAGGCCTGTCAGCCTGACCTCGGTGGTGGGCAAGGTGATGGAGGCATTGTCAAGGAGAGGCTAGGAGGGATCTGGATAAGTCAGGTGCCTGGACGATAGACAGCATGGATTCATCCCGGGAAATCATGTCAGACAAACCTGGTGGAGTTCTATGACTGGGTGACAAGTGCCTTGGACCTGGGTAGACCAGTGGATGTCCTCTTTCTGGACTTCAGCAAGGCATTTGACTCTGTTCCTCACATGGGCCTGTTGGATAAGCTGGGAGAAATGGGGTCGGGGAACCAGATGATCAGATGGATAGGCAATTGGCTCCAGGACCGGACCCAGAGGGTCATAGTTGGTGGGATAGTCTCATCCCCAAGGAGGGTCATTAGTGGGTCCCGAGGGATCAGTCCTTGGCCCTTCTGTTCAACGCCCACGATCTGACATAAGGACAGGAATCAGGAGGAGATGAGTCTCTTTGCAGATGACTCAAACTGGGGCGGTGGTGGATGGGGGAGGAGGAGGGTGGCCTCAAGGGGACCTGAGGCTCTGGAAAGATGGTCTAGAAAGTGGAAGCTGAGGTTCAATGCAGGGAAATGCAAGGTACTCCACCTGGGGGCAGAAACCCAGGTCAAGTGTACACCCTGGGGAGGAAATGCTACAAGTCTCGATGGCTGAGAGGGACCTGGGGGTGGTGGTGGATGTCAAGATGAACAACTCTGAGACTTGTAGGAGGGCAGCAGCCAAGGCCAACAGGATGCTGGGATGCATCGCTAGGGGATCACCTCCAGAAGGAGGGAAGTGATACTCCCTCTGTATAACTGCTTGGTGAGGCTGCACCTTGAGTACTGCGTGCAGTTTTGGAGGCCACACTTAAAGCGGGACATTAACCTCCTGGAGAGGGTCCAGAGGAGGGCAACCAAAATGATTTGGGGCTTGGGGGACAGGACCTATGAGGAGAGGCTCGAAGAGCTAAATATGTACACATTGGAAGAGAGAAGGGACCGGGGGGACATGATAGAGGTCTTTAGGTACATGAAGAGGGTAAATAGGGGAGGAACAGTCGGGGGTGCTTCGAAGGAAGGAGGAAGGGGCCACTAGAGGGCATGGCTGGAAGCTGGAGGGGGGAAGATTCAGGGGAGAAAGGAGGAGGTGCTACTTCACTGAGAGGGTGGTGGAGCCATGGAATGCACTGCCTAGGGGGCTGGTGGAGGCAGAGACAGTGGAGGGGTTCAAGAGGGGTTGGGACAGGTACAGGGGAAGGGTTCTGGAAGCAAAATCCAATGCAGCAAGAATATCCGGAACTGGGAAGGGAGAAGCCAGAGAAGGCGAGGGGGACAGCAAGGTCAGCACCCAGGTTGGGGACTGACCAAATGAGCAGACACGAAAAACTGTTAGGCCTATTCTGCTGGCATTTTAGTATGTTAGTATGTTAGTATGTGGCACAGTGTCAAAGGCCTTGCAGAAGTCCAGATAGGCCATGTCCACTGCCTTCCCCTGATCCACCTCCCTAGTCACCCAGTCAAAAAATTCAACGAGGTTGGTCTGACATGACCTCTCCCTGGTGAAACCATGCTGCCTTGGGTCCTGTAGTGCATTGACAACCAGATGTTCCACCAATCTCTCCTTCAGTAGTGCTTCCATGATCTTCCCCACTACCGAGGTGATGCTGACTGGTCTGTAGTTCCCCGCCTCTTTGTTCCCACTTTGCATGAGGGACTACATCTGCTGTCCTCCAGTCTTTGGGTACCTCCTTTTTCCAGTGATTGGCTAAACAGGATAGCCAGAGGTTCAGCCACCACTCTCTTAGTTCTTTAGGACCCTGGGTGCACCCCATCTGCCCCATTGCTTTAGCAACTCTTATTACTTCCAGTTCCTTCAGGCCCTTTCTCGTAAAGGGACTTGTGTCCATTTCTGCACCATTCTCACCCCTTGTACCCCTTCCAGACCCATTACCCTCCTCTTCTCATAAAGACTGAGCAGAAATACTGGTTCAATATGTCAGCTTTACTGTTGTCATCCTCCATGCAGCCCCCATCCTCCCCTTCAGTCTCACTATCCCTCCTTTGCCTTTCTTTTTTCACTTATGTACCTGTAAAGGTGTTGTCCCTCCACCCACTGATTTTGCAGTGTGTTCTTCTGTCTGAGGTTTGGCTTCCTTACTGACCTCCTGCCTCCCATTGCTTCTCCTGGTACTTCTCCCTATCCCTTCTGCCTGTGTCTTTTGTATTGCCTGAATGCAATCTTTTGGCTTTCACTCTTTGCTACCTCTTTGGAAAACCATAATGGTCTCCTCTTCCTTTTCCTCTTGCTAACCTGCTTAATGCATAATTCTGTTGCTCTTGTAATCCCATTTTAAATACTGCCCACTGTTCCTCAACCCTGATTCCTGCCCCATTCCCCTTAATGCATCTTTCAAGTATCTCCCCATTTTCCCAAAGTCTACCCTCCTAAAATCCATGATACGTGTTTTTGTGTGTTTTGGTTCTGCTCTTTCTGTGATTTCAAACCACAATGACTGATGATCACTGTTCCCCAGGTGCTCCCCCACTGTTAACCCCATCACACTGTCCCTGTTTGTGAGCACAAGGTCCAGTATTGCCTTCTGCCAAATTGGTTCCATGACCAGTTGCTTGAGGAAGGCACCCTGAAGGGAGTACAGGATAAATCTGCTCCTAGTTGATGCTGCTGCTGGGATGCCCCAGTCCACGTCTGGAATACTGAAGTCTCCAACCAGTACTACCTCACCTTTGTCTGCCATCCCTTGGATGGCTAGCATCAGCTCCTATCCGCTTTCTTCCTCCTGGGCTGGTGGTCTGTAGACCACACCTGTGCGAATGGCTGGCCCCATTTTCCTTTCCAGCTTAACCCACAGTATCTCTCCCCCATTTTGTTCCTCCTGAATCCCTGTGGCCCATATGTCATTTTTCACATAAAGTGCCACTCCTCCTCCCTTCCTACCTGCCCTCTCTCTTCTGAATATGTTGTAGCCAGGTATAGCCATCTCCCAGTCATGGTTATCATTACATCAGGTTTCAGTGATGGCCACAATGTCCAGGTCTGACTGCAACATGACAGCCTCCAGATCTTCCATCTTGTTGCTAAGGCTCCTGACATTTGGCACACATGGCTTCCCATGATTTGAGCTCCCTAGACTGCTTCGCTGTTCTACTCCAGCCCCTTCCTTGGTTGTCCTTTATCCCTGGTTCTCCTTGCTGTCTGCCCTTCTGTTGAATTTTGCCCCTTTTCTACCTATCCATCTCTTGGGCGCTAATCTCCATCTTTTGCACACTACTTTGTAGAGATAGCCACTCCTCTGGTTCACTGGTTCCACTGCTAACTGTGGGGAGTGAGCAAGTAGGTACCCTCCTTGCTGGCCTGCCACCCCCCCCTTTGCTAGTTTAAATGCTTGTCAATGTAGCATTTAAACTTATCGAGTGCTTGGTTCCCCTCAGGATGGATGCAGGCCGTCAGGCTTGAACAAACTTCCATCCCTCCAGGTGGGTCCCCAGTCACCAATGAATCCAAACCCTTCCTCACAGCACCAGTTCTTCAATCATGAGTTAAAGTTCCTGGTGCATGCACCCCTATGCTCTCCCTTGCCTCTCGCAGGTAGTACTTCTGAGAAAGTGACAGAAGTAGCTACTTGCTTGAGACCCTTCCCCAAGTTCCTAAACTCTTCCTGAACTTCCTTTGGCTGACCATTTGCCAGGTTATTAGCACCTAGGTGGATAATGACATCCAGCTCACCCTCCCGTCTTGCCTTCCCAGTGATCTCCAGGATCTTCCTTCCATCCCTCCATGCCGTGGCACCTGGTAGGCACCTCACCTCCCCTTCCTGTGTTCCTAGCTGGATCCCTCTTATGATGGAGTCCCCCACCAGGATTTGCTTCCTCTCCTCTGGGGTCCGCTGCTGTCCCTGCTGAGGTCACCTTCTTGGCTAACCTCCACATGCCTTCCTTCCACTTCTCTAGGTACCTCTATTTGGTTGTGCCCATTTGCCAGTGTGGCATATGAGTTCTTGAGTGGAATAGGATCTGGGATGTGCCTCTGCCTGACCTCTCTATCCCTCCCTGAGCCCACTGTCATCTAAGTGCTCCTTGTTCTTGGCATCCTTTGAGGCAGTTGCATTGGACTGGGTGGTCTCTGGATAGGGTTGATGGTACTCTGACCCAGTTTACTTCGCTCTGAGTCTGGCTACCTCATCCCACAGTCCAGAAAGATGCATGCAGATGGGGCACCACCTCAGTGTCCAGAAGGTCTGCCTGAATTTGGCTGCCCCACAGCCACTGCATTGCACCACTCCCCACATTATACTGCTATTCCTCTACTTGTCTGCTACTGAAGCTCTCCTAGTTCCCTTTTTATTAATAGTGATAGTAACCTGGGATCCACTATCAAGCAGAGAAATGCACCGTACTCCCTCTATAAAGATCTCCACATCAGCCCAGGGCCCAATTAGTCCTTTTGGCACTCTGCTCCAGGAAGGAATCTCTGGCTCACTCCACTTGATGGAGCGTCTCAGTTTTGGAGACCAAGTTTGCTCCATCACTGCGCCCTACTGGAGTTTCCCTGCTCCTTTTGCCTTCTCCTCGACCAGTTGAGCGTTCCTCGCACTGATGCACCCTCACCTCAGATTGCCATCCTGTCTGCATCTAAAGCAGAATCCTCCATTGCGGGATGTCACTGGCATTCTGATCCTGGCCCTGGGTGCAGTGTAGAAGGTGGACCGCCCCCCAGTCAGGACATTACCCTGCAGTGACCTAACATCTAGTGCCAGTTGCAGAGTCATCACACTGTCCTTGATTTCTTGAAGCTCAGCCACACTGGGTTGTGACTGAGACTCTTGGGCCTGCTGCATTGTCTTCATACAGTCCCAGAGCTCCTTCAGCATGGTCCCCAACTCCGAAGAAGTGGTGGCGTCTTCACTACTAGCTGCTTGGGATTGCAGCATGGCTATAGCCGCAATGGGTGCCTGAAGGGGAATTAGCAATATCTTCCTGTGCCTCCTCCTCTTTAACCTCATCCAGTAATTGCTTGAAAGTTTGGGGGTCTGCGCTACATTCTCACTTCTGAAGATAGACTAATGTCAGCTGGGAATGAACTGCACCCCACAGGATCTGATCAAGCCTTATTTGTGTGACTTGATCAAGGGGGACCACTCCAGTCTTGACCATCTTTTGCATCACTGCCTCTACCCTGGTGATATACTGCGATAGTCTCTCACCTTTCTGTTGCATGGCCTGTCACAGCTGGAACAGGATAGCTTCTTTTTCTACCACCTCAAGGCGCACTTTAGTGTTGGCCAGGTGGTCTTCCACTATGTACGTGGGTTGGCTGGCCGCAATGATCGAACAACATCTAGCACCATCCCCTTAAGCTCTCTACTATCCGCTAACACTTTTCTTCATTGGTGCACTGCCACATCTGTACCACTTGGGTGGCTTGGCTCAGCTACTGTCAAAGCTTTCCTCTCTGGCATGAGTGGGGCAGGCCCCTGAAAAAGTACATAGCCTCTTATATTGATTGTATGGTGCAACTACATATGGGGTCACTGCACTGGGTACCACTATGGGGCCATCCCTTTCTTGGGGAACTACTCCTGGAGGCCCTACATGGTCTTGCCCTCATTTGCCAGCAACAGATCTAGCTTAGACTTGAAAGCCTTCACCGTCCATCATGAAGGGAAGCTGAGGGTGAACTGCCAGGCTCCCCTTGCTAATCACTTCCCAAGTCTCTTGGGACCATTTTGGGGACACTGTGGTAGGCAAAGTTACATCACTTAGATCCTTCTCAGTTTCTACCACCAGACTTCTGAACCAAGTACCTGGCTTCTTAGTGGCACTCAGGATTTTCAGGCTCCCACAGTCTTTCAAAGCTGCTCCTAATACTTCTAATTCTGTATCCCACTCCTCACTCACATTTAAAATCAGAAGCACTTTTTGGGGGCCCAGACCCTCAAACTCACACAAGTCCTCTACTTCTTGAAAAGCCATGTTTGTTTCTCCTTTATGGAATGAGAGCGGGGAAAGAGGGTATCAGGTTTTCAGAAAATTTCACTTTTGTGGGTATCCACTAGAGGGCACTAATCCCAGCGGTGCCTCCAGTTGTAACAGGACTTTGACCCACCTTTGGCTTTCCTCTCAGTATTTGCCTCTGAGGGGCCGACCTGGGTTAGGATAAGAGAATGTTGAATGGTGCAGTGCCTCCACCTGAGGAAGTGGCAGGGAATACTTGTGGGTAAATAGCAGGTTACCACCCCCCTGGAAAATATACTAGCAGCCCTGCAAACAGTTCCCCACACACACTGACAATATCTCCTTCTTTGCAGAAATGCTCTGTGTCAGCAATCAACATGAACAACAATATTTTATTGTAAGGAAAGAGATAAAACAGTAGCAACAACAACAACTGACTAACAGTTCTGCCCCCCCAAATCCCCACCTCCTTCCTATAGGTGCACCCTTCTTTCCATTGGCAGCTTCCCAGAAAGTCTATACCATCTTTTCAGTGGGTACCTCACCACGTCACAGAAATCATCATGGGGATGTTTTTTGGGGCACAAACTTTAGATCTGCAAAGCTTAACTGTAACTTTCAGGACTGGGTGCAGTTTTCTGGCAGAGTGCTGCCCAGGAATTATCCTCTTTAATTTCCTCCTAGCTAGCTAGCTAAATAAAGATTCCCCAAAGCCACAACTCGGGGTACTTACAGTTTAGGAGTGTAAGGGGAGTTCAAAGATCTGATTTTTCTGCACCGTGAAGGTGGCAGGTAGTTGGTGCACCAGTGCAAAAGCAAAGCTGACTGAAAGACTTGAGGATGTCAGAGTTTTCACCCGTCTGGCTCTCCAATCTTCACCGCTGGGGCCTTTATAGACAATGTTCACCAGGCAGGTCTCTCGACATCTCTGCTGGCCTCTCTGACCTCTTCAGTCAGAGGACTGAGTATTGTTGTCCCCAGACCCTTCTGTTGCACACCCAGAGGGACTCAGGTGAATACTGGGTTGTTCTTAATCTCTGACCCCAACACACTCTCATAGTTTCCTGGAGTTCAGTGGCACAGGCTTCAAATCTGCCAGTCAAGGGGGTAGAACTCAGTATACAGTCTCTTACTTTGATTGTGCTTATGCAACTGGATGAGATGATGCTTGTGTGACTTGACTTATGTTATGAATATGATTTATGTTGTGACTTTCCACCTCTCTATCCATGGGATATACCACCCTATTAGGGTACAATGCGAGGAACCCTAGAGGAGGGTCTCCCCCCATAGGTGCCGCGGTGATGGTTCCATCGGCTAAAGGTAGCATAGGAAGAAGCCCATGGGTAAGAGGGACATGCCACTGGAGGAGATGGGGGGATTGTGGGGCAAAAAGAAATGAATCCAGGAAGGACCGGGATGAGCTACCTGATAAAGCCTGGTGGGGGAGTGACATAGTTGCTCCACCCAATCGAACCTCAGGCTTACAGCATTCCCATTCAATTGTGCTTACGCAACTGGATGAGATGGTGCTTGTGTGACTTGACTTATGTTATGAATATGATTTATGTTGTGGGTTTTTACCTCTCTATCCGTGGGATATACCACCCTGTTAGGGTACAATGCAAGGAACCCTAGAGGAGGGTTCCTCCCATAGGTACTGCGGTGATGATTCCATCAGCTAAAGGTAGCTTAGGAAAAAGCCCAAAAAGAATACCCAATTGGGTGTCGAACATCAAAGAGGTGAGGATGATGAATGAATGAAAACTGAAAAGATGATTACAGTGGACTTCCTAAGGAAAGAGGGGAAAGCTGGGGCCACCATCTGCCTCCATCCAACAGCAAAACCTAACTAATTAACCTAAGACAGCACTTAACCTAAGATCACACATTAACCTAAGGAGGCACTAACTCTAATATTATGACCACTGACACAGAGGAGAGGAAAAAAACCATTTAAGGAGGAAACCTCTGGGGATCCAAGGCCTAGGTGATCTTCCCTCCAGGCTGATAACGTTTGATTTAAGGATGCATGTCATTAAAGAGAAGGATATGAGAGGGGAAGATGACGACAGAATAGGGGGAAACCCCAAAAGAAAGCACAGATTGAGAAGGAACATGAGGCAGCAGGGACCCTAGAGGATAAGTTCGAGCAGTCTATGGGAAGGTGTAGATCCATGAAGAAATCAGAGGAACAAATAGCAACCAGATGCACTCATGAGAAGGCTGAGGATGAAAAAGACTGATGATCACCACACAAGCGCAGCAGTCCAACTGGAGAAGACTGAGAATGAGGAAGATGGACTAAGATGGGTGCTGCAGGGGAAGAGGAGACAGAAAGGAACTCGAAAAGAACTGAAATGAGGAAGTGAATTTGAAAATGAACTTGGATGATGGCGGTATGCTCAACAGAGCAATGTGATTAAGTAGGCTCCTTGAAAGGAGGAAGATTCGGAAATGAACCAGAAAAGGAACTGGAATGATGGTGGAGAGCCTCCAGCCCTTAGCAAAGGATGACAGACAGGAAGGCATGGCCTCGAGTGGCGATAGTGTCGAATTGAGGTAGCAGGGACAGCATGGCATAGGATTCGATAAGGTATATTAACTGAGCGATGTAATGAGATGAGCAGGTCGAGGTGAAGTGCAAAATTGGATGATGGACAAGGAGGAGTGAAACTATGAGTGGAGTGAATCCATGATGGCTGGCACTAAAAAGGCATGATGAGAGATGGAAGCCATGATAGGAGTTAGTACTTGATGGCTGATGATGGACTGAAGCCATGATTGGAGGCTTGATGAGATAAGAAATGGGTAAAGATGACCATAGTCAGGAACCGGATACATGCAGCAGGAGGGCCACTGATCGATGAGGTGGCAGATGATTAATGATAGGTACACCCAAAAGAAATATCAAGGGCAGGGAAGAATGGAAGGTGAGACATGGAGAGACAGAATTTTGATTACAGGTTTGAGACATTGCTCAAGTAAGCAATGGAAATAGATAAACTTGAGGTAAGGATGAGGGAACGATGACTGCAGTCATGAACCGGATACATGCAGCATGAGGGCTGCGGGTCGATGAGGTGGCATAGGAGTCATGAGAGGTGTGTCCAAAAGAAACATCAATAGCAGGCCAGACTCGACTGAAGGCAAGACGGAGACAGCCAGAGACAGCCAATTGATGTGGACGACAGAGCAAGCGGGCAACGAGAGGACCTAATGACAAATATGCAGGACTGAACCGAAGGCTCGAGCGAGCGATGGGAGCGAAGTGGATGATGGACAATGACGGAGAGAAGCCATGAAGGCTGGAATGGGTAAACAGCAATTGTAGGCCTGGACTGAAGGGAATCCTTGATAACTGGTTAGAAGATGTTAGTCAGGAACTGGAATAGATGCATCAGGAAGGCTGTGGTTCGATGAAAGGCCAGGGCTACAATAGTCAACTCGGAGAGGGAGAGATGCGAGGAATAGGGGAGAGCCCAGGAGCAATCCCTGTGGGAATCACATCCAACTGCAAGGGAGGTCGCACAGCATATGAATGGCACAGCAAAAACATGTCCTCATGGAAGAGAGGAATTGACATCCTAAGGGAGGGAAGAGCAAGGGCTGGACATGAAATGCGGAATCAGGAAATAAATAGTAGAGAAACACTCGAAGGAAAAATGACCAGAGGCACACAACAGAAGGCTAGTAGCTTCCTAACCAGGTGAAGAAGCACCCCAGGTGGGGGCCAGAGCGGAGTGGTGACGTGCACCAGAAGGTCGGGAATGATAGTGCACCATACCACCCAACCATCCCCGATTATCAGGGACATCCCTGAGTGAGCCTCAAAATGTATCTCTGACCCTCCCAAAACATGCATTTCCATGACACAGCAGAAGGAAAGAGAAGCACGAAATAATTTCAAACATGAGAGCCACAAATGTGATCCGTAGAAAATGCATGTAAAACAAAGCCCTTGCCTCCACAAGCTTCCGAAGGGGATAGTACCAATCGTTCAAGATATGGCCCGGAGTGAGGGCCTTTATCCTGCAGGTCCATGGTCAGCGATATTACCGGCATTAGGATAGGCAGGTCACGTAATATAGTAAAAAACACGATATTCAGCACAGAGTCCAGCTATTATGGCAGTCAAATACAGACCCCTGCAGACACTCAGCACCTGGAGTGTACCAATCGAGCAGCTCCTGATGAGATGCAGAAACTAGCAACATGCAAAGCGGGAGGCAGGGTACAAGCAGTGCAAGCAGACACTGGAAGGGGCCCACCTACTGCCAGAAAATGCAGCCACACAAAGCCAGGAGACACCAGTGGATGAGCGAGCAGGACAGGCAAACTCAGACTTACAGCCTTCTCATTGCTGCTGCAGCCCTGTCACTTGCTCTCACACTGGACTGTTAGCTTGCTTTCTCTCTCTCGCTCGCTCTCTCTGCTGCTCTCTAAGTCCTCCCCAAGACTACTCTCTTGCTGTATGCACTCTGCAGTTGTTTCAATCGGCAGCAGGGTCTAACATGCTGGTAAGCTGCTGGAGCCGAGCAGGCTGAGAAGCCCCAAATGCATGCCTTGAGCTGAAGAGCCCTCCAGCAGTGGCTCTTGCAATCTGCTTACTCTGGGATCATGTCTGAATTTCCCCTTGGGCAGGCACAACAGTCCCTTTTATCAGTTTTTCAGCAGCCCCCTCTCATTGACTGCATCAGTTGTCCCACTGAACAAATGAATACTAATTTGACACACTTGATGCCCTATTGCCTCTTGTTTGGGCACTAAGAAATGTCCCTCCTTTTACTCTCCAAATCCACTTTTTCAGTCCCATGAGCCCTCTGACAAATTCTTGCCTCTTGATTGGATGTGCAGGGGTTAAAGGTGACAAGTATGGCTGCTATAGGAAACAATTCATGCAGTTCAAGAGTCCTAACTTTTCAGTCAGCTTGCAGTCAAAGCACACTGATTTGTATTTCATTTACCCCACAGTTCTGTAGCAGTACCTCTGCCTTTTAGTCTCCATGCAGAGTTTAATATTTTAACTTAATTCCATGATTGTCACTGCTGCTGATTTACAGTTCCCCCAGGCAGCAGGCAGGCTCTTAATAATATTCATATGTCCACTATTAATAACAGCTCCCCCTGAGCGCTCATAGGCACTCTTTAGAATAAAGATTTTTCTGGCTTCCCTTGTGCCTCTCCCATGTCTTCATACCCTGATTTACTGATCTGGGGTCCTGGAGCACCAGAGAGGCTTTTGGATTGCCGCAATGGAAGCGTGAAAATAAATGCAATCTTATACGATGCATGACCCGCCACTCACACACTCGTGCTGCAGAAGCTCAACGGGTCTGTGGCTCTTGTTCCTCTGCCTCCATTCTAAGAGAGAACATGCCTGGGGCTGGATGGAGAGCCTGGAACACCAGGGTACTCTGGTCAGGTTTTGGTGAGGACATGGGGGCAAATGGAAGTCACACCAACCATAAGGTAAGCCCAACAGAGTTGGGGGCTTGCATGCTCCCCTTGCTAAATGCTTGCATCCCGACAAGCTATGTAAACCTCAACATTATGGTCAATAAAGCATTTGACACATTTCTAACTAGACACTGATTCCTGTCTAGCAGAACAAATAATCTACATTCAGACATACAGAACAAAATCAATACATCATTGTCTATCTGGACATCAAATGCTATCAACAGATTACACTTGCAACAGAACCCCACATTTCTCCACATCAGACTTTACTGCAGAGCAGTGCCTGAGGACAGTAGGAAGGGCATGTACTCTGAGTACAATATGTTTATGGGTGACATACAGGGGGGCTATCAAAAGAGGCACCAAGTTGAGCTTTATGATGTGTTTATGCTGCCTTTCAGACCTTCTAGGCAGTGTTGGTCTGGTGCGACAGTATCTCTAGGGACTGGGGTACCTTTACCTGTCCTTGCTCCACTAGCAACACAGTGTTATCTTGCAGAACAATATTAGTTTTAATTTGTTCCCTAGGGCCCAGGTCAACTGCATTGTCCATTTCAATGTCCATTTCTTGTTCAGGCACTGGTGTAAAGGGTACCACACTGGGATTCAAAGTTGATCTTAGTTCAATAGGGGCTGTGCTTGTGGAGGGCTGTGAATTCCTACAGTCCAGCTGCCACTGATCCAAAGCTTGGCTTGTCTCTGGCACAGACTCTCAATGTGACTCATCTTCACCCCACTCAGAAGGATCTCTGTCACTTGAATCAGGATCTAATACAGGCCACTCGGGAGGCTCAGTTGGACCAGTATTCAGGTTCAATGTGGTCCTCTTGGGGGGCACAGACAAAACAGTATCTCTTCTTGCAGGCCATTCAGAAGGCTCAGTTGGAACAGTATTCAGGTTCAAAGTGGTCCTTTCTGGATGCTATGACAGAACAATGCCTTTGTTTTGCTTTTGTACAGTCTGGCTCCTTGTTCTTGGCTTTCTCACAACAGGAGTCCCAGCGCCTGAGCTGGGTTAGGGACAATTTCACCTCTGTGGAGCAGGTGATTCTTGTGTACTGTCTTTCTAACCCTCTGCCCTGTTCTTGGTGGATTTTGTACAGTAGTGAATCTGGCAACTGGTCCACAACTAAATAGACATCAGCGGCCCACTGGTCTTGGATATTATGTTTCCCTTGCATGCTAAGATTCCAGAGCAACACTCGATCCCCCACTTCCACTTCCAATACTTGCTGCCAGCTGGCAGGCTTTCTGTAACTGCTCCCTGAGCTTACGGGTGTATTCAAGATATGACTCCTCTGAGGTGCCATTAGGTGATATGCCAAAGCATAGGTCTACGGGCAGCCTGGTTTCAAGCCTGAACATAAGAAAGAAGGGGGATCTTTGAGTGGCATCATTTTTTGTACAATTGTAGGTATGGACAAAGTAGCGTACCTTTTGGCTCCAATTACACTTGTCGGCTGGGTCCAAGGTACCCAGCATGTCGAGGGAGTCCTATTAAAGCAGTCAGGTGTGGATCCTCCTGGGAGTGGTAGGTGTCATTCTGGACTTCTTTATGCCATAGGCAGACAAAATGCATTCACCAGCAGACTCCTGAAATCTCTACCCTGGTTGGAATGTATGCGCTGCGGTATACCATAATGATTAACAAACTGCTGAAGGACCTTAACCACAGTGCTGGCATTTTGATCCTTAGTCGAGTAGGCCTGAGCATACAAGTATAATGGTTTGTTATGACAAGGATGCTGTACTTGTTCTTTCTATCGAGCTCCAATGACAGGAAATCCATGCACACGAGCTCTAGAGGGCCGCTGGTTTCAATGTTAACTAATGGTGCAGCTTGCTTAGGGAGAGTCTTCCTTTTAATACAGCTCAAACTTCCCTTGCAGTGCTTCTCAACATCCTTCTTTATGTGGGGAAAATAGAAGTGAGCCTTTACCAGATCAAGGGTTCTCTCAAAGCCCAGGTGGCCCATTTCATCGTGGAGTAACACCATAATGGTCTTGCAATACTTCCAGGGCAGCTGAGTTGTGTCTTGAAAAGCCAGAGTCATCAGCATCATGTACCTTTACACCAACAACCCATCTTTCATAGCCAGCTTGTTCCATTCCCAGAGTAATATCTTTGCATTGGGATGGAAAGATGGTACCTGGTCTGGGTAGAGCACTTTCTCCTGGGCCCAGATTATATCACAGAACCCAAGGTCGTCTTTCTGGACCTGCTGCAGGTTTGATTTGCTCAGATTTGGGAGAGAGGATATGTCAAGCCCCGTGAAATTCAGGTACACTTTGGGAATGGCATAGGGTGATGCCCGCAGCATGCCAATATCTTTGTCAGGGTTACTTGGGGCACCTTCCCCTTGTACTGAGAACTTGGAGCACAGCGCTTTAACAACTTCACTTGATAGCTGTATACTATGGTCAGGTTTCTCATCATATGGGTGCCTGGACAGAGCACCTGCATCTATATTTGTATTCCCATTCTTATACTCCAGGGTATGATTGTATGTTGACAGGGCCGACAGCCATAGGTGCCCAGCAGCGTCCAAATTGGCCGTAGTGTTAACATAACTTAATGGGTTGTTATCTGTCTTTACAATGAGGTTATACCCTGTACAGATAGTCATGGAACTTTTCCATCACAGCCCACTTCAGAGCCAGAAACTCCAGTTTATGGACTGGGTAATGTTTCTACGAGGATAATCAGCTGCGGCTTGTGAAGGCCACTGGCCGGAGCCCTTCAGGATGCTCCTGATACATTACTGCTCCCAACCCATTCAGGCTAGCATCTGTGTGGAGGACATAGGGTTTGTTGGGATCCACAAACATCTTCACACAGTCTCTTGATGATCTCTTTAAAAGCAATTTCACGCTCCGGGGTCCACTGGTCTCCAAAAGGCTCATTCACCTTAAAGTACTCCCTTTGTGGTCTACCTCATTGATTCTGACACTTCTTTTTTTTCTGGTTGGTTGGTGGATAACCCTGAGTTAACTCATTCAATGGGCACACCAAAATCAAGTAGTCTTTACAATCCTTCGATAATATCTGAAGAACCCAAGGAACGACTGAAGAGCCTTCAAATTATGAGGCCATAGCCAGGTGGTGAGAACCTCAACTTTAGCAGGATCTGTCTGCACCCCATGCGCTGAGACAATGTGTCCCACATATTTCACAGACAGCTAGCAGAACTGGCATTTATCTATCGAAACCTTCACACAAACTCCTCCAGTCTGTCCAGCACTATTATCAGCCAATATTCATGTTCTTTGAAGGTGCTTCCAAAGACGATAGGATCATCCAAATACATGAAAAACTCAAGCAGATTCATATCTCGAACCACTTTTTCCATTAACCTCTGAAACTTGGCAGATGCTCCAGAGATCCCTTAGGGCATGCGTTCAAACTGATAACACCCAAGGGGGCAGATGAAAGCATTTTTTCTTTGTCTTCCTCCACCATGCCAGACGAATCTGATAGATTTCTTTGACTGGGTGACCAAAGTAGTAGATCAGGGAGGGGCTGTGGACATGGCCTACCTAGACTTTAGCAAGACATTTGACACAGTCCCACAAAAAGATTAATATACAAGTTAGCCAGCCTGGGAGTGGGTCCCAAGATGACAGCCTGGGTAAAGAATTGGCTGGAGAATAGGACACAGAGAGTAATAGTAAATGGAGTCCACGAGAAGAAAGGAAGGTTACTAGTGGGGTACGCAGGGTTCAGTATTGGACCGGTCCTCTTCAATGTCTTTATAAGTGACATTGCAGAAGGACTGGAAGGAAAAGTATGTCTCTTTGCAGATGACACAAAGATCTGCAACAGAGTTGATGCACAGGGTGGGTGGAAAGGATGAGAAGGGACTTGGCAAGGTTAGAGGAATGGTCAAATGTATGGCAGCTTAGATTCAATGCTAAGAAGTGCAATGTAATGCACCTGGGAAACAAAAACCAAGGGGAAGAGTACACAATGGGGGGTGAGATACTAACAACAACAAAAATGGAAAGGGACCTGGGGTAGTCATATCAGATGACCTAAAGGTGGGCAAGCAATGTGAGAGGGCAGCAAGGAGGGCTGAGGGAATACTGGGATGCATAGGGAGAGGCATCACCAGTAGAAAACAGGAAGTTATTATCCCTCTGTACAGACAGCTGGTGAGACCCCATCTGGAGTACTGTGTGCAGTTCTGGAGACCCAATCTCCTAAGAAAGACATAGACAGGATGGAAGCTGTCCAGAGGACTGTCAGTAATTTCCAACAGAAAGAAGGGTTAAAAAGTCAGGTTAGTTGATATCTTGGAGGTAGAAGATTTGGTTTGCTGGCCAAGGCACCTAGCTTCACCTGAGCTCTTTCCTTCTAAGACTGCTTGAAAGGCAGAGTAGAGAAACTTACCAGAGCAAGGGAGAAGGATTAAGACTTAGATTGGCTAAGCAGATTTACTGTGTGGTGGTGTTTTTATTTTTTACTCACAGGGATTGCTACTGTTTGTTGCTAACATTTCATTGCTTTATTTTTCTCTGATTCAAATTGTTGTTGCTGGTATACCTTCTTCTGCATTATTACAAGGTGTGCCTACAGGTGTGTGCTAACAGATTACTGCTGTAATCTTCTGATTCAAATTGTCTTTTGCAAGGTATATCTTCTGTTACTGCTTTATTTTCTCTGGAGCAAAGTGTTTCTACAGGGTATATCTTCTCTGAAATTATTACAGGTGGTGCTTTACAGGTTTTACAGTTTTATCTAACATTAGGATAAGCTTTCAGGGTTACTGCATTTGTTGTTGACTGATTGTTTCTGCTCTTATCTCCTTGTTCTTTCTCGTCTGTGGTTCTTCTTTTTTAGGCAGGGAAGGGCCCAGCCACCCACCCCCATCCCCAACCACCCCACGCTACACTCCTTTTATAGGGTACCACAGTTGTGACATTTCCTGTGGCAGAGCAGGAAGGGGCGGATCAGTGGGGCCTCCACAAGGTGATCTCATTTACAGGGCACTAGTAATTTAACTTGTTATAACAAGTTAAACAAAGCACAATTAAACCATTACTTGCATTTTTTTTTCTTCTAATTACTCTGACTAGGTTACAAACCCAGCAACTTATTTGGAATGGATTTCATTAACTGCAGGTACTGTGGAACAATTTTCAGAAGGACAGTCTTACAGGATTTAGGACACTGTCCTACATGCTGGGCCTTTGGAGATCTTAGGTCTCAGCTCCGGGCAGCATGGGCAGAGATTGCATGCCTCAGATTTCATATTGAAGAGGAAATACATTATAAGAACCACCCGCCATTTCCCCAGCATCCAACAGAAAAACCTCGACCGCAGAGGGTAGTTGGTCCAGGAGGTTGGCAGGTGGTTAGGAGGAGCAAATCAGGTGCCCCATCACTCTGCGTCTCAACACATTACCTCCAAAACCATATAAACACTAAACAGGTATCTGCCTCTATCTCTGAAATCAAATAAAGAGGCAGAAGACACTGCAGAGCAGGACACGCAGCACAGGAGCTAGCACAACAATACTCACCCAAATCAGGAACCAAAACTAAACAAGCACAAAGGAAATCCAAAACTTCTGATCATAGGAGACTCCATGATTGGGAGTTGATACCCATCTCCAGCCAGGGTGATGGTCAGATGTCTCCCAGGTACATCAGCATGGAGAGACACTGACCGCATTGCTAAAATTGTTCACAAAGCAGGAGAAAACATTGATGTCCTAGTACACATAGGGACTATGATCCGCCAGCCGGTCAGTTGTGGAGACCAAGGAACACCTGACTAGGCTGGGTGACAAACTATCATCTATTTGCGTCGGCATCTCCTTCTCTGAGATCCTGCCAGTCTGGGAGAAGAGAGCAGATGGACGGAAGGTCAGAGAAGGGAGATAGGGAGCTAAACATGTGGCTCAAGGACTGGTGCCAGGAAAAGGACACAGATTTGTAGGAACTGGCAACAGTTCTGGGAGCGAAAGTTCTTTAAATTTGATGGACTGCATCTGACTAAAGAGGAGTCAGTGCATTGGGGCAGAAGTTTGACGTCTTTGCAGAATATTTAAACTAGCAAATGGGGAGAGGGGTGCAGCACCCCATACGTCGAATGGGAAGAACACCCTTCCCCCCTCAGCTAGTAGTCAAACAAGAATTCAGCGTGTTTGCCGTTCATTTGCATCACCAGGTAAGAAAAAAGGTTTGTCTCCCCATATGATGCACAGGGGTAATGCCAAACTTCACCCAACAACTAACACACCAAAATCTGGCCAATGGAAAATCATGTACACAAATGCTCACAGCCTGGGAAATAAGATCCCAGACCTGCAGGCAATAATGTCAGAGGCTAAACTGGACATAGTAGCAATTAGTGAGACGTGGTTTACCAGTAACCACACTTGGGAGACTTCAGTACCTGGCTATGTATTGTTCAGAAGAGACCGAGGTGCAAAAAGGGGGGGAGGAGTGGCCCTGTATGTTAATGAAAATATCAAAGCTACAGAAATTCAGAATACACATAAGGAGCCAGAAGAACTGTGGGTCACCCTGGAAACAGGAAATGGGACAGCCATAAGAACTGGGGTTGTCTACAGGCCCCAGACCAGAGGGAGGACATAGACACATTACTGTTAGAAGATATACAAAACATGACAGCTAAAGGGAGGTTCTGATAATGGGAGACTTCAACATGCCAGATACAGATTGGTCAATACCAGCAGGAACATCTGCCAGAACTAGACTCATAGTGGATTCCCTGCAGGGGAGGGCCTCAAACAACTGGTACAGCAACCCACAAGAGACAGGGCTATCCTAGATCTAGTACTGACTAACAAAGAAGGGATCACAGATCTCCAGGTAGAAGGTCACCTGGGGCCAGTGACCATCACATGGTATGGTTCAACTTAGCACTACATCTAAATCATCCCATTCCAAGGCAAAAATATGGGACTTCAGAGGAGCTGACTTTGATAAGATGGCCAACAGAGTTAAGCTAGCCCTGGCAAAAGAAACACAGGTGAGGAGGTACAGGCAAAGTGGGCAAGCATTATGATACAATACTTGAAGCAACATCCCATTGTGTTAGACAGAAAAGGAAGTCAAAAGAAGAAGGAAACCACTTTGGTTCTCAAATACAGTAGCAGAAAAGGTCAGAGCCAAAAGGCTGGCCTTCAGAAAATATAAGGAACACAGCGGGATGAAGATAGGGAGGCATACCAAACTGCCCTAAGGGAAGCAGGTAAGGCAGTAAGGCAGGCAAAGTCCCAAACTGAGAAACACTAGCATGAACAGTAAAAGAAGGTGACAAGACTTTCTATAGATACATTAGTGAAAGGAGAAAGTCCAGAGGGCTATTGAAGCTTAATGGAGAAAAGGGAGCATGGAGGAGGAGGACCCTGTAAAGGCATCTATCCCAAATAGATACTTTGTTCAGTATTTACTGAAGAGAAGGTAGGGCAGGGCCCACAGCTCAGCATCATGGACACAGGGGAGGGAGGTGAGCACTACTCCCTTCACAAAAGAAGGGGTCCTACAAGAGCTTGCTAAGCTCAGGGTGATAAGGCAATGGGACCTGATGGCATACATCCCAGGGTACTTAAGGAGCTAAAGGAGGAACTAGCAGAGCCTAGCAGAATTGTTTAGTGAATCTCTGAGCACAGGAGAGGTCCCAGAAGACTGGAGAAGGGCTCATGTGATCCCACTCCACAAGAGTGGTAGCAGGGAGGAGGCGGGGAACTACAGACCCGTCAGTCTTACCTCAGTAGTGGGCAAGATTATGGAGGCACCCTCATGAAAGGATAGTGCAACACCTGGAATCCATAGGGCACAGGATCCAAGACAGCATGGATTTACAAAGGAAGGTCCTGTCAAACTAATCTCATAGATTTCTTTGACTGGGTAACCAGACTGGTGGACCAAGGGGGAGCAGTTGATGTCGCCTACCTTGACTTCAGCAAAGCTTTTGACACTGTTCCACATAGAAGATTGATAAATAAGCTGGGTAGGCTCGGGTGGGTCAGAAGTTGGTCAACTGGGTGGCAAACTGGTTGACGGGCAGAAAACAGAGAGTGGTGGTAAATGGTATACAGTCAGAAGAGATGCAAGTCACAAGTGAGGTACCTCAGGGATCAGTCCTGGGGCCAGTCCTATTCAACATCTTCATTAGTGACCCGCAGATGGACTAGAGGGTAAGGCTTGTCTGTTTGCAGATGACACCAAGATCTGCAACAGAGTAGATGATCCAGATGGGTGGGCAGAATGAGAAGAGATCTGGATAAACTAGCAGAATGGTCAGAAGAGTGGCAACTGGGATTTAATGCAAAGAAGTGCAAAATCATGCACATAGGGAAGAGAAACCCAGATCCACTTATAGGCTGGGAGGAGTTGCTAGCAGTCACAAAGGAAGAAAGAGACTTGGGCATCATCATCACTGATGACCTAAAATCATCCAAGCAGACCTCTAAAGCAGTAGGTAAGGCTAGGGGGTGTTAGGGGTGTATTAGTAGGGGTATCTGAAGTCAGTAGGAGGTAATAATCCTCTGTACAAGACATTGGTTAGGCCCCATCTGGAGTACTGCGTGCAGCATTGAGGCCACACCTTCACAAGGACATTAACCAAATTGAGGCAGTCCAGAGAAGGGCAACCAAAATGGTGCAGGGACTGCATCAGAAGACATATGAGGACAGATTAACGGAGCTCAATATGTATACCCTTGAGCAAAGGAGGGAGAGAGGTGATATGATCGAGACATTTAAACACCTTAAGGGCATAAACAAGGTGAAAGAGTCTAACATGTTTAAATATAAGAAAAATAGCAGGACAAGAGGACACAGCATGAGATTAGAGGAGGCCGATTAAGGGGAATGTGAGAAATTCTTTTCACAGAAAGGGTGGTAGATGCATGGAATGGCTTACCACAAGAAGTGGTGGCTATGAATACAGTGCAGGGCTTCAAACAGGCATGGGATAGGCATAAGGGAGCAATACAAATGACTATGAATAGATAGGTCACTGACAGAGCAAAGGCCGATGGCACATTTATAAGGTAGAAAAAGAAATGGGCAGACTGGATGGGCCTTGCGGTCCTTATCTGCCGTCAACTTCTATGTTTCTATGTTTCTATGTTTAGGAGGGCAACTAAAATGGTGCAGGGTCTGCACCGGAAGACATATGAAGAGAGACGAAAGGAGCTTAACATGTATAGCCTCGAGGAAAGGAGGGAGGGGGGGACATGCTAGAAATGTTCAAGTACCTCAAGGGAATCAACAAAGTCCAAGAGGGTAGCATCTTTCAAAGAAAGAAGTGTGCAAGAACAAGAGGGCACAATTTGAAGATGGTGGGGGGAGAGGCGCAGAGGTAATTTAAGGAAGTATTTTTTCACAGAGAGGGTTGTGGATGCATGGAACGGCCTTCCGGAGGAGGTTGTGGAGTCAAAATCAGTGGTGGAATTCAAGCATGCATGGGACAGTCATAAGGCAATTCTAGGGGGTGGGGGTAGGAAGAAGTAGGCTGCTGGTTAACTAGGATCTGCAGCTTATCCAGTAGGTAGGGAAATGGGCAGACTGGGTGGGCCAAGCGGTCCCTATCTGCCGTCAAATTCTATGTTTCTATGTTTCTATGGGGATCTGAGGTTTAACACTGAAAACCACTTTCTCCTGGACAGGCTTGCCAGTGCATATTTGACTCCTGGTACTGTGTACTGGTCGGGAATGGTTTTCTTGTTCAGGATGTGATAATCAATACACATTCGTATTGCCCCATTCTTTTTCCATGCCACGATGATGGGAGAGGGGCTCTGTGACTCTGTAATAATACCGGCCTCCAACAGTTCTTGTAGATGTTTCTGGATATCCTCTCTGTCCCTGAGGCCAGTCTTTGGGACCTCTCCCTAAAAGGCCTTTCATCCCGAAGGTGAATCCTATGCTCCTCTCCTTTCATGCACTGCCATCCCACTCATGTAGTGAGAAAACTTTGCACCTCTTGGACAGCTTTTGACTCAGACTCCACCGATAACTGTCGGCGATGGGTGACTCCCCGAAGTCAAACATGGCTGGGTCTCTTTCTGCTTCAGTGGCTGTCCTTGGATCCATTGCAGTGGCGGTCTCTGCCTTGAAGATTAGGGCTAGTATCCAACCATTATGAACAATTATAGGCCTCCTGGACTCATTCTTCATCTTCACAGTAACCGGTCTGGCCTGAGGAGTGTCTGGGGGTGGCAGCATCCCCTCTGCATCAGCAATTTCTCCAGCAAGCTGTTCTTAGCAGGAGTGTCAGTGATGAAAGAACGTCCTTCTGGGGATTGAGCAAGGTCTGCAATGCTGACCACCCTACATTCTGAATTTGGTGGCAACCCTAGCTCCAGACTGTCCACTGTTTGCACCACCCCCACCAGCTCCTCTGTACAGTCAGGTCCTGGTGCCATGACCTTCATGGTCAAGTTGACTCTCCTCACTACAGCCTGGACAATGGGTTTTTCAGGTTTTCCACCCCGCCTCATTCTTGGCACAGTTCTTCTAGCCTGCTGAACATGTTTGCATTTGTTCTAATCAGTATAGGTGTGTCTTTCATCCCCTTTTACTTGGGACATATCAGTGCCATGGTTTCTAGCTGGTGAGGCTCCTCTGGCTCATTAGAGATGAAAGCTATTCTTACTATGCAGTACTCATCATTGGGGCAATTTACGTCCCCTATCCCCTTCACAGACAAGCCTGATAAAGATTCAGTCCTAAACGGCAAATAATTCAGGTGCTGATCATAAAAAGCATGGTGGATGATAGTGACCGGGGATCTGCTGTCAAGTGGAGCAACAAACCGCAAGCCCTCTATAAGGATCTCCACATCAGCCTATGGCCTAATTTGATAGCGATTCGTAGTTTTGGAGACACAATTCGCTCCCTCAATGGGCCCCACTGGAGTTTCCCTACTCCCTTTGCCTTCTCTTCTATTTGACCAGTTGGTGGTTCCTCGCACTGATGCACCCTCACCTCAGATGGCCATTCTGTCCTCATCTGTAGCAGAATCCTCCATTGTGGGGTGTTGAAGGCACTCTGAGCCTGGCCCTGGGTGCAGTACAGAAGGCAGATTGCCCCCCAGGCTCAGGCAGGACACTACCTTGTAGGGACTGAACATCTTGTGCTAGTTGCAGAGCCTTCATATCGTCCTTGATTTCTTGAATCTCAGCAGCACTAGGTTGTGACTGAGACTCTTGGGCCTGCTGCATGGTCTTACACTCCCAGAGCTCCTTTAGGACAGTTACAACTCTGATGAAGCATGGTTTCTTCACTGCTATTTGCTTGGGGTTGCAGCGCAGCTACGGCCACAGTAGGCACTTGAAGGGAATGAGCAATATCTTCCTGTGCCTCCTCCTCTTTAATCTCGTCCAATAACTGCTTGAAAGTTGTGGGGGTCCTCCCTACATTCTTGCAGCCGAAGGGAGACTAAGGTCAGGTGGGAATAAAATGCACCCTGCAGGATCTGAATGAGCCTCATCTGTGTGACTTGATCCAGGGGAACCCCTCCAGTCTCAACCATCTTTCGCATCACCACCTCTGCCCTGGTGATATACTGCAATAGCCTCTCACCTTTCTGTTGCACAGTCCCCCACAGCAGGAACAGGATAGCCTCCTTTTTTTCTACCATTCCAGAGGCTCTCTTTAGTATGGCCAAGTGGTCTTCCACTGCGCACATGGGTTGGCTGGCCCGCAACGACTGAATAATATCTAGCACTGTTCTCCTTAAGCTCTCTATTATCCATTTATACTTTTCTTTATTAGTGCCCCACCATTCCTGTACCATTTGGGTGGCTTGGCGGAGCCAACTGTCAAAGTCATCCACTCTGGCAGGAGTGGGACAGGCCCCTGAAAAAAATATGCAGCCCCTTATATTTATTTATTTAGTTTTTGTTGACCGGTTAAGTGCGCTAGCCAACAAGTGACTATTTTCAGGCACGACCCGGGAGGCATAGGTGCTGGAACTGGGGGCGGAAGGGGCAGCCACCCACTTTTTATTTCTGTATGGCAAAACTAGTATAGAAAAAGTTCCCTTTGTTCCCTAATAAGTGCCTTTTGATTCTCAGCCCCTCAGCTTTTACCATCTTCCGCACCCTTGCCGTGGAGGTACAGTTACAGAACACAGTGATACATAAGAGATTACACAAAGCAGGATACATTTGCAGGATACATAAGAAATTACACAGAGCAGGATACATTTGCAAAGGACAAAGTCACACAGTGTAGTCAACATAGCAATAAGGATAAAATTACATGTATTCAGTTGTTGAGAACTAGGGGAGAGATGGTAGGGACAGGTGTAAGGGTAGGGCAGGAGAGATGGAGACGGGGGTGGTAGAGTCGAATAGCAAAAAAGGGGAGGACAGGAGGGAGGTTAAACGCCAAGTGCGGCATTAGCGGGAGAAGGTTACCACCTGTGGCCGGGACGGTGGAACTGGGAGTCGGCAAGAGAGACGGAGAGGTCGGGGAACAGGACAGTGAAGCTATGGGTGCAAAAAATAGAGAGGGAGAGAGGGTGATGTGCAGGGGAGGGCGGTGGGGGGACTAGGTGCAAGGGTGAGGAGGGATTTGAACTAAAGGAATGGGAGGGAAGGGTAGGGTGGGAAGGGCAGGTTATAGGGGAAAGGGATGAAGTGCACGGAACAGATAGGGAAATGAGTGGGGTAGGGAGATAGAGTGCACCTAGTAAAGAAGCGGAGCAGAAGAAGGAGGAGGACAAGAGAGGCGGGGGCGGTGAGCGGCATTGGCAGGGTAGAGGTAACCTGCGGCCCGAGCCGGTGGAATTCTGAGACGGCAGGAGAGAGAGGGGAGTCACGCAAACTGGTGGGAGGCAGGATAAAATAGGAGAGGGAGGGGTGAGGACTGAGCATAGGGAGAGAGGGAAGAAATAAAAGAAGGAGGGAAGCTGGCAGGAGGGGCAGAAGGTGAAAGAAAGGTAGGAAGGGTGGCGACAGATTACGCGTGGCGGTACAAGGTAGCAACCTGTGCAGACCAGTGGAACCGAAGGCGCAGAGAGGGAGTGGAGGGCGTTAGAGGGGAGTGAGGCAGAGCAGGAGAGGATGGGGCAGGAAAAGGGAGGGGGTAATGACAGGGGGTACTGGAGAAATGGCTAGTGAAGGGAAGAGAGCGAGGCTGGGAAAGTAAGTGTTACAGGAACAGAGGGTGCAGGATAAGGAATGAAGGTGGGGAAAACAGCTCAGGAGTGAGGGCAAGCTAAGTGACTAGGCAGTAATTAGAGAGCTTTACAATTGCATCAGAACAACAATGTTATACAGTATCAACAAACATGAAACATAAAAGCAAAACAACCAAGAATAAAAAGCGAAGTGCCTATAATACATAATAGGGAGGGGAGAAGAACAGGTTAGGAGCATGGGATTCAAGAGGGATCAAAACAAACACATTTGTCCATCGAGGTAAGGAAAGCTCTGAGATTGTGCTTAAATGCATCGTGAGAAGAGCATTTCTTAGTCCCTGGGGCAGCAAGTTCCAAAAGTGAGGGGCAGCATAACTGAAGGCTCCCGAGCCCTTTTTTGTGCGGCAGAGAGGAATATTCAATAAGGACTTGTCAGAGGATCTAAGGTCCTGTGAAGGTATAACCGGTTGGAGTAGTTTTGAGAGCTCAGCTGGCTTTGATGCTCTGATGATGGTGTCCGAAAGGTTGCAGAGGTAATATTGCCTGGTGGAGGAGGGAGATAGCCAGCCCAGGTCTTTGTATAGCTGACAATGGTGCTTCAGGTGCGGTGCTTTAGCCACATACCTGCAAACATTGTTGAAGGTGGTGTCCCATTGGTGCAGAGCAGTTTTGCTGGCCATGGTTAGGATGGGAGCACCGTAGGTGAGGGTTGGTAACAGGATTCCTCTAGCAATTGCCAGTTTAGCGGCAGGGGTAAGCAGGTAGTTAGTCCTGTAAGCAGCCCCTAGCTTACAATTGACAGATTTACAAGTTTCCTGGATGTGCAGCTTTAGGTCAAGATTTTGGTCAAGGTGAATGCCCAAGTAGCGTAAAAGAGCTAACAGACTCCAGAGGGTTACCATTAATGTCAGGCACAGAGAGAGAAGAAGAGCAGGTTCTTAATTTGTGGGATCCAAATAGCATGGCTTTAGTTTTATTGGAGTTATGGACAAGGCGTTGGGTGTGTAGCCAGCGCTGCACCAAGTGGAAGTCTGTGGTAAGGGCAGCATTCAGGTTGGTGATATTGTCAGAGTGGGCATAGATGACCAGGTCATCAGCATAAAGTAGTGAGTGGCCAGAGGTTACTACATCAGGGAGATATTGCTCATACTGGGCCACTACATATGAGGTCACCCCACTAGGGAACATTATGGGGGCCATCCCTTTTTTGGGGAACAACTTATGGAGGTCCTGCATGGTCTTGCCCTCATTAGCCAGCAACATATCTAGCTTAGTCTTGAAATTCTTCCCCATCCCATCATGAGGGGAAGCTGGGGGAGAACTGCCAGGGGTTGGGATCCTTCTGGGGACACTGTGGTAAGCAAAGTTGCATCACTTAGATCCTTCTCGGCCTCTACCACCACACTTCTGAAATGAGTACCAGGCTCCTTAGTGGCACTCAGAATTTTCAGGCTCTCACAATTTTTAAAGCTGCTTCCAATACTTCTAAAATGGATTATTTATCCTGCTCCTCACTCATCTTTGAAATCAGGTGCACTTTTTGGGGGTCCAGGCCCTCCAACTCACACCAGTCCTCTACTTCTCGAAAAGCCATGTTTGTTTCCCTTTTTGGAATAGGACTGGGAAAAGGGGGCATCAGGTTTTCAGCAAAACTTCACTTTTGTGGGATAACCACTAGGGTGCTCTAATTCCAGCAGTGTCTCTAGTTGTAACAGACCTTTGACTCAACCTTTGGTTGTTCTGGGGCCAGGTCCTGACAGTAGTTGTTTCTGAGGGGCCTTCCTGGGTTAGGATAGGTGGATGTAGAATGGCTCAGTGCCTCCACCTGAGGAAGATGCAGGGAATACTGTGGGTAAATAGCAGGTTACCACCTCCCCTCAGGAAAATACATTAGCAACTCCCCAAACAGTTCCCCACACACACTGACAATGCACCCCTTCTTTGCAGAAACATTCTGTGGTAGCAATTAACATGAACAACAACAGTATTTTACTGTAAGGGAAGGAAAAGGGGAGATAAAAGAGCAACACCAATAACAGGCTAACAATTCTGCCCCAAAAATCCACACCTCCCACCTGCAGGTGCACCCATCTTTCCTTTGGCAGCTGCTTAGAAAGTCAAAACAGTCTTTTTGGTGAGTACCTCACAGCGTCACAGAAATCATTGTGGGGATCTTTCATTGGGGCCCAAACCTTAGATTCATAATATTTAACTATAACTTTGAAGCCTGGGCACAGTCCTGCCCAGGAATTACCCCTTTTAATTTCCTCCTAGCTTGCTAGCTAAATAAAAGATTCCCCAAAGCTGCAGCTTGGGGTACTTACAGTTTTGCAGTCTAATGGGGGTTCAAGGATCTGATTTTTCTGTACCATGAAGGTGGGAGGTGGTACCCCAATGCAGCAGCAGAGCTGCCCGAAGGACTTGAAGGATGCTGGAGTCTTCACCTGCTTGGCCTTTCCAATCTTCACTGCTGGGGTCTTTATAAGCAGTGTTCACCAGGCAGGACTCTCGTCATCTTCTATGCTGGTCTCCATCCTCTTCAATCAGGGAGATGAGCAATGTGGTCCCCAGACCCTTCTGTTGGACATCCAGAGGGACTCAGGTGAAGAATGGGCTGTTCTCAGTCTCTGACCCCAGTACTCTCTCATAGGTCCCTGGAGTTCAGCAGTACAGGCTTCAAGTCTGCCAGCCAAGGATGTAAAACTCAGTACACAGTCCCTTACTTGTTGCTGCAGCCCTATCACTTGCTCTCACACTGGGCTGTTCTCTTTCTTTCTCTCTCTCCCTCTGCTCCCTCTCCTGCTGCTCTCTCAGTTCGCGCTCTCTCTCCTGCTGCTCTCAGTTCTCTCTCTCTCTCCCTCCCTCTCTCCTGCTGCTCTCTCAGTTCTCTCCCTCTCTCCTGCTGCTCTCAGTTCTCTCTCTCTCTCTCTCCCTCCCTCCCTCTCCTGCTGCTCTCAGTTCTCTCCTTCCCTCTCTCCTGCTGCTCTCTCAGTTCTCTCTCTCTCTCTCAGTTCTCTCTCTCTCCCCTCCCTCTCTCCTGCTACTCTCTCAGTTCTCTCCCTCTCTCCTGCTGCTCTCTCAGTTCTCTCCCTCTCTCCTGCTGCTCTCTCAGTCCTCTCCCTCTCTCCCTCCCTCCCTCTCTCTCAGCTACTCTCTTGCTGTATGCACTCTGCAGTTGCTTCATTTGGCAGCAGGGTCTAGAATGCTTGTGAGTTGCCAGAGCTGAGCTGGCTGTGACATCCCAGAAGCAGTGGCTCCTGAAATCTGCTTACTCTGGGATCCTGTTTGAATCTCATCCTGGGCAGGCAAAACAGACCCTTTTATCAATTTTTCAGCAGCCCCCTCTCTTTGGCTGCAGCAGTTGTCCCACTGAACAAATGAATATTCATCTAGCACACTTATTTATTTATTTATTGAAAGATATCGGAATTACAATCTTTGAGTCATTGGCTCCTTTGCAAAGGCTCCACGTCAGAAGAGACATACACTATGGTTCACAAACTTAATACATTGGGTACAACTGATATACATTGGGCAACAGCAAAAACTTAACATATGGCACAGTTGAAAACATAAAACATTGATAAAGGATTTAAACTTTTGATGCAGTGTTAATGTAGGGTTACATCATCTGGGGTCTTAAAAAAGAGGTCCCGGGTCTACACCTATGACTCACATGACAGTGATACAGTTTTGGAGGGTCTTAAAAAATAGGCCCTGAATCAGGATATGATTAATGTGAGATTTAGTACAGTTAGCTATGGGGACTAGGACAGATGTACTGGGAGTATGGGGGCCACTATACATGTGGCACTGGAACTCGGTTTTAACGTTATCTACAGTCACAGTTTGCTGAATTGAGGAGTGTCCTAAGATCAGCTTTAATTTGCCCAAAACTGGATGTAAGGGAGATTGTGAACGGTAGGTTGTTTAGCCACAGTGGGGCTTGATAACGGAAGGACCGTTGCCCAATGGTGGTTCTACAATGTGGTACTAGTAAGGGTGTGTGTGCAGAGTGTCTTAGTGCCCTCTTGTGTGAGGCTGTTTGAATAAGAGGTGGAGGCCTGTCGGAGCTTATTTGTTTAGGATCTTCCTTGCTAGTAGGCAGGTGTGGCACTTTACCCTATCTTGGAAGTTGAGCCAACCAGTGAGTTTGTAAAGATCACACGTATGGGTTAGCCTGTTCCAGTTTGAGACAAGGTGGCAGGCTTTGCTGAGGGCGAGGTTGATGCTACGCAGCTCAGTAAGATCAGCAGACCCATAAATTACTATGCCGTAGTCAACCAAGGGAAGTACTGAGGAGGACACTGCTAGGTGCATCGCCTGCAGGGGAATGCAATGCCTAATGTCTGTATAGGATCCCTAACCTGGCATTGACCGAGGAGGATACTTGTTTGGTATGAGCATGAGAGGTAAGGGAGGAGTCTAACCAGATGCCCAGCTATTTGAAAATGTTAACCATTCCAGGGCTAAGCCATGGGAGTTTGTGATGGTTAGAGATGTATTACAGTGTGGGTTTTGGTGATGTGTGAAGATCATAGCTTTTGTCTTCTTATAGTTAAGTATTAGTCGGTGTTTAATGAACCAGGTTTCAAGCTCTTCAAAGAAGGTCTGTAGGGTGGATTGTAAGGTACTGAGATGCTGATGTTTCCAGAAGACTACAGCATAAAGCAGAAGCTTCCCACTACAGGAGTTGGGGAGAAAATTCAGGAAGCGGGTGAAAAGCAATGGACCTAGTATGGACCCCTGTGGGACTCCTGAGTGGACTGTTTTTCTGGAGGATGTGGTCCCAGTAATTTTAACCTGCTAGGTCCTGTCTTTGAGATAGTCATTGAGCCAGGCGGTGACTTCAAGGGCAATATATAGGGATGGAAGAGTGTGGAGAAGAAGCTCATGACTGACCGTGTCAAAAGCTTTTGTCAGATCGATGTAGAGAGCCCCTGCTACTGCACCTTAATCCAGGGCCTCATGTATATAGGAAGTAAATTTGACAAGTGCTGTGGAGGTGCTATGACCCCTCCTGAAACCGTGTTGTTCTTGACAGAGCAGATTGTGTTTGGTCAGGTAGTCCATGAGCTGGTCCGCCACTATTTTCTCAAGGGCCTTTGAGAGAGTGAACAATATGGATATTGGCCTATAGTTGCTGGTGGACATGGGGTTACCACTCTTTAATATGGGTGTTATAGCTGCTCTTTTCCCGGAAGTGAGAAACTGGCTGTGACATAAGGATAAGTTAAATATTTTGGTGAGATGGGGTAATATCACGTCCATTGTTAGCCGGACTAGCTTGAGGTCCATGCCGTCACTGCTATAGCGAGCGTTTGCCAGGGCTGTGCCTAGGTAGCATTTTGCCTAATTGCAGGAGATGATTTGTAGTCAGAAAGGGAGTTGGCTGACATTGGTGGGGGGATTTATATGGTTGTTTCTGATTGGGTCGAAGAAGTTTGGGGGGAGGATGTGACTGAGGTCCGAGAAGGTGGCATTTGGTGCTTCAGTGATAGATTTTGGGTCCTGGGAGGTAACCCCATCGATTTGAAGTTGCATAGGGTAGGGGATACAGTTTTTCCAGTTAGTTCCTTAATGTTTTTCCAGAAATTGCTAGCAGAGCCCCAGGAGGAGGTAAGGGCATGGTTGTAATGCATGGCTTTGACTTGATGGATAGCCCAAGTGCAGCTATTTCGAGCCTCCCTGTAATTTTGCCTGTCTTGGGGGAGTTTTGAGGCAAGGGCCTTATGCCATAGGTTGTTCCTCTTTCTCATGTTGTCAAGTAGTGACCGGGAAATCCAGGGGGTGTCCCGGGTTTTTACAATATGTCTAGAGTAGAGGGCAAAAATGTCGCAAGCAGAGTCCCTTGACTCCCTATTGGCTGTCATTTGGGTGCCAGGAAATGTCCCTCCTTTTACTCCCCAAATCCTCTTTTTCAGTCCCATGAGCCCAGAGGAGTAATTTGGCATAAAGGTTGGGGGGGACAACATCACTGTCAGCCAGCCTCGGATCGTGAGTGCTATGTTACCCAGCAAAAAGTAACTTATCTATGGAAAAATACCATTATTTATATTAACATACCTTTGAAAGTGAATGCATAAATACATTATATAAGCAGGACAACACTAATGTAAAACCTCAGAGGGTACCTGTGCTTTCTCCCACGCTGCCTCGAAGCACTGGAACTCTTTTCCCCTTGCCATCCATCACTCACCAACTCATGCTATATTTAAAAAGGAGCTGCAAAATTTCCTAACCAAATCTGTTTCTTGCTTGTGCTTTGATCCTACCTGGTCCTCCTCTATCTAGTCCACTTACTACTGCCCTGTCTTTACTCAGATTATCTAACCCATTCTAATTTTGCTTCTAGGCAAGATTCCATAAAAAGTTTTTCAAAGCCTGTTTGAACCCTTACACAGTCGTGCACTCCTGAAGCTGACGGGGTAGAGAATTCCAGAGGGTTGGGGCCCCAGAAGATTTCAAAGACACCCTCGGAATCCCTAGCAACCCCTCGTCAGCCGAACATAGCTGTTGCACCGGATGGTAAGGCACAAGCAGCTCTTTCAAGTAGCCAGGGCCCTGTCCGTGTAGGGCTTTGTAAGTCAGTAAACCAACTTTAAAGGTGATCCGCCACCTAATCGGCAGTCAGTGCAGATCACGCAGCACGGGAGTAATATGGGATGCTTGAGAAGCTCCTGTTAACAATCATGCTGCTGCGTTCTGCACGAGCTGCAGGCATCGGATTTCAACCCCAGAAAGCCCTAAGTACAGGGAGGTACAATAATCAAGGCGCAAAGTCACAAAGGCATGGACTAATGTAGGCCAAGTCCCCAGACAAAACCAGGTGCTTAATCCTGGAGATACTCCTAAAATGATAAAAGGAAGACTTGATAACAGCTGACACCTGACATCGTAATGTCAGCCCATCATCAAGTACTACCCCCAGGTTTCACACCCATTCAGAGGAAAGGATCTGAGAGTCCCCAAGAAAAAGTCCAGAGGGCTGATCAGTCCTAAACTCCTCTATCCGGTGACCCAGGTCTACTACCATCACCTCTGTCTTTCCGGCGTTCAACTTTAACCAACTAGAGTATAACTAGGTCAAGACTGTATTTCCTATTACGTTATTTGTCTCTGCCATCATGGGAAATTGTATTATTTACCTCATTTTTTGTACTCTCTCTGTATTGTATATTCTCTACTTTGTAACCTCCCAGGTTGTGCCTGCAAATAGTCATCTCTATGACTAGCGTGCCTCAACCAGTCAACAAAAATGAAATAAAAATAAATAAAATAAAAATGAGATATTGCATCTCACTTCTACTATCCTGGGAAATGCAGTAGACATCAGAACCCAATTGCAACTGACATCACAGATTACATCTCATTTGGTCTATTTTGGTTAAATATATATACTAAAAATGTGCACAAGCTAGCAGGACCCACCAGCACAACAGCAATGCAAGCGGCAAACATTTGGCAGTGACAAATGCTTGTTATTTTTTATTTTGCACAGCTGTTAATTCATTTTAACATAGAAAATAAAATTTAATGGCCGATAAGGACTGCTTCACTTGACTTACCCAGTCTGCCCATTTTTCCCTACCTACATTATCACCATGGTCCGTAGACCCAACTTGATCTACAGCCCTTTCTCCCTCCCCCCTTCCTTTCATAATGACTCCTTTGAACCATCCACCCAGACCCACCTGCAGGGTAAGGGTTTGATTTTTTTTATTGATGCCTGAGGGCTGGCTGGAGTTCAGTGGGCAAAGCAACAAACTACTCCCCCAACCAGGTCTTAAAAGGCTGTTCCCCGGGCCAGTCCTCTTTCGTTTTCTTCGTTGCGGCCGGAGGCACTGCTCCTCATACCGCTTCTCCTGTGCTCTTGCCTGTTCTTTGTTTACTGCATTTTAGCAGCACCTCTGACCTCAGGCTCCATTCCATTTCCCTGCTGTTCATCCTACTGCTCATTGCCACTGGCCTGCAGCTCTCTCTCCCTCCCTCCCACCCGACTCCCATTCCCCATGTCTCCTCCAGTCCGGTGTTCGTTTTTCCTCACTTGCATACCTCCATCATGTTCCTGTCCGGGTCCAGTATGCTGAGTAGCCCCTTTTGCCAGTTCTACCTCCCCACCGCGGTACTATGCAGCCCTCCCTTCTGTTGCCTGTGCTCCTTCTCCTGTCTCGCTGCTCAGTGGCTGTCTGTGGCTCCTTGGTTCTCCCATCCCTCTTTCTCTCTCCATTTCCCCTATACCTTTTTTGTAGTTTTATTTCCCCTTCTCTCTCTCTCTCTTCATTTGCTGCTCCTGTCTCTGTCACTTTCCCTCTTCTGGGTTTGTGCTGGTGTTGCCACTGCCCAGCTTTCCCTCGTACATTCCCCGCTTCTCCTTCTCCCTCGATCTGTCTTCCTTTGCTCTCTCTGTCCCTTCTGCCCACTGTGCTTATCCCCACTGCTATGGAGGATGCCTCGCTCCTCTGCTTTAGTTCTCTCCACAGCGACTTCCTGTGCCCCGTGTTGTTGAGCTCCTCGGCAGTTCTTGTGAGCTGGGGAACAGTGTTTACTTTGCTCCTCTCGATTTCTGTTCTCCTCCTGGTCGATGCTCACCCCCCTGGCCTCTCGTACCTGTTCCAGGACTTCATTTTTGATGGCCTGTCTTGATGTTTGGACCACCTCTACTGTTATTGCCCTGTGGTTCAGATTCCGATCTCCCTTATTGGTTCCCAGCTCCCTTTTAAAGGTGCAGTTGCTCTCTATGGGGACTGCGACTCTCTTTCAGTTCTTGTCTAGTCTCCCCATACCTCCCCTTATACCTTGTTTTCTTCCTGGTACTCCTACCTTTTCTCTCCTCAACCTCAACCTAGCCTGTCTGCCACCCATCCTGTTTCACATCACAGGACTATCAATCCGACTGGACTGTACGCCTGGCCAGCATGCTCTGCAGACTTCCTCTGGGATTTGCCATTTGTCCCTGCCCCTGCTCTTCCTGGTCTTTGCCGCTCATTGTTCTTGGTTACACCATGATGTGCTTTCTTAATTTCATCCCTGACTGTGTTTCCCCATAGTGGGTGCTCGCCCTCCTCCTCCCATTCCCTTAATCCTCCATTGCTCTCTTTCTCTGACCTCTTCTTTCTTTTGGGGGCTTCCCTATCCTGCCATCCCGCTATACCACCATACCATACTCATTCACATCGCCTAATATCCCTCCAGCATATCGCTCTGTCTATTCGTCTCCTCCTCTGATCCTATTCCCTCATTCTAATCAAACCTATTCAGATGTCCTCCTGGTACTACCTACCTCACCATCGGCTGCTGGCTTCACTTGGCCACTAACTTCACTTGGCCATTAGGCTTCACCACCACTAACTCCTCTGTGCAATTTCTCCCTGTCAAGTTACTACTTGGTGCCCAAAATAAAGTGCTTACTGTAGCCGCTGTCTATATCCCTCCTAAAGATCAAGGGTCCGGCCTCCAGACTGTTCTTGAATTTGTAAGATTGCAACCACCTGACACTGAGCTCCTTCTCCTTGGTGACTTTAATATAAATTGGCTCGCATCAGACGTTGGGTCCTTCAAGGATGCTATCCTAGCAGCTAACCTAACGCAGATGGTGAGCTCCCCCACTAGAAAAAACTACAGAACTGGAACTTGCACTCTCATTGACTGGGTCCTTGCTAGCCACCCAGCCCACATAAAAAAACACAGTTGTTCTCCCAGACTCTCTCAGTGACCACTCCCCTGTGATCTGTACCTGGACAAATAAGTTCCAAAAACCACCTCCAAAAAACATCTCAAGCAGAGTGCTACTCCATGGAAACCTTACTAAGCCCAAGACCTGCCTTTTACAGCAAGACTGGTCCCCAATATACAATACTCTAGATGTTGACGCAGTCCTAGATTATTTTATCACAACTTTCAACACTGCCTGTGACACCCTATGCCAGTAGCGTAAAATCAAAGTGCTCTCAAATCCCTGGCTCACGGCTAACACTGGCCCAACTCAAAGCTCGGGACCACCTCTGGGCCATAGCCAGAGCCACAGGCTCCTTGATGGATATCCAGAAGTATAAACAGGTACAAAACCAATGTACCAAACAAATCCAACTAATGAAGAGCTCCTATTTCAAAAATGCCCTTGCAAACTCCTGGGGTGATGGGAGATCATTCTGGGACAACATCAGAAATATCACAGGTAAGCAGTCCAAATCCTCTCCCACTATAATGACTGTCGATGGAGTCACTACCCTAGACCCAATGGTCATGGCAAAGGCTGAAAATAAAACTTTCACTGACCTCAGTGGGGTCCTCCCGCCAGACTTCTTCTCTGACACGGACTCGCCAAATCCAACATCTCTTACTGCCTCACCTGACCAACCACTTTTCCACTTCAAAATAGTTAAGGCACATGAAGTCTACAAATATATAAAAAAGGCTATCTCTAAATCCAGAGCAAGCAGTGATACTATTGATCTTAAAATTCTGTCCCTTACCCTGGAAGAGGTGGTGCACCCACTCACCAAAACTTTCAATCTCTCCCTCTGCCTTAGTCAATTTCCCAGCAAATGGAAGTCTGCTATAGTCACACCAGTGTTCAAAAGTGGTGACAAGTCCCTACCAGGAAACTATCGGCCTATGCTATACTTCCACCCCTCTCCAAGGCCCTCAAACGCATTGTGGCTGATCAACTCTCAGACTACCTGCATAAGTATAACATACTCTGCTTGCAGCAACATGGATTTAGGAAAGACACAGTACATCGACCGCCCTACTGGAATTCTCAGGAGAAATTCACACTGCCTTGGAGAAAGGGTATCAAACCGGAGCTGTTTTCATTGACCTAACAAAGGCATTTGATACTGTTCACCATGGCTTACTTATCACACAACTACACAGTCTTGGGCTCGGAAGGACCAGGTGCCTGGGTTAAAGTTACCTGGCCTAACACTCTCAATCAGTAAAAATCTCAGAAGTTCTCTCAGACTCAAAACTGGTCCTCTCAGGTGTTCCACAGGGGTCAATCCTAGGCCCCCTTCTTTTCAGTCTTTTCCTAAACTCTCTCCCCAAATCCTGCCCGGAACAAATAATCTTTTATGCTGACGATGCCGTGATTCTCTCCTCTCATAAGGACCGGAAACCCTTATTCTAGAGCCTGCAACTTGCTTTCTCCAATGTTGAAAAGTGGTTCCTAGATCACAAGCTGGTCCTCAATCACAAAAAAACAAAATCCATGCTTTTCTTCATTCTACAAAACAGAAAAAGACAAATTCCACTTACTATCAAAACATACCCAGGAAATACCCTTGAACAAGTGTCAACATTTAAATACCTTGGAATCACCTTTGATCAAGGTCTTACCTTTGCGACCCACATTGATAACACAGCGAAAACGGTGAATCAGCGCATTGGTATCCTGTTCCAAAACTGGCAATTCCTTACCCAAGCTGCGCTGAGGATTGCTATCCAAATCTCTGTCATCTCAATCATAGACTATGGCTAGTATCTATGGCTCTGTCACTACCACCGCACTAGGCGCATCACAGCCACCTTAAGCAAGACCTGTCGGTTTGCTCACTGGAGCCAAACGTTACTCATACATGTGAGCTCTACACTGAAACAGGATGGTTGCAACTCTCAAATCGCATAAGGTACCCTCCACATGCTTGATGGCAAAAACATCCATTTTGGGCTGCACTCCGCCATGTATCCAAGACCTACTTTGCCCGAATACCAGTATCCGTCCCACCAGAAGATCAGAACACCAGCCTGTCCAGGTCCCCAGATGCCGGACCACACAGGGCCAAAGATCTTTTGCCTATCGTGCCCCCAGCTGGTACAATACCCTGAGCTCACTCATTACATCCTCCACGTCACTAGGAGCTTTCAGATCTATGCTTTACTCTCACCTCTCAGCCTCTAGCTCCTGTGACTGTCTTGACTAATGATTCTTCCCTCATGGCTGTTTTTACTGTTTTTCATCCTCCTCTTCAGCTCCTTTCTTGACAAAGGCATCAGAATACCTCTAACTACACTAAGTCTGCTCCCCTCCCCATATCTCCTTCTACCCTTCCCACCTTGACCATTCCTCCAATGTTTTTTTTCTGTGATGTACTGTATTATACTGGCTTATTGAAACCTTTATAATTTGCTGACTATTCTATGTAACATGTCTTGTTTGTTTGTACATTGATGATGTGGAACCTTTGTAAAAGTGCCATTGGCTCAAAGGTAATAATTCCTAGAACAATAAACTAAACTAAACTAAACTCTTGCTCCTACTTTCGTGCAATTCTGTCCATTCCTAATTTGGCTCTCAATGGACCCGGCTGGCATACAGTCCCACAGTTACCAATCATGGGTAGCTTCCTCGTGACAAGATTCTGGTTCTCCTTCACTCAGTCCGATCTCAGGGTCTACTCATTCACATTGATTAATCAAGCATACTTCTCATTGGGTCTTATGCTACCTCATCAAGCTGCTCTCCATTTGGAGACATGCCTTCCATGTCCATTGCTCCTTGGCTCGGGGTGAACCTGTAGCTGATGGTCTCACCCTGCACCAACAAAATCTGCATCTAGAGCATGTAAAGCTCAGAGCAGGGTCCTTCTCCCTGGCCCATAGTAAGAATGTCTTCACTCTGGGTGGACCTTCGGTCATCCCTCATCTCAGCGACACCTATGGATGTAGAATTTATGCCATCCAGCTGTGAGGGGTGGGGCTCTCATCATCACAGCCCCTTTGGCTGCCTGAGTTCATTCGGAGGCACCCTCTATGCTATTCTCCTTCACGACCACCTCTGGTTCACCTAGTCTGTTTCGTAGGCTCGCATTGGCCAGCTGAGTTCCTTAGCAGTCACCTCTCTCCTCTCTTGCTTTTGAGCATCTAGCTGCAGAGACATCGCTCGTAACCCTCAACAGTTGTCCATTTAGAAGGGCAGAGCAAGAGCTTCCTCTAAATTGAAATGTTTTCCTTCTCACTCTATCTCGACTCTAAATTGCAGTAGCTGAGCTGTCACTAATCAAAACATCCTTCAGCCTGGAGGAAAGGTGTTCTAGGCTTTGGATCCCCAGAGGTTTCCTCCTCAAAGGTTGTTTTTTTTCTCTCCTTTTTGCCAATGGTCATAATATTAGATAGGGTTGGAGTTTCCTTCAGTTCCGTAGTTTAGTTCCACTGTTGGATGGAGTTGGATGGTGGCCCCAGCTGTTCCCTCTCTCTTTAGGAAGTCTGCCCTTCTGCATCTTGTCTGCTTTCATTTCAGTCATCATCCTCTCTTCATATCTCATTCTTCTCCTGTCCTTCCCATCTACGTCTATCACCTTAATTTCCGGTCTCGATACATTCTGATTTCTCATCTCTTTGATGCTCGACACCCTTTTGGGCTTCTTCCTAAGTTACCTTTAGCCAAAGGAATTACTCCTGTGACACCTATGGGGGAGAATACTTCTCTAGGGTTCCTTGCATCGTTACTCTTACAGGGTGGTATATCCCTTGGATAGCGAGGCGAACAGCCACAATGTATCGGAGTCACACAAGCATAGATCTCATCCAGTTGCGCAAGCCCATTGAAACTGATGGCTGAGGGCTGACCAGAGTTCAATGGGCAGAGCAACAAACCACTCCCCCAACCAGACCTTAAATGGCCCTCCTCCGGGCCAGTTCTCATTTGTTTTCTTTGTTGCCCTACTATCCACCCCTCCTCCTCCAGTGACTCATCTCTCTTTCCCATGGGCTTTTTCCTAAGCTACCTTTAGCCAAGGAAATTATTCCTGTGGCACCTATAGGGGGGAACCCTCCTCTAGGGTTCCTTGCATCATACTCCTACAGGATGGTATATCCCATGGATAGAGAGGTGAACAGCCACAATGCATTGAAGACTCACAAGCATACATCTCATCATCCAGTTGCGCAAGCCCATTGAAATTACTTTAACTTTGGTAATACAGATGAAAACACTGGAGTTGCATGCTAAGCTGACCATATAACCCCCCCCCAGCCAGCAGATTCCTGCCCCTACCAAAGCAGGCAACAGTCAGGCTCAGGTGGCACACAGGAGAGACACTAGCCAACACAGCATTTTAAATCAGACACTGACTGTAGACAGTACAGACACAGCTAACACAGAAAAGCAGAATAGACCACCAATAAACATAATTAAACAGAAACATCACCTACCCTTGCCTTTTGTAGACTATTAGAGCTATGTTAGCTCAAGTTGAGCAGTTTTGTGCTGATTGCTGATTGTACTGGTCACAGTCTACTGGTAAAGCCACTGACCCACTCCAGATGCAACAGTAAAGAGAATGCCTCACAGATTGCAGCAGGCTTCTTTTCCCAGGCACTCCCTGACCCTGACTGGTGCCAAATCAAATGACCAATAGTGTGTGGCCCCTGCCAGTTTAGAACTGCCCTGTGCAAACTGGAATTCCCTTTCACCACCTCCTCTGCTTGTTTGCAAGTGTCTTGTTTTGCAAATTTGTGCATACAGCATTGTGGGTAATGCCTCTGCGGCATGATGATGTTGCTGGCTCGCTGCCCTCAATCACCACTACTCACCCCCACCCACTGCACTACAGCACCACCAGTCAGTCCTACCTCCCAGATAGTTGTTGCTTCATCATTGCTTGCAGCAACCTCCAGCAGTCCATATTCCTCTGTCCTCTGCTCTGCCTTCCAAACTTCCACTGCAGGCTCAGACCGACTGACATCCCGACTGTTCCAACCGTCTGACCCCCACAGTCACTCACTGGTGCCCACAGCCCTGAATCACTCGATCCCAGGCCATAAAACCCCAGCCTCCCCCCAAAAACTCCCAGGCTGGAAAGCAAAGCAGAAGCTCCTCCACAGGCATCATCGGAGGGCAGATGTGGCAGCAGGAGTCGCAGAACATGACAGTCACAGTCAGGAGGAGACAGGATGGGAAGCAGCATCAAGCAGGCAAACACATCAGTGGTAGCACTGCAGTTTTTTTCCCTCAATGCGAGCAGTCAGTCTCCCACCTGCTCCTCCCGACTCCTCGCTATTGACAGTGGCACGCCCTTATGCTACTTCCGGGTGCCATGTGGTCCATCACTTTTTCCCTCCCTGCTACAATTCACTGTTCTCCTCCTGGTTCTGGCCAGGCCACTTGCATAACGCTGGTCCCCCTCTGCCATCTATCTGTCTGGCTGCTATAGCTTGCTGCACTCTGTTGGGGCTCTCACTCCCAGGACCTGACCCAACCCATCAGTACAGTCCAACTCCCCGCCCACAGAACAGCAGACTTCTGCATCCCTCCCAGCTCACCAGCAGGCAGCAACAGCATATGGCCTAAGTGTTGGGGGTGACAAGTGTGCTCACCTAAAATGTTGGGGGGGGACTTGTGCCCCCTGTCCCCCCCCATAATTACTCCCCTGCATGAGCCCTCTGACAAATCCTTGCCTCTTGACTAGATGTGCAAGGATTAAATGTGACAAGTATGACTGCTATAAGAAACATTTCATGCAGCCCCAGAGTCCCAACTTTTCAGTCAGCTTGCAGTCAAAGCACATTGATTTATATTTCATTTCCCCCACAGTTCTATAGCAGCACCTCTGCCCTTTTGTCCCCTTGCAGAGTTTAATATTTTAACTTAATTCCATGCCTGTCACTGCTGCCGATTTATAGTCCCCCCAGGCAGCAGGCAGTCTCATTAATTTACATAAGCCCGCCATTAATATTTATAACAGCTCCCCCTGGTGCTCATAGGTGTGCTTAGAGTAAACATTTTTCTGCTTTCCCTTGTGCCTCCTCCGTGTCTCTGTTTCCAGATTTACTGATCTGGGGGTCTGGGAGCACTGGAGAGGCTTTTGGATAGCTGCAATGGTGGCAAAAAAATGAGTGCGTTCTAACGTTCATGCGTGACCCGCCACTCATATACTCATGCTGCAGCAGTGCAGTGCATCCATGGCTCTTGCTCCTCAGGCCCCATTCTAACAGAGAACATGCCAGGGGCTGGATGGAAGGCTCTGGAATACCAGGGTACTGTGGCCAGGCAGCAGTGAGGATGTGGGGCAAACAGAAGCCACACCAGCCACAAGGTAAGCCCAAAAGAGTTGAGGGGCTTACAGTATATTCTGGGTTTTAACAAACTATGTTCATTTCCCCAGAGCCACATGCTCTGTGTGACTGAGTAAATCATTGACTTGACCTTTCTGTGCTTTGGTCTTCCCAGCTGTAAAATCAACACTACTCAACATGATATAGTGTATTTAGTAAAGAATGTAGAACATCAACAAGTTGTGAGTTAATTCCTTAGTAACTTTAAACATTTATATAAACACAGGACCTCATTCTGAGCCACAAGAGACTCCACTAAATGGCCACAACAACCAACTGCTGCCAGTCCATTACTTGCATTCAACTGTGCCATGCACAAATGGGCTTGCATTACCATATCTGTATTGCTCTACATTGTCAATAGGCAAGGTAAATAATGCATACGGGCTGCTCCACTGGGATAATGGAACAGTACAAAAGCTGTGACCTCAGCATAGAATCCTAGTCATGAACATTCTGACTACAGCTCAACACTGGGGCTAGCAGAAAAGGAAACTATGGTAAGCTTGAACGAGTTTCTCCTTTCTTCCTAGGTCACTCAGCAAACTTCGTCCATGCAAGTTAGGGGGCAGTGTGTACCAATGAGTGATATGCATGTGGGGCATGGTTTATGAGGGACAGAGGATAAAGAAAATTAAAAACTGTGATGGTCCTGAAATGGGCCTACAGTTGAGAGTTGAGTGGGGTTGGGGGCCTTCTGGTGATAGCACCACGTCCCCAGAGTTCTGGGCATGGTAAAGTGCCAGGGTTGCTGCACAACACCAGACCTCAGTTAGCACGGTCCTGTATGTTAGCAGGAGAAACCCCTTTTTTGACACTGGCCATCACTATTTGCATTGGGTCAGTTGCCTTGGTAATTCCTCCCCTCTAGACTAAGGCATACCATTGTGTATATTTTTCAGTGGTAGCGCAATGGGGTGACTGCTTGCACCTCAGAATCTTGCCACCATCAACTGTGACCAAGTATGGGGGCAGCTTTAGTAATTAAGATTACACCATGTGAAATCACCTAATACCAGTTTTTTTTTTTTTTTAGAAACACAGAAACATAGAATATGACAGCAGATAAGGACCACTTGGCCCACCTAGTCTACCCTTTTTCCTACCTGATGGATAAGCTGCAGATCCTACAGTCTACTTCCTCCTACCCTCACTAGGACTGCTTTATGTCTGTCCCATGCATTCTTGAATTCCCCCACTGTTCCTGACTCCATGACCTCCTCAGGAAGGCTGTTCCATGCATTCACAACCCTCTCCGTGAAAAACTACTTCCTCACATTACCTCTGAGCCATCCCTCCTCTATCTTCAAATTGTGCCCCCTTGTTCTTGCACATCTTTTTTTCTGAAAGATACTACCCTCTTGGACTTTGTTGATTCCCTTGAGATACTTGAAAGTTTCTATCATGTCCCCCCTCTCCCTTCTTTCCTCAAGGGTATACATATTAAGCTCTTTTAGTCTCTCTTTGTATGTCTACTGGTGCAGACATTACACCATTTTGGTTGCCCTCCTCTGAATAGCCTCCACTCTGTCTATGTCTTTGCGGAGATGGGGTCTCCAGAACTGCACACAGTACTCCAGATGGGGTCTCACCAACTGTCTGTACAGAGGGATAATAACTTCTTGTTTTCTACTGTTGATGCCTCTCCCTTTACATCCCAGTATCCCCCCAGCCTTCCTTACTGCCTTCTCACATTGCTTGCCCACCTTTAGGTCATCTGATATAATTACCCCCAGGTCCCTTTCCATTTTTGTTGTTGTCAGTATCTCACCCTCCAGTGTGTACTCTTCCCCAGGGTTTTTGTTTACCAGGTGCATTACTTTGCACTTCTTTGCATTGAATCTAAGCTGCCATGCATCTGACCATTCCTCCAACCTTGCCAAGTCCCTTCTCATCCTTTCCACTCCATCTTGTGTATCAACCCTGTTACAGATCTTTGTGTCATCTGCAAAGAGACATACCTTTCCTTCCAGTTCCTCTGCAATGTCACTTATAAAGACATTAAAAAGGACCAGTCCCAGTACTGAACCCTGAAGTATCCCACTAGTAACTCTCCTTTCTTCACTGTGGACTCCGTTTACTACTACCCTTTGCGTCCTGTTATCTAGCCAATTTTTTATCCAGGCTACCACCTTGGGACCCACTCCAAGGCTGGCTAACTTGTATATTCATCTTTTGTGTGGGACTGTGTCAAATGCCTTGCTAAAATCTAGGTAGGCCATGTCCACAGTCCCTCCCTGGTCTACTACTTTGGTCACCCAGTCAAAGAAATCTATTAGATTCGTCTGACACGACCTTCCCGCTGTGAATCCATGCTGCCTTGGGTCCTATGCCCCACTGGCCTCTAGGTCTTTTATTTTTTTTTGCATCTTTAGCTGGACTAATTGCAGTTTCTTAGACTAGTAAAATACGCAAAAAGCTCTGCAACCAGTACTGATTTTACCATTGTATTTCCACTATCACCGTTTTTTTAAGGTAGTATTTAAGACCAATTTGTTTAAGCAGGCCGTCCATCCTGACTGCTGATAGTGGCTGTATAGGTTTGACCAATTTTATTGTAATTTTGAGCGGTTGCTGTGCTCTACTTGAATGTGTTTTGATATGTTGTTTCTCCACTTTGAAGTGCTTAGAGATGCTCGCATTATTTGCATTATTCAAAAGTGTATTTGAGTGGCATGATTGATTGCTGTTTCCCCCATTTATCGTAACACCAGTTCTGGTTACAGTGTCTTTGTGTATGCTGGCCCTAGTGCTGTGTACCCTAATTGGTGACCAAAAGGTGGTATTATATCCTCATCTCAAGCCTTGTATGACCCTGCCACTGCCACATTCATGTTGTATTAACTCTTAAAACAAATGTTATCTTTAGAAGACCTTTGTTATTCCCTTTATTAATTGTGTTTTAATTTATTTTAATTACTCATATTCAATTAAAACTCATTTTAAATTCAGTGTGTCAGAGGAGAAGGGAGGAGAGCAAGGGCTCAAGTGGCATGATCAAAATAACAGAAATGGGTGTTGGAAAAGCCTATAATGTTGAAAGTAAATTAGTACCTGATGGTCTCCACCCAAAGAAAGCAGGGCCTCCTACAGACAAATCCAGCTGCTTGCTGACCACAGGTATGGTCCCTAGGACTGGAGGACAGTGGACATGGTCAGTCAAGAGCTTGAGGAAGGATGAACCAGCAAACTACAGACCAGTCTGCTTGACATCAGTAGTGGTAAAAATTATGGAATCTTTACTAAGGGAGGAAGCGGTGGTCTTCCTTGAGGCAAATGGGTTACAGGAACCCAGACACCAAGAGCTCTTGCCTTACAAATCTGGTCAACATATTTGATTGGCTGACCAGGGCAATTGATAGGGGACAGGTAGTAGATGTGGTACACTTGGATTTTAGCAGTGCCTTTTCCTCAGTTCCCCCACATGAGGCTGGTCAAGAAGATGAGGCATCTCTGCTGATGGGAAGAACACAAAGGGTAGTAGTTAATGGGGACTTTTTGAGGTAAGGGAAATAAAAATTGGAGTACTTCAGGGGTTGGTGCTGGGCCCTGTCCTTTTTAATGTATTCATTTGTGACATAGGTGAAGGCATCAAGGGCAAGGTCTATCTTCTTCAAAGATTACACAAATAAGAATAAAAATAATAATAATCTTTATTTCTATAGCATAATTCAAAAAATATCAAAGCACTGTACAAATATTAACAATAAAAACACATTAAAAAGATAAAATAAGCTGGCCACTCTGGCGCAGCGGTTGGATTTCCACTTGCAACGCCAGCAACCCGGGTTTGGGAATGGACTCTGGTTGCTGGAGGGCCAGCTGGGGGAGAAGGAAATGAGCATCCAACGACAGCTCAGCCTTCTCAGGGGGGAGGTGGATATGTGGATTGGTGCCTGCTGATTCCTGGCGGAGGCTGGCAGTACGACAGGACATCAGCCACAATACACTAAGGGGAGTGATGGACGTCACTTCCCAGGGGAGCAAAGTGGAAAAATGGTGCCAGACCGATCAGGTGATGGCCCTCCAGAACCCTTACCACTGGGCTCCTGGACCTCCATATGCCATCCCAGCAGCACCCCAGGATCACTGGTTGGCCACCAGGGCCGTTCTCCTATGGAGGTAAGAGACCTGCTCAGTGAAGGGATACACCGGGGTTACTTGGGGTTGGCTGCGATATGGGGTGGTAGGGGTTGGAGAGTAGCCGCAGTGGGGAGTTCATGGAAGGGCCTGAAGGAGAGACTGGCCAGGTGTGGGGAAGGAGAAAAAAAAAAAAGATAAAAGAAGAAAACACAACACTATCCAGATTTCACACCAATATACACCGAAGTAGTTTATTACACAAAATCCCCAAAAGCGAGATAAAACAGATAGGTCTTTAAGGTCTTCTTATAGCTCTCCATGGTCTGGCACTCTTGGATCCAACGAGGTAGAGAGTTCCACAGGGTGGGGCCCGCATGCCGTACATAAAAGTTCGCAACCCAGAAGTTTTGAGCCCTACCCTGGGAACCTCTAGCAATCTTTCATTGGTTAATCGGAGCGATCGGAGGGGGCAGCAAGGAATCAGGAGCTCTTGCAGGTAGCCTGGATCCTGTCCATGTAGGGCCTTGTAGGTCAGTAAACCGACCTTAAATGTAATCTGCCACTGCACAGGCAGCCAGTGCAGTTCACGCAGCACATGTGAAATGTGACTCGCACGAGAAACCCCCATCAACAACGTGGCTTCTGCATTCTGCACTAGCTGCAAGCAGCAGATATCAACCCCCGGATGCCCTGGGTAGAGGGAGTTACAGTAGTTCAGGCACAAGGTCACAAAGGCATGGATCAACGTTGGAAGGTCACTAGACAAATAAGATGCTTAACCTGGGCGATGTTCCTCAAATGATAAAAAGAGGATCTGACTACTGCTGACACCTTTGAATGCAATGTCAGCCCATCGTCAAGAATCACCCCCAGATTCCACACCCATTCGGAGGACAGCAACTGGCTACCCCCGAGTCAAAGCTCCGAGGGAGACCCTGCCACTGATCTCTCTATCCAGTGACCTGGATCTACCATCACCATCTCAGTCTTATCAGAATTCAACTTCAACCAGCTGGCCTTCATCAAGTTCTGGATTTCTGCAAGGCAGCTATTAAAGACTAAGACCGCACTATCCTGGTCAGGCACAAAAGACAGGTAGAGCTGGGTGTCATCTGCATAACAGTGAAACCTCAGTCCATACTGTCTCACAATGGCAGCATATATACCACGAACAAAACGGGGGACAGCACAGAGCCTTGGAGAACCCCACATGGCAGAGAGAATGAGTCTGAGGAATACATCCCAGACACCACCCTCTGAGACCTACCAGTGAGGAAAGATTGAAACCTTCGGAGGACTGTCCCTGACAGACCAAAGATACTCCTCAAGCACTCCAGCAATCCCCCATGGTCCAGGGTGTCAAAGGCTGAAGAGAGATCAAGAAGAACCAAGATGGAATGGCACTTCTGATCTCTTGCAATCAGGAGATCATTGAGCACCCGAACCAGGGCAGTTTCAGTACTATGCCTCTTCCAAAAACTGGACTGGAGAGGATCATAGATGTCATCTATGGTCAGGTGGTTCTCCAGCTGCTGTGTGACTACTTTCTCAATCACCTTCCCTACAAAGGGAAAGTTAGAGATTGGCCTGTAGTTAGCAAGACAGTTTGGGTCAAGAGAAGATTTTTTAAGGAGTGGTGTCACCACTGCCTCCTTCAGGGAGTTCAGAAACTCACCCAACTCTAAAGAGCACCAGACTACCTCTGCAAGGACAGGGCCAATGGTATCAACACACCCCAATATGAGGCGTGTTGGGCCCAGGTCCAAACTACAGCAAGTTGGCAGTATGCTCTGGACAATCTGCACAACATCCATGATCTTCGGCCGGTCGAAGTATACCCAAGAAAACTGAGGGGTAGTGACCAAGCACTGACCCCTGACAGCCCCCATAGAATGAGCTGATTGGATCTCTGTCCTGATGTCAGCCACCTTATCAACAAAGAATCAAGCAAACTCATCACACTTAACTTGTGAAAATGCTCTTCGAACTTGCAGACAGGTTGGATTGCACAACCTGTCTACAGTTCAAAAGACCAGAGCTAGTCGATTCTGAGCTGCAGCAATCTCCCTGGACAGGAACTCAGCCTTCTTATAGGAGATTGTTGCTTGATAGTCCTGATAACATTCCATCAATCTAAGGCGGTCGACATCCAGGCCAGATTTCTGACAGCACTGTTCTAGCCTTCATCCAACGCATCTCAGCTCCCTCAAGGTCTTGTCAAACCAAGGAGACCAAGGGTGAAGAGTGAGAGGACAAACTTGGACAGGAGCGATGCAGTCCAGAGCTCTCGCCACAGCCTTATTATAGACCTGGACCAGATTCTCTGGACCCTCGCTTGCACCCAATAATCCCGATAGATCTAATACCGTTGAAAGACCATCAGAGGTCACATCCCTCAAAGGGCGGTATCTAACCATCTCCACAGGAACAGACCTATGTTGGGAGCCTGGAAATTGAACCTTATAGTGTGATGGTCAGACCATCCAGCTGGTTCCACCACCAAACCAGGCTGCACCTGTAAACAAGCTTTCAGCTTAGTGTGCTACTCCTGGTTAAACAATTGGAAAGAAAAAGAAAGAAAATCAGAGGTCTCCAGCCCCAGGAGGAAAACCAGGTTGAGTGAGTGACCCTGGTTATGGGTTGCAGAGGCAGCTTCCTGTGGGAAGCCCCACGAATTCATGAGTTGGAGGAAGTCCTGACCAAATTGCGAGAGTTAATCATCAACCCAGGTGTTGAAGTCGCCCAGCACCATCAACCTAGGTGACTCCAACACCAAGTCGACAATTAAGTCCGTGACCTCCTGCAGGAACAATTTTTCACCCCCAGGTGGATGGTAAATGAGAATGATCCTACACCCCACACCTGCAGACACAGTACACTCAAACGATCCGGGTTCCTCAACTGGCAACTCTACAAGGCCCAATTCCATTTTAAAACAAATGGCTACACCCCCGCCTCTGTGGTCCGATCTCGAGTGACCAAGAACCCAGCAGGAATAGCAGCCTCCAAAATTGGACCAGCATTCTCATCCAGCCAGATCTGCACAAGGGTGAACATGAAGGAGTAGTTATAGTAGTAAAATATTTTATTCATCTGAGAAAACAGTGAATAGGTACAACTCGAATGAGACAAACTCATTTCCAGCCAGGCCCTTAATATAGCAGGAAAAAAAATAAAATCAGAAAATACAACAAATACTATTATTATACATGCGTACACAACAGTACATACATGAATATATCAAGTTGTGCAAAACAACTATGTCATGGGTAAACACTTCAGCATACATAATCCAAATATTCCTAAAGTACTCTATGGAACGAAATGGCCTTCAGGGAGGGTCTTCGCTAATTTTCCTTATTGCTTCTCATGTAAATCATGATTTGATCTCTCCTAATTTAATGCCATTATTAATTGACCTAAGGAAAAGTGGTAAATCTTTCCAAATGTGAGGGCCCCTTTAAAAAAAGTGTGATCTACTTAATTCTGTCCTCACTCTTGGAAGGACATATTCTATGCCCTCTGCTGCGTGCAACCCATTTTTTATCTCTCAAATTGCAATCCCTCCAAAATATATTCAAGGGACTCACACCTGAAGCAGTTAACCATATAATTAAGAACGTGAGATAGTCTCCTATCTTTTGGATACAACTAGTTCAGTGATTTATACAAGTAGCATCTGTGGATCCTCCTTGGGGTATTTAAAAACAAATCGTGCCAATTTATTAAAAGAGATATCCACTCTGGACAGCTGTAATGATGTTGCACCCATATAAATTGTATCCCCATAATCTAATAGGGGTACCACCAAGGTCGTAACCATGTTTCCTTACATTCTCAGACATACAGTGTCTAATTCTATATAGTGCTCCCAAGCATTTTCCCACTTTTTTGTTATATAATCCACATGGGTGTTTCACTTAAATGCATTGTCCATGAACAGCCCCAGATATCTGTAATTCTGGGTCTGCTCAAGGACAATTTTATCCAAGGTGCTTATCCTTAGACAAGGCTCAAGGGTCCCCACAGGAAATGAAGGGATAAGAGAAGGATCTTGGGATGCTGGCGAGCTGATCAAATATATGGCAGCTGGGTTTCAATGCAAAAAAAAATGTAAAAGTGATGCACATTGGGAAGAGGAACCCAAGAGTGCAATATGAAATGGGGGATGGGGTGCTGGAAAGAATCACCAAGGAAAGGACCTATGGGGTTGTTTTTCTTTTGGGGATAATTATATAGGTAGTTTTAATAGTTGTAATATGAAGGTAACTATTTCACCAATACTTTAGTGGCCCTTTTCATTCCATAGTGTTATTTATTTTGAATTTACATCTGAGGAGAGACAGTGATGTCACAAACCTACTCAGCAGGTCAGCCCTCTACTCCCAAAGTGCCAACCTCCGAGAGCAGTCTTGTGAACAGTTAACAGAAACAGGGTAACCCTCCTGTCTGTTTTGTGGGTTCGAATCAACCTTTGGTCTCGAGTCTTGGAGGGATTCAAACTGTGAACCTCTTGTTAGCGTACCCAATGTACATGCTCAGATAATTCTGCTCTTTGGCGGGGGCAGATATCTTTTGCCTATGGGCACCTAACCAGGCATACAAAATGAACCCTTAAAACTCTATTAAAGACCTCAGAATAAATTCTTATGTTTTCCCAGTTTGGTAAAACCAGTAAGCTTTGTGCAGTGTCAGCTTTAACCTTGTACGTTTCCCTTGTCAAGAAAAAGAAATTCAAAGACACACCAAGTAGTCTCTAAAGTAGAGGTTTACTTCAAAATAGATAAAAAATGTAAAATGTAAATACAGAACCATATATAAAAAACATACAAATCACTTAAATAAAACAGGTTTAAAAGTGCAGACAAAATCTACTATCAAGTATACTTATCTCCTAACAGTGCCTGATGTTGCTTTTTCAGAGTCCAAAACATTTGTGTGTAAATGGAAAACAGAATACTATTTAAAAACTGGCTTTGCCAACCTCTTTACCTGAGGTCACCTAGCTCCTCCCTGTCAGAATATAAAAAAATATATCTATGCAAAACAGGATGTCTTATCAAAGTATTAAAGTCTGTAACCTCAGCACAACTCATTTTCTTCAAATTACTTTCTTTGATCTTATCAGCAGCTTCCCCTTTCCAGGACATCAAAGGACTTGTTATGTCTCTCTGCCAGATCTCACGGAGGTGCAACATGCTTTGTATCACCATGTGAATTTTAACTGTGTTTCTTCTGAACGTTATAAAAGTTTATGATCTATCTTGGCAGTTGGCAAGCTGCAATTAGTCACATAAACAGGATATCCTAAATTTTAAGTCTGTTCTAGCCTGTAATTATCTCTTGGCCTTCCAGGTCACACGTTGTAGCTAAAACCTGGGGGGTTCACAGGCTGTCAGCATCTCTCATGAGAGACATTCAATAACACATTTTTATATTACAAAAAGCATAGATTAATCAGAACCAGCTGTCTGAGTGTCACAATTCCTCCCCACCTAGCCTGAATTTGGGGGTTCTATCCCCTGCATGGGATGAGATTCCCAAATCAGTTCACTCCTCATATGCACGAGACAGCCCATCAGAGTTCTGATTTTTGGCACCAGCCCTGTGTAGAATTGTCATATCATACCCTTGCAAAGCAAGACTCCATCTTAGTCTACCATTGTTTCTCTCCATCTGCGTCCGCCAAACCAGGGAGTTGTGGTCAGTCTGCACCACAAAATGCTGCCCATATAAGTATGGCTCCAACTTCTTTAGGGCCCACACTATGGCAAAACACTCTTTTTCCACAGTGGAGTATGCCAGGTCCCTGGGAAGTAACTTTTTACTCAGGTATGCTATTGGGTGATCTCCCCTTGGCTGGATGTTTGACTCAGAACTGCCCCAATACCCATGTCTGAGGCATCCGTCTGAACTATAAAGGGTTTGCTACAGTCAGGACTTGTCAAAACAGGAGCACTGCATAGTGCCTCCTTTAGTTTGGAGAAGGCTTCCTCACAGGCTGGGCCCCAGGTAATTTTCTTGGGCATCCTTTTCTTTGTCAGGTCAGATAGGGGAGCAGCCAGGGCAATGTAATTGGGTACAAAGTTTCTATAGTACCCTGCTGTCCCTAGAAAACTCCTGACCTGCTTCTGTGTTTCTGATCTGGGCCACACCTGGATTACCTCTATCTTTATTTAGTTAGGACAGAGCTGTCCTCTGCCTACCACATGTCCAAGGTATGCCACTTCTCCCATGGCCACCTGGCACTTCTTGGCTTTGACAGTGAGCCTGGCCCTCTGTATCCTGCCCAGCACTTCCCTAAGGTGGGGTAGGTGTTCCTCCCAGCTGGCACTAAAGATGGCAATGTCATACAGGTATGCCATGGTGTACTCCTCAGCACCATTTAACACCTGGTTCACCAACCTTTGGAAAGTGGCCGTGGCATTCTTCATTACAAAAGGCATTACTTTAAATTCAAATAAGCCTATCAGATTGATGAAGGCCAACCTCTCCCTAGCTCTGTCTGTCAACTCTACCTGCCAATACCCCTTGGTCAGGTCAATGGTCATTAAGGTAGGTCGCCCCTCCCAACTTGTTCAGGAGTTCATCCGTTCAGGGCATCGGGTGGGAGTCTGACTTTGTGACTGCATTCAGTCCACGATAGTCCACACAAATGAGTAGAGCTATCTGGCTTGGTCACAAGGACTACGGGTGAGGCCCAGGGGCTGTGGGATCTCTGGATTACCCCTAAATCCAGCATCTCCTCCACTTCCCTCCTAATGTCCTTTTGGACAGCCTCTGACACCGATATGTTGTCTGCCACATGGGCGTCTGTGTCCCTGTCTCCACATCGTGAGTTGCTAAGTGGGTTAGTCCAGGCTTGGAGCTAAATAATGGGGCAAAGTCTGCTAAAACTTCCCTTACTTTCTTGATCTGGTCCAGGGTCAGCTGGGGAGACAATTTAACTGCCTCCACAGAGGACTCCCACATACTTTCTTCCAACAAGTCCAGAAGGGGGTCTCCTTCATCTGTCCCCTCCCCAGGACTACACACTGCAAACACCAAGTCAGCCCTATTTGCATATGGCTTCATCATGTTGACATGGTACTTCCTGTCTGTCTGTCTTTGGTCAGAAAACTCTACAATATAGTTCACGTCATTTACCTTCCTAACCACTTTGTACAGTCCTGCCCACTTAGCCTGCAGCTTGTCTTTCTGGACCAGAATAAGGACCATGATGACTGGGGGTGGGTAGAAAGAAGTAGGCTGCTGGTTAACTAGGATCTGCAGCTTATCCATTAGGTAGGGAAATGGGCAGACTGGGTGGGCCAAGCGGTCCTTATCTGCCATCAAATTCTATGTTTCTATGTTTCTGACCCACCATGTACGAGCGAGCTCTGGCTCTGCGGTCGTACCACACTTTTTGTTTCTGTTCGGCAGCTGCCAGTTTCCTCTGGGCTGTCCTCATAAGCTCCTTCCAGCCTTTCCTAAACCCAAAGATGTAATCCACAATGGGAGTTCCTGGTGGCGTGTATGTCTCCCAGTCCTCCCGGATCAAGTCTAGGGGCCCACGTACCAGCGTCCATATAAGAGTTCAAGGGGAAAATCCTGCTCACTCTTGGGGCACCTCCCTGTATGCAAACAAGTGGGAAGTTATTCTCCCAGTCCTCCATGCTGTTCAGCAAACACCGAGCATTGACTTTAGGGTACCATTGAATCATTCCACAAGTCCATTGGCTTGTGGGTGATTCAGTGTTGTGCATCTCTGCACCACCACACTTCTCCCATAAACATTTCATCAGGGTCCTCATGAAGGAACCCTTCGATCAGTGATAACCTCCCATGGAAACCCAACATGGGAGAAAAATCCTAAGTAAGGCATCTGCCACTTTGTCTGTCCTCAGTGAGGATAGGGCAACTGCCTCTGTGTACCGGGTGGCATAATCCACCACAGTCTAAATGAGTCTCTTCCTGAGGAGCTGGGGGTATTAAAGCGCCCCACAATATCCATTCCCACACTCTGAATGGCTCCTCCACTATGTGGGCAATTTGAATCAGGGCAGCTTGGGTTTTCTTGCCTGCCTTCCCTATTTCTTGACACCGGTGACAAGACCTGCAATACTCCTTCACCTGCTGGGTGAAGTTAGGCCAATAGAAATTCTGGGCCAAACGCTGCATAGTGAGTGCAATTCCCAGATGACCAGACAAGGGAATATCATGTGCAATCATGAGCAACTGCTCAAGATACCCCTGGGGAATGACAAGCTGTCTGCCTAGCACCTCTACCTCTGTCAGTATGGCCTGAGTATACATAAGTCCATTTTCCCAATAAACCTTGTCTGCCCGTCACCTCCGTTTGCGCCATCTGAGTCTGCCCAAGCCCTCAGCTTCTCTGGAGCTGGGTCCACTTCTCTGAGCAGCTGCAAGCCCCTCACATTCCCTACATGGGGAGGTCCCCTTCAGTCGCGCTAAACTAGGGTTACCTAGCACTAGCGTCGGGCCCTCAGAGATCACTGTCAGTCCTAACCCTCTGACAATGGGTCACCCCTCCCTCTTTGGAAGTAACCTTCTGTAGCTGTGGTGGTTACTTGCTACTGGGGAAATTTCTACCCCCTTTCGATTGTCTCCCCACCTGGAGACACATGTCGGGGAACCAGCCTCTCAGTGGTTTCCACAATGGCATCTGTGGTGTTCAGGGAACTACACTTTTCCCTTGCCACTTGGCTACGGATAACTGTACACACCATCCCTTGTTTGAGATTGTTGCCCCGGATCATATCCACTGCTAATGTTTTGGCTACAGCCACCTGTTGCACAGTTCCCCCTGTTTCATCCCAGTCTAGGAGAACACTAGCGAGCGGCAATGTTTTCGCCTCACCAATAAAGTCCTGTGCAGTGACATACTTATTGGGTATAAGCTAACCAGGCTCTACTAGATCCCCCTTTACCAAGGTCAAGGATGCCCCTGTGTCCCTTAACCCTTGCCCCTGTACAGGGGTTGGGGGTAGGAAGAAGTAGGCTGTTGGTTAACTAGGATCTGCAACTTATCCATTAGGTAGGGAAATGGGCAGACTGGGTGGGCTAAGCGGTCCTTATCTGCCATCAAATTATTTGTTTCTATGTTTCTATTCACCATGACTGGATGCATGTGTTCCATCATGTTCACTGGCATGCTTCCAGGGACACACAAACAATCCACTTATTTTCTAGTACCATTCTGCATATTATTGCTCATTCTTTTGGGACACTGTCTGGCAATATGCCTAGTTTCTTTACATAAGCAACATTCACTTCTCTTTTCAGAGAAATCTTTTCTCTGAAACTTGGGGCTAACTGGTTTCAATGGAGGCAGTGTGGGTTTTAGCTGCCCTGAAAGTGTGCTTTTCCCTTTCTGTGCTGCCACGCCCACCCCATTCACTCTCAGAGCAGGTCTGCTCTTGGCATAGCAGTCCGAGAGTTCAACAGCCTCTTGCACTGTTTTGGGATCTTGGTCCTCTAGCCAGGTTTTCAGCTCTGCTGGGAATGCCCAGAAAAACTGTTCTAACAAAATCACATTTTCAATTTTATCAACAGAGTTTGCTCCAGTTCCTTCCCACCAACATTTTAAAAACTGATGCTGTTTCATGGCTAGCTTCTCATAGCTCTTGTCAGGGCTTCTCCTGAGTTTACGGAATTTAGCTCTGTATGATTCAGCAGTTAATTCAAATTTCTTTAACAGTGCAATTTTAAGTTTGCTGTCATCATCACTGTCCTCATTGTCCATTTGACCCATCGTGAGCTTTCCCGGTAAGTAGCAGGGATAGCTGGAAGCTCAAGGACCCCCAAGGAATTTTAGCCTGAATACAAACTTTTTCAAAAGAATTTAAAAAGGCATCCATGTCCTCCCCCTCTTTAAATTCAGCTATCAATTTGGAATTCAATTTGTAACCCAGTCCTGTAGTCCCAGTTAAACCCAAGCCACTTACCTGCTCTGGTGCTGGTGGTTGGAGTCGTAGCTTCTCCAGTTCACATTGCCTCTGGTGCTCATGCTCCTCAAGGTCTGCGTCTCGATGTTCTCAATCTCTCTTCTCCTGTACAGCTTGCAGTTCACGCTTCTCTTCCTTCTGGAACTCCAGCTCCATTCTGCGCAACTCAATTTGTAGCCTGAGTACTTCTGGATCCAGGATACTGGTGACCTTTTCCTGCTGCTGTGGCCCTTCACTGACAGTGACCCTGTTGCCCTCCTCATGGATCTGGACACTGCACTGGCCGCTAGCTCTGCCACACTCAAGGTTTGGTCCTTTTCAGTCACTATCTGTGACTCGATGTTCTGGGTATCTGCTACCATCAGGGCATCCACGAGGTTCTGATTGCTGGCTTTCACCTTGAACGGGACTCCTCTGTCCCTGCACAACTGCTTTAAGTAGTCTACAGTGTGCCTACTGTAGTTGGAAGCCATCTTCTTCCCTAACTATGCCTGCTCTGACTTGCACTTTAGAAAAAAAAATGGGTAGGAAGTTGACTGTATGCCAAGTGATATAGTTCTGTCTCCTGTTTAAAAATTAATCACTGCCTTTTTCTTTCTTTGCAACTGAGCTGACAGTCTCAAGCTGACACACTGAACAATCAGAGCTTGTAATACCAAACTGTATCCCACCACTGCTACCAATCTGTCACAAACCCACTCAGCAGGTTAGCCCTCTACTCCCACAGTGCTAACCTCTGAGCGCAGTCTTGTGAACAGTTAACAGAAACATGGTAACCCTCCTGTCTGTTTTGTGGGTTTGAATCAACCTTTGGTCTCAAGTCTTGGAGGGATTCAAACTGTGAACCTCTTGTTAGCGTACCCAAGGTACAGGCTCAGATAATTCTGCTCTTCGGATGGGCCAGATATCTTTTGCCTACATGCACCTAACCAGGTGTACAAAATTAACCCTTAAAACTCTATTAAAGACCACAGAATAAATTTTTACCTTTTCCCAATTTGGTAAAAAAAGTAAGCTTCGTGCAGTGTCAGCTTTAACCATGTATGCTTCCCTTGTCAAGAAAAAGAAATTCAAAGGCACACCAAGTAGTCTCTAAAGTAGGGGTTTACTTCAAAATAGATAAAAAAATGTAAATACAGAAACATATATCACAAAACATACAAAACAGGTTTAAAAGTGCAGACAAAATCTCCTATCACAGTATACTTATCTCCTAACAGTGCCTAATGTTGCTTTTTCAGAGTCCAAAACATTTGTGTGTAAATGGAAAACAGAATACTGTTTAAAAACTGGCTTTGTCAACCTCTTTGCGTGAGGTCACCTAGCTCCCACGTCAGCATATAAAAAAATATATCTATGCAAAGCAGGATGTCTTATCAAAGTATTAAATTCTGTAACCTCAACACAACTCATTTTCTACAAATGACTTTCTTTGAGCTTATCAGCAGCTTCCCCTTTCCAGGACATCAAAGGACTTGTTATGTCTCTCTGCCAGATCTCACAGAGGTGCACCATGCTTTGTATCACCATGTGAATTTTAACTGTGTTTTCTCTGAACGTTATAAAAAGTTTATGACCTATCTTGGCAGTTGGCAAGCTGCAATTAGTCACATAAACAGGATATCCTAAATTTTAAGTCTGTTCTAGCCTGTAATTATCTCTTGGCCTTCCAGGTCACACGTTGTAGCTAAAACCTGGGGTATCATTTCACAGGCTGTCAGCATCTCTCATGAGAGACATTCAATAACACATTTTTATATTACAAAAAGCATAGATTAATCAGAACCAGCTATCCGAGTGTCACAAGTGACAAGGTGGAAGCAGTGCAGTAACACAGGGCAACCAAGATAGTTCTTGGACTATGAGTCAACACATACAGTGGTGATTGTACAAAAGTTTATCAGTACATACAAGGACAGACTGCAGGACTTGAAAGTGTACACCCATAAGAAAAGGATAAGAAAGGGGAGACATGATTGAGACATACAAGAGTGCAATATGAAAGGGGGAATGGGCCACTTTGCAAAGTGATGTTATCCCAGTACAACATCAGTGTTTCAAGATTCTGAATATTTCTTCTCCCTCAATGCTCAACACTCTCATTCTCATTACTGCCCCTATTTCCAATTTTTCCTTCCCTTGGTGCTTACTCCTACAATCAAGTCGCCCCTTAGTGCTCTCTCCCACAGTCATGTTGCCCACCCTTTCTCTCCCTCTCCTGATACTTCTACTAACTCTCCTTCCCTCTCCACCTGCAACCCTGTCCTCTAACACCTCTCTCCCTCAGTTGCCCCAGCTCTGTCTCACCTTGTCCACTCATCCTCCCCTTGCTTCTCCTATCTACTGCCCCCTCCCTGCCACTCCAGCCTACCTTTGCACTCTCCCATTTACTCCTTTTCCCCTTCTAACACCCCGCATCCCACTCACCTCCCCTTCACCCCATTTTTCTCCCACTCATCCACCCCTCCCTGCTCCCCTCCTGCCTTCTAAACCTTGAGGCTGTCTATCGCTGCTTAAATCTCTCTGTACCACCCTCTGCTCACAGTTCTGATAGGTCTAAATGCCCCCACACCTCACCTTCTCAATCCCCCTACTGCTCCTCTCTGGTAACATCCAGCCCAACCCTGGCCCCCCCCTTTTCCCAACACACTGCCACCTCTCCAGCTACCCCTCCCCGTGGCATCTCCTCCCTCTCTACCAAAGGGTCTCTGTATTTTTCTCCTAAATGCCAGGAGCCTTCTCTCCAAATTCGATGCCCTCAATGTATGGATTACCCAATATCAACCTGATATTCTCTGTATCTCTGAAACCTGGCTATCTGCCAGAATCCCCAACTCCTTCCTTGCCATTCCTGACTTCAACCTATTCTGCCACGACAGGGCCAAACATGGTGGTGGGGTAGCTCTCCACATCAAGCAATCCATCTCCAGCTGTATTATCTTCAAAGAATCCAGCCCCTCCTCCCATGAACTCATTACTGCCCAGCTATCCCTTCCCTCCTCTGACCCCCTCTGCATTGGCACTCTGTACACCTAACTCCCTAATCAAGGTTATCTCTTGAATATCCACCCTCACCTCAAATGTGAACTCCAGCTCTTAGGTGATTTCAGTCTCAACTGACTCTCCTCATCTGCCAGGCTCCACACCCTAACGATCGAGGCCCTTAACCTCTCACAACTTATCGAGAAACCTACCTGCCTAAATCCTCGGTCCCAAAACCGCTCTCTCTTAGATTGGATATTATTCTCCCACCCCCACCACATCCCTGCATCAGGCATCCTCTCAGACGCACTTAGCGATCACTGTATTACCTACTGCATTCGTAAAATCTGCACCCCTCACTCCCCTCCCAAATATTGTCCCACCTCCTTCACTCCCTTGACACAACCACCCTGCAGCAAGATCTCCTACATGCTGACTGGCAACCTGTCCTCTCTGCCCTATATGTAGATCTTGTCTTATCCCACTTCCACATTTTAAACAGAATCTGGGGCTTTCACACACTGCTCAAAAGTCAGGGTGAAATGACACCATCACCCCTAGATTACTCCTGACCTCATTGCCTTGTGTCGTGCCAGGGACAAAGCCTGGAGACTCTACAAAACCTCCCACACACCCCCAGACCACCTTTCTTACAAACGTCTCAGAAACAGGTGCACCAAGGCTATTTGCATGTCTAAGGCATCCTGTTTCAAATCACAGGTGGAACAGAGCCAAACCTCCCCTGCCTCTTTCTGGAAGGTGATCCACTCCCTCATGGATCCTCCTTCCCATCAAGCTTGCCCGGTCCTTAAAATTGTCGGCTCCACTATCTCTGACCCTGCCTCGGTAGCTGAAGCTTCCAACAAATTCTTCACCTCTTGCGCGCTGCCCGAACCCCTTTCTCCTCCTCCACCTGGCTCCGTTCCCTGCCCTCCTGATTCTCCCTCCTCTCCCACCAGCTTCCTCTTCCCACCTTTCTCCCCTCATGAAGTGTACACCACACTTATTTCCCCTCAACCCCACCAAGTCAAGTCCTGATGGTCTCCACCCAAGATTGCTCCACATCGCTGCACTCGCTATAACTGCTCCTTTGACATTTATACTAAATCTTTCTCATTCCTCAGCCACTGTTCCCAATGCCTGGAAGTCAACCAGGGTCCTTCCTCTTCACAAGGGCAGTAATCCCTCCTCCCCTGGAAACTACCGGCCCATCTCTCACCTCCCTTCCCTTGCTAAAGTCCAGGAATCCCTTATTCTTGCTAAATCTCAGACTTTCTCTCCTCAAATAAGTCACTATCACCTGTACAATCAGGTTTCCGGAAACAACATTCCACAATCACCTCTCTGCTGCGTGTCACCGACTCTGCCTTTTCTGAAATGGACCAAAGCCACATCACCGCTGCTATTTTCGTAGATCTAGCAAAAACTTTTGATTCCATCTCCCATCCACTCCTTCTCCAAAAACTTAATTATTTTGGCCTTGTAAAACCAGTACTAGACTGATTCCATTCATACCTGCAAAATAGACACCGATCAGTTCAAATTGGTGTTGCACTTTCTTCTCCTCTTCCTATCCTCCCCAGGGTCCCCCAAGTTTCCATCCTTGAACCCATCCTCTTCTCACTTTTTATAAATTATCTTCCCTCAGCATGCCTCTCATCTAAAATTCACATGTACGCAGATGACACCATCATCTATGCCTCCAGCCCATCCTTCAACAGCATTCTCCCTCCTCTTCAAAATGATTTCAACAGGGTCCAAACCCGGTTCCAAACAAACCAACCAAAACTCAATGTGAAAAAGACAGTTACCATGCTTTTTGGTTCCAGACAGAAGCTTGCCTCCTTACCAGCTCCCCCTGCGATCACCACACGGGATGGTTCACCCCTTGAGTTGGTCTCCAACTTCAAATACCTAGGTGTCTGGCTGGATAGTCAGCTCGATTTCTCTTCCCACATTGAGGTCATTTGCACCAAGCTTCGGCCCAAACCTTCAGTCCTTTACCGCCACAAAGTCTGCCTCCCTCTCCCCATCTGACACGAATTAGTACTAAAAACTGTCCTCTCAGTGCTGGACTACGCTGACGTAGTGTACAACACTACCCCAGTCACCTCCCTTTCTAAATTGGACATGCTCCTTAACTCCTTTTGCAGTTTTGCCACTGCCTCCCCCCCTTACGCATCACTGTCTCCTATATGCCCCACTCTCCCTCACTCTGTTATCTCAGAGGTGTTTTGTCCACTGCAGCTCCCTCATAGCTAAGTATTGGTTTGATTCCCTTCCCCCCATCTCTCACACCAACCTACACCTGCCAATTCCACTACCTACTCTCTTTGCCACAGATACTTGTGAACCTTCTCCATCCCTCACCCTCACTCAGCTGCAGCGAGTCTGCCTTCTCATACCATCTCCCCCTTCTTTGGAATAATCTACCCTCTGACCTTCGTTTTGCTTCTCCGCTCTCTTCCCTCAAAAAAACTCCTTAGACTCCTCCCTTCCCCTCAGTGCCCAAACTGCTCCCAACCTCAACCCCCATCTTGCTTCTGATCCCTCGTGGGCTCTTCCCAATATCCTCCCTGGAGGATTGCTGTGCGCTCTCCCTCTCCTATCTTTACAAAGTTTTCCTCATACTTACCTGAGATAACAAGTCCCAGCTGGCCTGAACTGGTTGCCCTCTTGTTTTCAAGTGTCCTAAAACAAAATCTGTCAATGCATTTATGTACCTTATTTTATTATGTTCACCTCTGTATATATCGGACCTGTACCTTATCATCATCTTGTAAAATTTTCTTTGTAAATTATGTTTACTGTAACCATGCTCAGCCTTCTGTGACTGTGATTGTTTTGCTTTGTACCCGGGTCGCACCTGGAAATGAGTTTCGGCTCAGTGTGCCTTTCCCGGTCACCAATTTTAAATAAATAAATAAATACAAGTACATGCATGGGATAAATAGGGAGGATGCTAAGGGACTTTTCTTCTTCAGTTCAGATACAGGGCTAACAGAAAACTCACTTAAACTCACGGGGGGAGATTAAAAACGGACATCTGTAAGCACTTTTTCACAGAGTGGTGGATAAGTGGAACAAGCTCCAGGTGGAAGGGGTATAGGTCAAATCAGTGAACAGCTTCGAGCAGGAATGGAACATGCATGGGGTTAATTAGAAAGGGTGGGCGGGGCAGAAACAAAAGGAAGGATGGCCACTAAGGCCAGTGCAAAGTAGTTAGGCAGGGTGTGCTGGATGGGCTGACAGACCCTTTCTTGCTGTCACTGTCTATATATCTATGTAATTGCAGTGTATTATCCAATGGCAAGAAAAAATCCTGACCTCTGATTGGTCAGTGGCCACTCTGCAATGTGATGTTATCCCAGTATAACATCAGTGTTTCAAGATCTAGCATATGCATGACTGTGTAACATACATAAAATCCCTCCCCCTCACAGCAGCAGAGAAATGACTGTAAACCCACAGCAAACAACCTCCCACATTTCCCAAATGCACACATATTTAGTAGCACTGACATGTTTTTTAAAATTTGGCACAGAAGCTTGACTAAAAGCTGTCATTTTGACTGACTTCACCATCTGTGCCGTCTCACTCATTCCCAGACATTGTGAGTGCTTGTATCGTGCTTCACTTCTTGATCAACAGCTTCTGTTTAGTTAAGGAGAAAAAAAGAAAGTAAAATTAAACCATCACTGCAGTCGCCTTCACATTCCAACTACTTCAGGGATTATGCAGTAAGCATTACATAGAAACTTAGAAACATAGAATTTGATGGCAGATAAGGACCGCTTGGCCCACCTAGTCTGCCCATTTCCCTACCTAATGGATAAGCTGCAGATCCTAGTTAACCAACAGCCTACTTCCTCCTACCCCCAACTAGAATTGCCTTATGTCTGTCCCATGCATTCTTGAATTCCCCCATTTTTGACTCTACGACCTCCTCAGGAAGGTTGTTCCATGTATCCACAACCCCTCTCTGTGAAGAAATACTTCCTCACATTACCTCTGAGCTGTCCCCTCTATCTTCAAATTGTGCCCCTGTTTTGGCACATCTCTTTTTCTGAAATATGCTACCCTCTTGAACTTTGTTGATTCCCTTGAGGTATTTGAAAGTTTCTATCATGTCCCCCATCTCCCTCCTTTCCTCGAGGTTATACAACTTTAGTTCCTTTAGTCTTTCTTCATATGTCTTCTGATGCAGACCCTGCATCATTTTGGTTGCCCTCCTCTGGACAGCCTCCACCCTGTCTTTGTCTTTGTGGAGATGGAGTCTCCAGAACTGTACACAGTACTCCAGATGTGGTCTTATCAACTGTCTGTACAGAGGGCCAACAAATTCTTGTTTTCTACTGGTGATGCCTCTCCCTATGCATCCCAGTATCCCCAGCCCTCCTTACTGCCTTCTCACATTGCTGGCACACCTTTAGGTTGTCTGATATGACTACCCCCAGGTCTCTTTCCATTTTTGTTGTTGTCAGTATCTCACCCCCATTGTGTACTCTTCCCATGGGTTTTTGTTTCCCAGGTGCATTACTTTGCACTTTTTGCATTGAATCTAAGCTGCCATACATTTGACCATTCCTCCAACCTTGCCAAGTCCCTTTTCATCCTTCCACCCCACCTTGTGTATCAACCCTGTTGCAGATCTTTGTGTCATCTGCAAAGAGACATACTTTCCCTTCCAGTCCCTCTGCAATGTCACTTATAAAGACATTAAAAAGGACCGGCCCCAGTACTGAACCCTGCGGTACCCCACTAGTAGCCCTCCTTTCTTCACTGTGGACTACATTTACTATTACCTGCTGTGTCCTGTTGTCCAACCAGATGACCTAAAGGTGGGCAAGCAATGTGAGAGGGCAGCAAGGAGGGCTGGGGGGATACTGGGATGCATAGGGAGAGGCATCACCAGTAGAAAACAGGAAGTTATTATCCCTCTGTATAGACAGTTGGTGAGACCCCATCTGGAGTACTGTGTGCAGTTCTGGATATCCAATCTCCAGCAAAGACTTAGACAGGATGGAAGCTGTCCAGAGGAGGGCAACTAAAATGGTGCAGGGTCTGCACTGGAAGACATATGAAGAGAGACTTAAGGAGCTTAATATGTATAGCCTCGAGGAAAGGAGGGAGAGGGGGGACATGATAGAAACTTTCAAGTACCTCAAGGGAATCAACAAAGTCCAAGAGGGTAGCATCTTTCAAAAAAAGAGGTGTGCAAGAACAAGGGGGCACAATTTGAAGATAGAGGAGGAGCGGCTCAGAGGTAATTTAAGGAAGTATTTTTTCACAGAGAGGGTTGTGGATGCATGGAACGGCCTTCCGGAGGAGGTTGTGGAGTCAAAAACAGTGGTGGAATTCAAGCAAGCATGGGACAGTCATAAGGCAATTCTAGGGGTTGGGGTTAGGAAGAAGTAGGCTGCTGGTTAACTAGGATCTGCAGCTTATCCATTAGGTAGGGAAATGGGCAGACTGGGTGGGCCAAGCGGCCCTTATCTGCCGTCAAATTCTATGTTTCTATGTTAACCAGTGTTTTACCCAGGCTACCAACCTAGGACCCACTCCCAGGCTGGCTAATTTGTTTATTAATCTTTTGTGTCGGACTGTGTCAAATGCCTTGCTAAATTCTAGGTAGGCCATGTCCACAGCCCCTCCCTGGTCTACTGCTTTGGTCACCTAGTCAAAGAAATCAATTAGATTTGTCTGACACGACCTTCCCACTGTGAATCCATGCTGCCTTGGGTCCTGTGCCCCACTGGCCTCTAGGTACTCAACAGTTCTTTCCTTCAGAAGTGATTCCATCATCTTCCCTACCACTGATGGGAGTACGTGTAATTTTAAATTTCTGGGTAACCCTTGCCTCAGTGCTTTTGTGATGATGTTCTTTGGGCCCCATATTCAAATGGCTAGTGTGATCGCAAATGAATTAGTGCCTATGCTTTCCTAGGTTTCTGCCAGTTCCAGATGGGGTCATATGTAGAGGTCACTGGAGCACTGCCCAAACCTGACAGTCCAGTTGTGCTATCCAGACTGCTGCGTTTATGAGTCCCTCACACATAACAGTGCAACAGTACATTGTACATTCAAGGTTTTTTTTTGGGGGGCTCCTCCACCAGGTATCCACCCTGGTTACGGCCCCGGTCTTCCACCAACTGTCACCTGGGACCCCCCGATCACCCCCGGCTATACCCCCCGGAGGGCGGGGCCATGGAGCTATGGACCCCCTATCCAGCCCCCGTGGAACCAGTAACTAGTTGGGGGACCCCAGTGGCAGTGGCTAATTGAAGCCCCGAGGAAGGCTTCATAGAGGCGGAGGTGCCCATTTTTCACCTTTTTAATTCTTCCGAAGAGTTGGACATGCAATGATGTCAACGCACTAACGTGCAGACATCTGCCGACTCTTCTCCCAATGTAGATTCCCGCGGTCTGCTGAACACCCAGCCTCCGCTGGGTTTCAGTACAGCACGGCGCATGACCCTTGCCCACCCCGAAGGAAGGAGAGCTGTCACAGAATGCTCAATCATCCCTTCCCCCTGCCAACCCCCAGCAACCCCAGTCCATTCCCGAACCCAGGTCGCCAGAGTGGCGCGAGGTGTGGCATCCAGCACCTCAACCCTCAGCATCACCGGGCCGGCATATTTAAAGGTTTTTGGCATTCTAAACAGCTCCCAGTGTGGCGCTTTTTATTTCTGCCAACAAAATCTGTCTTATTACAGTGCTGTGGCTACATCCCTACCCCATGAATGCAGGGTGGTCAGTCTGCAGCTTCCCACCTCCATTTATATTAGCCCCCCGATCGCCCCAGGTCCCATGCAGATGTAAACTCCCTGGTGGGTTAGTGCTCCTCGACCAAGTGCCAACAACCCACCCAGTGCAAAAGCCACCACCCACACGCGGAGGGCCCCCACTCATTATCCCCCTCATCCCGGTCAACATTTGGTGTAATTGTAGCAGATGGTGACTGGCAAAGCCCTCCACTCACTTCCCTGGTCAACTGCCATCTGACACTCTCACTGCACAATTGATCACATACTGTAACTGTCAGATGGTGGACAGTGAAGGAAGTCAGCAGAGGGCTTTGCTGGCTGCCATCTGCTAACATAACGTGAGTTCTGACCAGGGTCAGAGGGGTGCGGGGGTCCTCAGTGGGTGGTGGCATGGCACTTGGGGGGGTCACTGGTACTTTCTGGGGGGAGTGCTTGCCAGCCAGGGAGTTTACATATACATTAACACCTGAGGTGATCAAGGGGTGGTGGGGGACCACTTGACAGAAGGGATATGATATCACTGACAATGCAAGATGGAGGTGTGTCCACTAGACACCAGGAAATGGAAGTTTACAGAATAGTCAGTAAGGGGCTGCACACATGTAAGTGAGCCCACAATGGGAATGCAGAATAGCCCTTAGCACCTTGTAGGCCCAATGAGATAATTTGCATGCTCAGGCTGAATATGACCCACAGGACCCCAGGCGCTATCCCATTTCTGGCAGCGCTATCTCATGTCAGTTGTGGACCTTATGCAACCTTGGGCTATGTCGGTGCAGAATATATCCACATGGCCAGATATTCAGTCAGCGTGCTCTATTAGTGCGCATTAAAGGGCTGAATACTGCTCAGAGCTGGCCATTCACTGTTTTTGGTGCAGCACAATAGGCTGCACTTCGGTCAGCTCTGAATATGGGGGCCTTTGTCTTTTAGATTACTTTCCTATTTTGGGCTCACCATGACCCACACCAGTAAGACCAATATATGACTAGCTCACCCTTCCCCTGGGCTGTTACCGATGAGGCACACTAGTGAGTCTTGAAAAGGACAAAACACGTGTACTTGTCTTCTGTTTTCGCCCATTGCAGACTGTGTGAGATGCCATTTGGCACCATACTCTCCTGCTTAAAGAGCACCTTTGCAGATGCTCACCCCAAGAGGCTTAAAGAACCCTTACCTACCCTCAATGAATATGCTGCTAATAATTCCATTTGAAATTGCCCCTATTTTGGAAGGAAAGAGACTGTATTTTGGCTCTGTGGAGCCACGCCATGCCAATCCCTTACACTTCCTGAAACTGCAATCCACTCCTGTGCTAGCACGTTTTCTGATGTTACTATATGGACAGCGGAGAGGTGCTCCATAGACATGAATGGGGCAGTTTTTTAAAGTTAATTTTCTGTACTTTAGATGACTATTCGCAACAAATCAAGGCCACCCCTTAACAAGTTAAGCGGTGGCCTTGATTTGTTCTGAATAGCCATCTAAATCACGGAAAATGAACTTTTAAAAATGGCCACATTCATGTCTATGGAGCATGGCCCTGCGCTCCCCATATAGTAACATCGGAAAACATGCTAGCATGATGGCAGAGCGCAGTTTCAGGAGGTACCAGGAAGTGGAAGAGATTGGTGCGGCGTGGCTCCACAGAGCCAAAATATGATCCCTTCCTAAGTAGGGGCAATTTTAAGTGGAATCATTAGCAGCATATACATTGGGGGTAGATAAGAGATCTTGTGCTTCTTGGGATGAAATTTGAAAAATGCTGGGATGGTTGCTCTTTAAAGCAGAACCACTCTGCATTCTTTTATGATGATTTGCATATGTGTCCATGATGCTAAAACCGTTTGTCTACTTTAAAGCAGCAGTATTTATTAGTTGGCATAAAAAATAAAATCATCATATAGTTTTTTTTAGCAAAAATGTATTTCTGACAACCTTGGATTCATCCTCGGTATATTTTTAGTTTTCTTTCATATTTTTAAAATGTTTTTTATAGCTAATTTTGTAATTAATGACTAACATAATTAAAGTTGACTGCCACTCGCAATTTTCAAAAATCTCTTTATGTTGAAGTTACCTGTTGAATGTACATACTAGATTCGTACTTTGGGAGTATTAGGTTGGTGCTGCCACATGTTTCTCATGGTAAATGGTAAACAGCACAGGACTGTACCCAGATATTCGAGTTTCTCAAGGCGGGCATGGAGTTGGAACATGAAATTTAAAACATTTTAAAATCCCATATCTTAGTTCAGGAACAAAAGAAAACAAAAAGAACATGGGTATATTAATATTTTTGCCAGAAAAATATTATTGTTGAAAAATCAATATGGTGACTATCATATACTGCTGCTTTAACCCTAAGAGTCTGTGGTCACATATATACATACATATACACATATACATATGTGTGTGTGTATATATATATATATATATATATATATATATACACACACACACACATATATGTGTGTATATATATATTTATATACACACACACATATGTGTGTATATATACATATATACACATACACACACACACACACATATATACACACATACTGTATATGTATAGGTATAAATATATATATATATATATCTATATATATATACACACACACACACACACACACACACATATACATATCCAGAATCTATATACTTTCACACATATTCAGTTTTCAAAGGGTTAAATGATGGGTTTCATTTTTGTAAGAGTAGGTTACTGTTCCCTCCCACCCCCGTAGCAGTACACTGGGAGCAGCTTCGCTCCACTGGAACACCTGCAGCAGGCCTTGAAAATTCCAGCCAGTCCCTGGGTGTAAGAGTAGGTTCCTGGGCCCTCCCCACCCTTGCAGCAGCACACCGGAAGCATTCGGTCCACTGGAACACCCGCAGCTGGTACACAGCGGACCTCTCACTCCGCACATTAGCGGCTGGATATTTAGTTGGTTAAGCTGCACTAATAGTTTTCCTAAGGAGTGAAATGCTGAATTGTACCTGTTGTTTTTACCATTTCCAAGTGGTGCTTTAACTGTAACTCACTCTGCTCTGATGCAATTGCTCCTTATTTAGCTTCTACTGCCTCAGTAACTTTTGTACTGCACAGCTGTAGGTTTGATTAATTCCTGTGCCTCTTGTGCCTACTGCAGCAAGCCTTCCCACACTCTCTCCTGCCCCTCTCCCATCAGAGTTGCTGTCTCATTTCCCGCCTTGACCCCTGTCATCCATTTGTTTACCTTGTTTGCCCCCCTAATCCTTTTCTGTCCTTTTACCTTGCAGGCCTTGAAAGTTCCAGCCAGTCCCTGGGTGCCTGGGTGTAAGAGTAGGTTCTTGGGCCCTCTCCACCCCCACAGCCAGTCTTGGGTAAGTTATTTTTTCTATTACTTTCTATTACTTTTGGAAACTTGATCCAGAAAGCTTTGTGCAGTCACTAGCAAGGATGGAGAAGTACTGGAAAAAGTAATACACCTTACCATTACAATTACTTATGTCTTTTTATACAAAGGAAATACGTAACTGTAACTGGAGGAGAGGAGAGGGAGAGAGGGGATATGATAGAGACATACAAGTATCTTACAGGGAGGAACAGGGTGCAGGAAAACACTATTTTTAAGCGAAAAAGATGTTCCAGGACTAGAGGGCATGGGATGAAGCTGGAGGGAGGATGATTCAGAGGAAACATGAGAAAGAATTTCTTCACAGAACGGGTGGTGGACAAGTGGAACACCCTGCCAGAGGAAGTGGTGGGGGCTGAAACAATCACGGGATTTAAGAATGCATGGGATAGACATAAAGGAATTCTGGAGGTCAGGGGTAAGGTGCAACAGACTTCTAGGAAAACAAACTGAACTTACAAGCTCAAATGGGCAGACTGGGTGGGCCATAGGCCCTTATCTGCCGACACTGTCTATGTATCTATGTATGTATCTATGGTTACGTTTATTTGAAAGTAACTAGTAACTAACCTATTACTTTCAAAAGATGTAATGTGTTATAGTTATTATTTTTGTATTGTTTTTGTATAAAATGAAATAAGTAACTGTAACTGTAAGGTGTATTACTTTTTCTAGTATTTCTCCATCTTTGCTAGTGCTGCGCAGAGCTTCCTGGAACAAGTTTCCAAACGTAATAGAAAAAGTAACTTACCCAACACTGCCCACAGCAGCATACCAGGAGCAGCTTTGCTCCACCGGAACACTCACAGCAGGTACACAGTGGTCCTCTCTTTCCACACACTAGCGGTGCAAAGGTGTTCCTCTTATAGGAAGGAGTTTCTTGTGGAAACAATCAGCCTAGTTCTGCACCCCTGCTGGCCTTTGCACTTTGGTAGGCCCCACCTCTCCCCCTTCATAAAGCTCATTGGTTGCTTCCATCATCCAACCTCGGTCTGCACCACTGCTGGCTTTTGCTATTTGGTACACCCCCACCTCTCCCCCTTCATAAAGCTCATTGGTTGCTTCCAGTCCTGAACAACTACTCCTTACACCATCCCTATCATTTAACTGGAGCCAGTTCAATTTGGGTACTTGTTCTGTCCTCATTTTATGCTCTTACTTAACCACTTAAGAAGAGCCTTAGTTGACTTGCATGGCTCCAGATCTTAGGACCTGTGGTCTGAGTACTGTTTACTACACCATATCAACTGTCTGCTATCCGGAGCAATTAGTTTGAAATCCCTCCCGTTCCCCTAGTCAAAAATCAATCTGCTACGAAGATGCCTGATCCTTACTCCCTCCTTGCATTCCATATCTTCTGCCATCTGCTGCCTGTTAAATTAAGCTGCCAATAAAAGGAGTCAGCATAGTTTGGTTGCCTAGCACAGGTGTTTTTCCTACAGTCCCCCTCCCCAAACATGTTAGCCAAATCAGGATTAGCCATCGGCTATAGCCCCCCGCCTCCTTTCTTTGGTTTCTACCTGCCTGTGGTCCTCTGCATCTGATCGTCTCTTTCACTATGCTTTCTTCCACATGCATCCTAGCCTGTCTTGTCTCCTTATATGCATCACTTGCCCTTACCTCCCTGATCCCTCTCATCAGACCCTCCTCTTCCCCACTGAAGATCAAATATAGTCACTTCACTTTCTCTAACTTGCTGGTTGCTACTACACAGTCCTTCTGCGTGAAGCTATGTAACAGTCCTGGATCCTTGGCTCCCTCACCAGGTATATCACCAAAAAAAGATATATGTCCTCCTCCCAAATGCCCATGGCGGTAGTGATCGCTTATCTCTGGATTACTGCCTTCTCTATATCCCTGTCCGGAGATGAGGAATCAAATCCAAGCCCCCTGTCTCCTAGGAGCACACCTAAATTAGCTAGCTCCAACTCCTGGTCTCAAGCCCATGGCCTGAAAATTTCACATTTTAATGTCAGGAGCGTAATGGACAACATCCCAGAACTTGAAGCTTGGTCTTCACTTCACAAACCTGACATCCTTGCCATCTCTCAATTGTGGCTAAAACCACCTATTCCAGATAACATGTGCTCCATTCGCTGGGTTTAGTATTCTGTGTGTCAACCACTCTTCATCTAAAAGGGGTGGTGGCCATGCCCTATTATTTGATTTCCATCTTAATCTCATTCTCTTGCCCTCCTCACTCTTCAATCCTACGAACTCATTCACTCCCTACTGCTCCTAGGTGGAGCTAAAAAACTGCAAATACTGTGTGTCTACATACCCCCAAGAAAGGCACACCTGGGCAAACAAAACTAATTGACCACCTCCCATTGGCTATTCATAAAAATGAAGTAATCATCATGGGGATTTTAATCTTGATTGGTTTGGGACTAGTACAATAGCTTTAAATTCATTATAATGACCCCACCAGACACTCCAATAAAAGGTTCCCGTCATATCCTTCTAGAATGGATCCTAATCAACAGGGATGATAGGATTGCAGAAACCAGAGTTCTTGCAGACTCAATCAGTGATCACTCCCTGGTATACTGGGTTTGGGATGCTATCCTACTTCTTGCCCTCCAAAGGTTATTAATATAACTGACTTCTCAGCATTTAACTAAGACGCCTTTCTTGAAGACCTTATACACGTCGATTAGTCCCCTCTCTTCTCCGCAGCTGATTTTGACTTCGCAGCTGAATATCTTATCTCCACTATCACCTCCCTTCAAAAGAAACATAATACGACTACCAGGCACAGGGTCAGAGGGTTGTCCACTGAATGGTTAAATTGCCCCCCTCCTCTCCTTAATAAAGACCAGGGATAAACAATGGACTAAATATAAAACTTCCTTCTTGCCTGCAGACTGAGTTGCTTACTGTTCACTGTGAAATATCTGCAAACACGAAATTAGATCTGTAAAAAGCAAATACTACAGAGATCTTCTTGCAAGCATGGCCAATAACCCTAATAAAATTTTTATTTAATATTAACGGCCTCCTAGGGGAACAATTGTAGCCACCCCACCCCCCCGCGAGATGTCAACTGACAATGTTAACTGTAATAACCCTTCTACTATAGCCAATGCCTTTAATTACCTTTCCTCAGAGCTATACTGTTATGAATCCAAAATGTCTCACCCCATCTCTTCCCCTTCTACCACCCCCCAGCTCCTTCCTTGCACCTTCACTCGGTTTCACGATCTGAAGTTCTGCATCTCCTTAAAATATAATAAATAATAAATTTAATTTCACAAAAGCACCTTTCCAATACCAAGGCGCTTTACAAAAGGTAAAATCAGAGTAATAAAATCAAGTCAATAAATATAATATAAAATAGCAAGCAAACTAAATAGAATTATTCATGCAACTCCATTAAAGGTCTGGCACCATAGGAAAGTCTTTAGAACCTGTTTAAAACTTCCCACAGTATGCACTCCCAAAGCCAATGGGGTAGAGAATTCCAGAGGGTAGGGGCCACATACATAAAAGCCCGGGCCCAAGAAGACTTCAGCGACACCCTCGGAATCTCCAGTAACCCCTCGTCGGCCGAACGCCGCTGTCGCTCAGGGTGGTAGGGAACTAGAAGCTCTTTCCAGTAGTCAGGGCCAAGTCCACATAGGGCTTTATACATCAACAAACCAACTTTAAAGGTGATCCACCACTGAATCGGCAGTCAGTGCAGAGTACGCAGCACAGGAGTAATATGAGAACTTCGAGGAGTCCTCATCAACAATCGTGCTGCCGCATTCTGCACTAGCTGCAAGTGTCAATATCAACCCTAGGAAGCCCTAAGTATGGGGAGTTGCAGTAATCAAGGCAATCAAGGCGAGGTCACAAAGGCATGGACCAGTGTAGGAAAGTCCCTGGACAGAACCAAGTGCTTGATCCTGGTGATGTTCCTGAGATGATAAAAGGACGATTTGATGACTGCTGACACCTGAGATCGTAAAGTCAGCTCATCATCTAGTACCACCCCCAGGTCCCGCACCCATTCAGAGGTCAGGATTTGGACATCCCTTAGATAAATTCCAGAGGGCTGACCAGTCCTCAACCTCTCTATCCCATGACCTTGGTCCACCACCAACACCTTGGTCTTTCAAGGGTTCAGCTTTAACCAGCTCGAATTCATCCAGTCCTGGATTTCAGCATAGCAGTTTTTAAATACCGAGAGCGCACTATCCTGGTCAGGTGCAGAAGACAGGTAGAGCTGGGTATCATCAACATAGCAATGAAACCTCAGCCCATACTGTCTCACAATGTCTCTGAGGGGCAGCATATACACTGCAAACAACATGGGGGACAGCACTGAGCCCTGAGCGACCCCACACAAGAGGGTGAAAGGGTCTGAGGAAAAAATCCCAGACACCACTCTCTGGGTTCTACCTGTGAGGAAAGATGTAAACCACCTGAGAACCTTACATGTCAGGCCACAGATGGTCCTCAGACGCTCAAGCAGTACCCCATGGTCAACAGTGTCAAAAGCTGAGGATAGATCAATAAGTACCAAGATGGAGCGGCATCTCTGATCTCTCGCCATCAGAAGATCATTGAGCACCCAAACCAGTGCATTCTCGGTACTGTGCCTCTTTTGAAAACCAGACTGGAGCGGTTCATGGATGTTATGGATGGTCAAGAGGTTCTCCAGTTGTACTGCCACTACTTTCTCAATAATCTTCCCTATAAAGGGGAGGTTCAAGATTGGTCTGTAGTTGGCCAGGGAGTCCAGGTCCAATGAAGCTTTCTTCAAGTGGGGTGTTACCACCGTCTCCTTCAGGGAGCTTGGAAACTCACCCAAGTCAAAGGAGCACCAGACTATCTGTACCAGGACGGGGCTGATAATATCACAGCATCCCATAATCAGGGAGGTTGGACCTGGGTCCAAACTACAACACATAGGACGCATACTCTGGACAACTCTCATGACATCCGCAAACTCCGGCAGGTCAAAGGAACTCCAGAAAGCACAGGGTGGAGAGACCAATCACCGATCACCCGCATCCCCCATACAGTGCGTCAAGAGGATCTCCGACTTGATGTTGGCCACCTTATTCGCAAAGAATTGAACAATCTCACTGCACTCCACTTGCGAAAAAGGTTTTCAGAGCTGTAGACAGGATGGGTTGCACAACCTGTCCACAGTTCTGAAGAGTGAGCTGGTCTATTCTGAGAGGCAGCAATCTCCCTGGACAGAAATTCTGCCTTCTTACAGGAGATCACTGATTGGTAGGCCTGATAATGTTCTACCAATCTAAGGTGGTCGGCCCCCAGGGTGGATTTCTGCCAACATCGCTCTAACTTTCGTCCTTGTCACCGCAGCTCTCTCAAGGCCCCATCAAACCAAGGGGCCCGAGGGTGAAGGGGAATGGATGAACATGGACAAGAGCAATCGAGTCCAGGGCCATTGAGATGGCCTTATTATAGGCCAGAACTAAGGTCTCTGGGCTCGTGCTGGCCACAGGAAACTCTGAGAGGTCAATGGCCGCCATGTGGCCTTCGGAACTCACCTTCCATAAAGGGTGGTAACTGACCATCTCCATAGGGGTAGGCCTACAAGGAGGGCACAAAAGTTGAACCTCGGGGTGTAGTGATCGGACCAACTGACAGGTTCCACCCCCCAAGTGGGAGGCCTCAATCCCCAGGAGGAAAACCAAGTCCAGAGAATGGCCGTGTTGATGGGTGGCAGTTGTAACAATCTGTGTAAGGCCCAGCGATGTCATCATGTTTTCCAAATTGCGAGAGTTCATTGTCGACCCAGGCATTAAAATCACCCAGAACCATCAGCCTGGGCGACTCCAGCGCCATGTCGACCACGAAGTCCGCTACTTCCTGTAGGAATCGCCTCTCATCCCTGGGTGGACGGTAGACAACAGCTATCCTACAACCTACACCTGCCACAATGGTACACTCAAAGGATTCGGACTCCTCAACTGGTACACTCGTGAGGCCCAACTTGGTCTTGAAACAGACCGCAACCCCCCTCCCCCCACAATTCAATCTCGAGTGGTGAATGTATCCCTCCCAAGAGAAGTGCTGGTCCTGATGGCATCAAACCCCAAATCCTTAAGATAGCTGCCCCTCTCCTTACCACCACAGTCATGTGTATATTCAACCTATGTCTCCTCTCCTCCACAGTACCCACCATGTGGAAGTCTGCCAGGATCATTCCGGTGTTTAAAAAGGGTGACCCTAGAGCCATCACAAACTATCGCTCTATTGCCATCCAGCCAACCCTCAGTAAACTCCTTGAAAAGATCCGGACACTCCCAGGTCTCAGACTTTTCCTAAAAGCTAATCTTCTCTCACCAGTCCAACATGGTTTTAGGCCAGGTCATAGTACCTCCACCACCCTCATGCACTTCAGTGATATCAAGTCCCATATGGATAAAGACCTGCTTGCTGGTGCTACTTTCACTGACTTAACCAAAGCTTTGGATCTGGTTAATCACCCCCTCCTATTACATAAACTTGGATCCCTTGGTTTCTCTCACTCTGCTCTTCTTTGGTTCTCTAGTTACCTCTGCAACCACTCTCAGTTTGTCTCTTTTAACAAGACCCTCCCTTCCCTTAGTTGTATAAGTTTAGGTGTTCCTCAAGGCTGTATTCTGGGTCCACTACGTTTTTGAATGTTTGTCAAGGATCTACCAAATTCCTCTTCTCACTGCAAGACCCTACTGTATGCAGATGACCTAGTACTCTATCTTGGGTCTAAGATACTGAATGATATAAATTCCAAACTTTCTGCTGATCTTCACTCTGTTCAAATGTAGCTAACCCAAAAATACAGGTTACTTACCTGTAACAGGAGTTCTAGGAATGGTATATGTTGTTCATCCACACTTATTGGCAGGTTCCTTGCCACTTTAAATCTTGCTGGAAGGTCTTCAAGCTGGCTCCTCCCACCCACCCGGGTGGTAAAACTCTTGGCTCCACCCCATGATGCCAGATCTAGCCCACTGGAAGTCAGGTTGCACGTGCAGCCGGGGAGGCGGGTGGGTGGTGTGGATGAACAACATATACCATTCCTAGAACTCCTGTTACAGGTGAGTAACCTGTATTTCTAGGACATGGATATGTTGTTCATCCACACTTATTGGCAGACTCCTAGCAGTTCTCCAGGAGGAGGGAGGAGGGAGGCAAGGCGCACACCCCTAATTAGATATAAGACTGAGAGACTGAGGCCCCTGACCAACATCCGGCATGACCAAGGTCGATGTGGAAGGGGAAACGGTAAAGCCTGCTTCCAGGCAGAAGCCTTGCAGATATCCTGAACAGGAGTATCCTTGGAAGCAGCCACCGATGCAGCGGAAGGGCGGGTAAAATGAGCACTTATCCCTCTGGGAGGCTCCATGGCCACCCACCTATAGCGGAGACCTATGCAGGAGGTGACCCACCCACTCGTCGTCCGCTTGGCTGCAGGTCTGCCAGGTGTGGCTTCAGTGTAGATGACAAACAGCTGGTGAACCTCTCCTGAACTTCAGCCCTACGCTCTCTGAGTAGGCGAGCATTTAAATAGGGTCCCAAAGGAACCTATATATGGCCTCCGAGGTGTGAATGGGGATGAACCCCGGAAGAGGCAATACCCGGACAGGGAAAAAAAACTCTGCCACCGCCAATGGAAGGAACTTGGTGGGCGCAGGACAACCTTGTCCCTGTGGAAGACCAGATAGGGGGATTCAAAGGAGCGCCTGGAACTCTCCCCTCCTTCTGGATGGCAGAGCAGCCCCAAGAAGGTGTTCTTCCACAACAGGTGGGGGAACTCGCACCTGTGCAAAGGTTCATGGCTTGCTCCCGTGAGCTAAGCCCATACCAGCGAAGATCCCACAGAATTGGGGATACTTTCCCTGAAGGGAGGTGTGATCGAGAGCCTAGAAAAGCGCCAGACCACCTTTTCTGCGCCACCGACTGCCTTCCGGCCCGTGCCCGGAAAACAGGGGTGACCGAAAGAAGCACCCAAAGGGTCATTGGCCGAAGCCCTGGTTCAAAAGAATGGACCGCAGATGGTCCGGAATACTCACCGAGGGATGGGAGAGGGGCCCAGGCCCTGTCCCAACATCATATGGAGAACTACCATTTGAAGGTGAGCAAGTTTGGCCGACTCCCGGCAGGCCACCTCAAAAAAGTCGAGGACCTTGGCGAGCCCCAGGCCTGGCCCCTAGCTGCACAGGGACCAGGCCTTTAGGTGCAGGGATTGAAGGTCCAGATGGAAAACCTTCCCCTGAAAACAGAGATCAGGACCGGGCGGGCTGGAAGCCGCCTCGGGAGCCTGGGGCTGAGACTGAGGAGAGCTGGATACCAGATCTGGCCAACCAGTCTGGGGCTACCAGCATCGCCTGCGCCTTGTCCCTCCTCGCCTTGCCCGTGGGTCAAGGGAAATGGGGGACAGGCATGGAAGAAGCCCGGGGTCCGCAGCCTCGACGGCATCCCCTTCAGCAAACCTTGCTGAGGGTGCGGGCATGAGACAGTCTCGGCCTCGTATTCTCCCTGGAGGGAAGGAGGGAGAAGATCCTGTGCTACCTCCGGCAGGGAAGACCACTCATGAGGCGCAGTCTATGCCCGGCTTAGGGCATCAGCCAGGGTGCTGGAGGCTCCTGCCATCGAATAGCTAGGAAACCGCCTCCCAGCTTCACAAAACACCCAATACGGAGAACCTCCTTACGAGATGCAAGGGGCTCGTCTGAGCCTGGCGGGGTAGGTAGCACATGGTCGTGGTGTTGTCCGCCTGGACTTAAACCACTGGACCCCGCACAAATGGAGCGAGTGGTGCAAGCAAGCAGACCGCCGTGAGCTCCAGTGGGTAGGAAAGACTTCGGGACTCCCGAGAAGACCAGAGGTGGAGCACTCTGTATTCCCTTGATGGACACCCCAACCCATCCGAGAAGCATCGGTCGGAGCAGACCGTCAACTCGGGGCGGACGAACAGGATGTACTCCTGCAAGAGTTGGAACGGTCTGAAGGAGAGCATTCCCTAACTCCTGGGCCATAGTCATGAACTGGTCTGAAGGAACGCAGCACCATGACCACTGGCTGGCCAGTCCCCCAAGGGGAACGCATGAAACAGACCACTCTGGGCCGGCCGCCATGAGGCCCAGGAGGAGCAGGAGGTCCCGGCAGGGTGCGATTGCCCAGTCAGACCTGACCAGGTAAGGGAGGAAGAACCTCAGCCCTGTCTGCCGGGAGCTGAGCTCGGACTCAAGAGTCGAGCCTGGTCCCGAAGAAGGATCACCCACTAAGGCACGAGTTCCAAAGTGGCTCTGATAACAGGAGACCCACCTGAGACCCAGAACTCTGGATCGACCCCTTCCACCTGGAAAGGGTTGAAGTCAGGCCGCCATCCGGGTGGGGTTATGCCCGGGCCCCTCGATGCTGCAGAAAGCTGCTGGGCCGAGACCGAAGGGCCTGGCCTGGAACTCGTAAGGAGTTCCCCCCCACTAGGAAAAGGAGGAGTCTCCCCGGAAACGGACGGAACAAGGAGAAAGTGCATCCTGGAGGCCCAGGAGCAAAACCACACACCTGTTGAAAGGATGGGATATCTAAGCCAGAGAGACCATCCAGGCATGCAGAAGAATGGGGCGCAAGCCCCCCATCCGTATGAGACCAGGGATACCCGGACACGAACCCAGGGTCAGAGGGAGGATCCGCAACCTTCCTGATTACCTCTATTTAGAAGGCCAGGCAAGTCAGCTCGGTGGGACGATGAAGAGGCTGTGGACCCCAAGATCCCCATGGGGCAATGGCTCGAGATGGTGGGACCCGCTCGCAAATCCGAGACAGGGCCTTCCCTTAGCACCTCCGACCCTTAGAGGTCCAGGAAGTGGACCAAGTGGAGGAGGTGCAGAGCCGTCCCCCCACGGGGGAACCCGGGTAGGGACAATGGGGCCGGGGACAGTACCCATAAGCCCATCACTGAGCAGGCTTGGGGGAGGAAGAGGCCGAGGGAGCTCTCGGACCTTTACCTCCCTGCTTCCTTTTGGAGGAAGACGCTGGTTTGAGTCAGGCCTGCCCAGCGCATGCCTTCTGGCCCTTGTGCTGGGCCAGTCGCGGGCAGCAGGACCGGGGGGAAAGGGCTTATGCAAGGCTGCCGCTGCCCTTGTCCCTCAGGGCAGGAGTGACCCGAGTCCAGTGGCATCAGACTTCTTGGACCCTGGAGGTGTCCCTCCACTCCAGGGCTGAAAAGGTCAGTCCCAAGAGGGGATGTCCGCCAACTCGTGCTGGGTTTCCGAAGAGAAGGAGGATAACCTCAGCCATGCCCTACGGCGTGTGTCCCCGCGGCCGCCACCGATCTGGCACAGGAGTCGCCCAGATCCACAGCTGTCTGGAGCTGCTGTTTCACCACCGCCCTACCCTGATCCCGGGCCCGCCGGACCGTGGACCACAGGTCGGCCAGGAGATGAGGGAGGACCTCATCCAGGGAGTCCAAGAGGGCGTGGGAGAAATGTGTCATCACTGCAGCTGAGCTGGCCTGACGGAGGCCTAGGGAGGACGCAGTGTAAACCTTGCACCCGACATAGTCCATCCTTTTGAACTCCTTGTCAGGGGGCCTATCCACATCCCTAGCATTTCCAGAACATTGGAAAACATTGTCGGTAACTACCCCCTCAGCCGAGGGTGTTCGAAAACCGGGCAGAGAACCGACAGGGACAGAGTACTTCCTGGCCATCCTGGCCAATGGCGCAGGGCAGGAAGTAGGCCGCTGCCAGAGCTCCAAGGCTGGACCCACAATTGCCTCAGCCACCGGGAAGGCCTCCGAGGGTGAACCCCCTCGGTCTAGAATCTCCGTAAGGGGCCCGTTTGGAAACGGGCTCAAGTTGCATCCCAGTGAATTCCAAGATGAGCTGGAGTAGACCCATAAAAGGACGATGGGCTGTCGTCCGCGGAATGTTCCGGAGAAGACCCTGGGTCCTCCCTGCTAGGGAACATAGAGGAGTCCCTTTCGAGCTCCGAGGGGTCTGCAGAAAGCTGCAGCAGACCCGAGTCACTCTTCATCCGCTGAGGGCGGGCGGGAGTGAGGGGAACAGATAACCTGCGGGACAGGTCGAGGCCCGGCTTTGGTTCCGCGGGGCGGTGGGGCAGCAGGGATCAGGCGAGCAACTGGCCCCGGAGAGGGCACCTTGACTACCTCGAGCGGCTGCGTTGACCAACCGGGTGGCAGCTGCTTACTAGCTGGAGAATAAATTGGGATCAATTGATTCCCGGACAACAACAGCTGCTGCCACATAAACTCCTCATAACGTCGACGCGAACGGCATCGAAGCCACTCCTCAACCGAGGAGGGACAAGGAAAACGGCACTGCCACTTGACTCGGTGCCCCGACCGAAACGCCGAGGTCGGCGTGGCTGACTAGAACTAGAGACGAGACCCAAATCCTCTGGGGAACAGGGCAGGCCTGGGAAGGAGCAGGCGACCGCTCCTCCTTCGACTTGGAAAGAAGGGCCGAGTCTGTCGACCCGAAGGTGCAGACAGAACCTCAGCCTCCGCTGGGGAACTGGCGAAGGATGGCAGCTCCAGCAGAAGACAGTCCAGATGGCGGGTCGAGAGAGACTCGACAACGTCGATGGGAGTCCTGGCGGCTGACCTGGCGGGGACACCGTGAGGCCAATGGTGGAAGCCGCATCCTCAACGGTCGATCGTCAACCAGCGGGGAGGGAACTCTCCGCTCCTCCAAGCGTGAAGGGACTTAGCCTGCAACTCCTTGGACTTGGGCCAGAGGCAAGTCCAAGGTCCCTCTCCCTTTGAGGAAAGGGACTGACGAAGCTCCTTGAGCGAAGCTGCATGAGGAGAACTCAAGGAGAGTGGGATAAGTGCAGCGACCGAGGAAGAGGAGGTGCGGCCGCCCTCCCAGAGGAGGAAGATCGAGCTACTCAGCCCGAGGCTGCGATGTGGACACTGTATGAGTCTCGAGGAATCTTCTGGGCCGGAAAAATTTCCCGTCGCCTGAGCCCGAGCAGGCCCACGGTCCTCCAGAGCTGGCGAGGGCACAACAAAATGCAAGTTGAGGATCATGATCCAAGTCAAGGCAGTAAATGCACGTGGAGTGCGGGTCTTTTCTGGAGGAATATGCTGGGCGCCTCCATGAGCCGGAAAATGAATGAGCCATCGCCGCAGCGAAGAAGAAGAAGATCGAAGTTTCAAAAACTTCCAATTGAATTAGAAGACCAAAATTTCCAGGAACCAGTCGAAAACGCAGAGCGCTAAGGAGGGAACCAGAGCTTCCAAGCGGTAAGGAAGATCTGGCGTCATGGGGCGGAGCCAAGAGTTTTACCACCCGTGTGGGTGGGAGGAGCCAGCTTGAAGACCTTTCAGCAAGATTTAAAGCGGCAAGGAACCTGCCAATAAGTGTGGATGAACAACATATCCATGTCCCTAGAACTGTCTCATTCTCATTTAAACTAAGACCCAGTCTATGCCCTTTGGATCCCATCAAAAGACGCACATCCTGGTCCCAGAACTAGCTAGCCATTGTCTTGATGGCTCCCTAGTCTCTTCAGCTCTCTCCTTCAAATACCTGGGAGTCTCACTCGACCCAGCCCTAGACGTCTCCTAACATATTTTTTTTTTATTTATTTATTGGAAACAATCGGAATTACAAACCTTTGAGTCACAGACTCTTTTGCAAAGGCTCCACATCGGTTACAAAGGGTGGAGGAAGACAGATACAGTAGAGAACATACTTGAAACAGACAGAATATACATAACAAAATCACAGGAGCATTCCAGGCAAAACTTAATGACTGGTAAGGAAGTTAGGCATAATCTTGGGTTACCAGGCAGGGGATTTGGTGAGTTACGTGGGGCACTTGAGACCCTGAGGTCAAGAGTAGGAGGGAGAGGCGTTCATCTGGGTGAGCAGAGTTAGCCGCAGTCACATGTGCTCTTTCAAGGAGGTGAGCTTTGAGGCCTGTTTTAAATTGAGGATGCTGTGGGTCTGTGAAAGTGGGTGTGGTAGCATTGGGCAGAAGGGCTCGGTATGACGGAGGATCTTTGCCCTAGAGAGGTTCTACATTGAGGTACAAGAAAAGGGAGCTTGCGGAGGAGTCTCGTGTGCATCTGTGAGGTGCAGAACTGATTAGGGGAAAAGTCCGGCCGGGGCTAGGTGAAGGTGTATTTTTTGCGAGGATGCAGGTGTGGAACTGTGTCGATGTTGGAAGTTTAGCCAACCAGATAGCAGCATAAAGATCACAGGTGTGGGTTAGCCTCACAGCCAGTGACTAGGCGGCAGAGCTTTGTTCAGGACAATGTTTATCCTATTCAGGGAGGTGGGTTCAGCAGAGCCGTATATAGTGATCCCATAGTCCACCAGGAGAGGATGGGGAGGTGACTGCGAGCTGCATAGCCTTGGGGGTAGCAGTGCTTGAGCGGTAGGATGCCTACCCTAGAGCCGATTGAGGAGGAGAGAATTTGGGTATGCCTCTGGTAAGAGGGGAGGTGTCTAAAGTGACACCTAGGTATTTGAAGTGGAAACTTGTTCCAGAGGGGCACCTATCAGCGTTCTTGATGAGGAGAGTAGACAGACTATAAGGACTTTGGCGGTGGGAAAATCATGGACTTAGTTTTTATAGTTGATAATTAGGCGGTGTTCAGAGAACCAGGTCTCTAGTTCCGGAATTGCCTTTGAAGGGTCTGCTGAAGGCGGTAAGGTGGGCGTGTTTCCGAACAGAACCGCATCATCGGCATGGAGGAGCAACTGACCGCTGCAAAGCCTTGGGAGGAGTTTAGGAAGAGGGTGAACAGCAGTGGGCAAGGATAGACCCCTGAGGGACCCCAGAGGAAACTGTTTTAGGGGTGGAGAGGGTGGAGCATATCCTGACTTGTTGCGTCTCGGCCTGAGAGGTAATCCTTGAACCAGGTCAATGTCTGGGGACCACATTTAGTTTGGGAGGACCTGAAGCAGAAGCTCGTGACTGACCGTGTCGAGGCCTTGGTTAGAATCCATGTGTATATGGCCCTGGCAATTGAGCCATGGTTGAGGGCTCGTGTAGGAGCGAGGTGAGCTCTGTGAGGCGGTGATGGTGCACTATGACCTGGCGGAAACCATGCTGCTCCTGGCTGAGGAGCATATGCTTAGTTAGGTGTTCGGTTAACTGGTCAGAGAACTATTCTTTCTAGGGCTTTGGAGAGAGGTGGAAGTATAGAGATGGGTCTGTAGTTGCTGGTGTTGGTGGGGTCACCGCCCTTCAGGATGGGGAGTGATTATGACTCTCTTCCAGGTAGGGGAACTGGCCAAGGCAGGCGGAGGTTAAGAATTTTAGTGAGGTGTGATGGCGTGGCATCAAGGGAGAGCCTCAGGAGTTTAAGATCAAAGTGTCATTGCTGGTGGGTATTAGAGATAGCCCTGATAATATAGCATTTTGCCTCGTGGTGAGTGATGACTCGAAGCCGGAAGGGGGTATTGGAAGAACTCGAGTTGGGGGAGTGAGGAGGGAGGTGTGGGAGAGATCGGAGAAGGCCGAGTTAAGGGCTTCAGCGATAGTCGGATGATCATGAGTGACCTCACCATTAATAGTGAGTTAGCGATGGGGGTGGGGGCGAGATTTGCCACTGAGCTCCTTTATGTTGTCCCAGAATTTTTTCCCATCACCCCAGGTAGAGGTTAGGGTGTGTTGGTAGTAGAGGGCTTTCGCCTGCCTAAGCCCATGTACATTATTACAAAGCCTCCTGTAGGTTGTCTATCCAGGGTGCTTTGGGAGTCTATGGCTTTGTGCCAGAGGTTATCTCTTTGCTGAAGCAGGCTAAGTGAGGGGTGTGATCCAAGGGGTGGATCTGGATTCATAACTAGCTTAGAAAGGGGCGTATAAGTCACAGGCTTTGTTGAAGGTGGTTATGAAGTAAGCCAGGGCGAAGTCAATTGACTGGGCAGTGTAAATGGGTAGCCAGTTGCTGTTGGTTAGGTGGGCTTTAAGGTTCTTTAAACCGCCCTTTTGAGTCTACGTTGCCAGGAGATTTTAGGAGTGAGGGCAACTTGCGACCACCAGCAAAGTACTGGTGAGTGGTCGCTGATAGCATCAGGGAGTACTGTAGCATCGGAGAGGTTTCCGGCGGTTGGTGAAGATGAGGTCCGGAGGGTGGAGGTCCCGGATCTGAGGTCCCTTCTGGTGGGGGAGGTGACTAGTTGGATGAGATCAAAGGCCAGGCGGCATCTTTGTAACTGGAAGAGGCCAGGGATAACCAGTTTACATTGAAATCCCCATAACGATGACCTGCTAGTGTTGGGTAGATGGGAGATGACTTGAAGAATGAGAGTCAAATCACGAGTTCTTGATTTCTGGGGGATGTAGGCTGAGATGATGTGGAGTGTTTTGTTACCCAGGCTGAGTTTTATTGTGAGAACCTGGGCACCGTATTGTGATGCTGGTGTATGGACTTCAGTGGCATTGAGAGAGATTTGACATACATTGCACAGCCCCGCCTCTCTTGCTGAGCCTATCTGCCGGAAGAGCATAATTAGGGAGGAGACAGCTTCACTGGGTATCTTGTCAGTGAGCCAGGTCTCAGAGAGTCTTGATATGTCAGGAGCATGCTATTGATCCAGCCCTTGGGTGGTGTGTGTTTTTGGGTAGGCTGCATATATTTAGGGTGGCAAGCCGCAGCCCCTCGGGTTTAGGGAGGGCAATCTTGAGGTGGACCTGGGTTGGGGTGGATGTTACAGATACAAGGAGGAGTAAGAAGGTGTGCCGTGGGAGGGCCAGCATGCTGAGTTTGATGAGAGACACTGTAACTGGTGAGGGTGAGAGGCGTTTTGCATTGGTGGTGGGGATGGGGAGGCTGGGAGTAATACAGGAAAGTAGCAAGGGGAGGGCAGTAGAGAGGTAAGGGAGGGTGGTGGGGAAGGGGTCTGGGGGGGACACTAGAGGTGCAGCATATGCCTGTGTGTGAGGTGTGTTAAGTTGAGCAAGTGAAAAGTAATGGCCCGCAGGTTCAGTGTGTTTTGGTATAGGGGCTGATGGTGGTACAGAATCTGTGTGTACCTTTGAATGCCGAAGGGATGGTGCAACAGTTATAATGGGAGGGGTTGGGTGCCTCTAGGGGGGGTAGTGGGGCGAGCTGTGGGGTCCGGCGGGGTTAAAGCTGCCCTGGTACAGAAAGGCGCTGCGGTACCAGCCCTGCCGAAACGCTGTCCTGATCAAAGCTCCAAATGTCCTGCAGTTTTGTATGTTTTTTTTTCTAAATTAGCCGCCCTGCCATTGGGCTTAGCCACAGGAGAGTTCAAAGAAAATTCTGAACGGACACGCTGGTAGGAGAAAAGAACCAACAAGTATTCAAGCGTGGTCTTTCTTCCAGCGGTGGCATTACCTTGGTTGGGGTTGGGGCTGGCGCTCAGCCCGATGTGGGGGGAGGGCTCCGATCGCCCTCTCGAGCCTCCGCTCCTCGGTGGCGTGTGCAAGCCTGAAAGGACAACAGGAGACAGGATTAAGTAGGTCTGGGGAGGTGGGAGGAGGGGCAGATCAAATCAGGGATGGAGGACAGCTGGGGGAGGCGAGAGGAGGAGAAAGGGAGGCGCTGGGAATCTCAATGCTGGTATATTAAGCCAGGAGATGCTGGAGGCGTGGTAATGGCTGTTTGCTAACTTCTACTAGAGACATAGAATAAAACAAGGCAATGGGGAATAAAGTGAACTCAGCATGCATGGATTACAGCAAACACATTTTCCCTTAAAACAACTGCTCTAAATAAAGCTGCCCTGGTACAGAAAGGCGCTGCTGTACCAGCCCTGCCGAAACGCTGTCCTGATCAAAGCTCCAAATGTCCTGCAGTTTTGTATGTTTTTTTTTCTAAATTAGCCGCCCTGCCGTTGGGCTTAGCCACAGGAGGGGGATTCAAAAGAAAATTCTGAACGGACACGCTGGTAGGAGAAAAGGGCGCCAACAAGTATTCAAGCGTGATCTTTCTTCCAAGCGGTGGCAGTTACCTTGGTTGGGGTTTCGGGGCTGGCTCGCTCCTTCGATGTGGGGGAGGGCTCCGATGCGCCCTCTCGACCTCCGCTCCTCAGTGGCATGTGTAAGCCTTGGTTGGGGTTGGGGCTGGCTCGCTCCCCGATGTGGGGAGGGCTCCGATCGCCCTCTCGACCTCCGCTCCTCGGTGGCATGTGCAAGCCTTGGTTGGGGTTGGGGCTGGCTCACTCCTTCGATGTGGGGGAGGGCTCCGATGCGCCCTCTCGACCTCCGCTCCTCGGTGGCGTGTGCAAGCCTTGGTTGGGGGTTCGGGGCTGGCTCGCTCCTTCGATGTGGGGGAGGGCTCTGATGCGCCCTCTCAGCCTCCGCTCCTGGTGGCGTGTGCAAGCCTTGGTTGGGGTTGAGGGCTGGCTCGCTCGCCGATGTGGGGGAGGGCTCCGATGCGCCCTCTCGACCTCCGCTCCTCGGTGGCGTGTGCAAGCCTTGGTTGGGGGTTCGGGGCTGGCTCGCTCCTTCGATGGGGGGGAGGGCTCCGATGCGCCCTCTCGACCTCCGCTCCTCGGTGGCGTGTGCAAGCCTTGGTTGGGGGTTCGGGGCTGGCTCGCTCCTTCGATGTGGGGGAGGGCTCCGTTGCGCCCTCTCGACCTCCGCTCCTCGGTGGCGTGTGCAAGCCTTGGTTGGGGGTAAACGACATATGTAAATCTGTTGACACCAAACTTGGCCTGGCTTATCGTATTCGTCGCGCCCTCACCCCGGCAGCTAGATCTGCAATTGCCCAGGGTGTGCTACTTCCTAAGCTATGCTATGTGCTACCTTCATTTTGTCAGGCCAATGCCAATTGTCTCCAAAAATGGGACATTGCCTACAGTATAATAATGTGTGTAGGTTTGCATCTTCTGCTCCTTGTCTAACCCATCACTGTCTACTCTACACACCTAAACTGGTTATTTCCTTCAAAAACAAAGTAAAGAGCCACCAGTCAGGGACTGGGTTCAATGAGACAATGGCAAAATCAGTTCAAGAAAGTTATGGAACTCACCCACAGCAATGTAAAAAACTGATGTCCACAAGAATTTCTCTGAACTTTTTTATCAGTTTAATTCGCAACAGAGCAGAAAACCACAGCAGTGGGTACAAAGTACTGACGTTTCACCTGGTCGGCTTCATCAAAGTATACCCCCTCTAGTGCTGGTTCATAATTTATACACATATAACAAACCATGTGACAAGATCCAAAAAACATTTAAAGTGCCAGTACTTATATATAAATAGTAATACACAAAAACCTTTATAGTTTTGTATAATTCATATAAAGATCCAGTCAAACATAATACATTTAAATGCAGGAACCCACACCAAGGAACTAACAACACCTATGTCAAGTCCAATAGATTAGGTCTCACTCACTATCTAATTTATTTTTACACATTGAGGTTATTCTTTCTAGACTGAAGATGCGGAGAGCTCGTCCCTTCCACAAAATGTAGAGGGCCTGTAAATAAAAATATATACATGTAGTAAGTACCATCAGCACTGGAGATAATGTAGAAACCACTGCTTCACTGTTTTAACAAAAACTGCTCTAGCTCAATCTGATCATTGAGACCTCTTGGTGTGACACATGCCCCTGTTCTGTATATCCAAAAATTCTCCCATCTACTAAGGGTGAGTTCTCTGTCTGCTCCCCTTGGGCCCAAACAGACCTTTTCTAAACCTCTGAAGGAAAGAGTATGTTAATTTTGATTGTGTGCATTGATCATGTGTGTGGCCCACACATAATCAAGATTACCATTCTGGATTGTCCTAATATGCTCCCCAATTCTTTCCTTCAATTTTCTCTTTGTTTGACCTATATAGTACTTCCCACATGTACACTCAGAATAGTATGCCACCCATATCATGTCACAGTTGATAAACTGATTAATCTTTATGATTTCTGCATCACAGGGGTTAACGACTGTTGTACATGGACTGATAACAGCGACAATACTTACAGCACCCACAGCGCCTGCAGAACATCCATAGGCAGGCTGCAGTGGATGCTGCTCAAACAAGGGAGCCTTGAGGACTGCTGGGATAACCCAGGAGGTAGGCCACAAGATAGTCATTAGTAGGGGTGGACACACAGGTCAGACATTACCCCGTCTGGGGTAGGCCCCCAAGGGTAGTATAGAGGGGGTAGGCTGTAGTATCATTTATTTATTTATTTAAGTCTTTGTTTACCCGGTAAGTGTGCTGATCCAAGGACCGTTTTCAGGCATGACCCGGGCCACAAATAATGGCACAGAATCAAACAGTTAAAATAATTTACAATCCAATAAGAGTAACGAATTGCAAGCTGTACAGACACACATCCCAACGGAAACATGCATAGCATAATAAGCAATGGTACAGAGAAGTAACTGAACAGTGTACAGTTGCAAGCCTGATGACAGCAGATAACTAGCTGTACAACAATAGATTGACAGAGGGTAGTAGAAAAAAGTTACAAGCAGTAATACTAATTTGAAACAGGGTAAACAGACTGCACCACTGTAACCTAGTAGGATAAAGAGTTCAACAAGCAACAATACCTTGATGTAGGTGAATAGGGAGGAGGCAGGGAAGTTAGGTGATGGAGGTGATAAATAGAGGCACACACCAAGAGTACTAGGGAGGGGATGGAGAAAAGCAGAGAAACTAAGTGCCAGTGGTGACATGGAGGCACACACCAAGGTTGCTATGTGCTAGGGTAAGGAGGAGGGAAAGTAGAGCAGGAGTACAAGGGTAGGACAAATAGGGAAAAGATCTAGGGAGAGGAGGAGGTGAAGACACAGGGGAAACAAGGTAATTAGTAGTGGTAGGGATGGGGAGAGGGAGGGTAGGGAGCTAGCACGTAAGTGTGATGGGGAAATGAGAAAAAAGGGGAACAGGAGTGAGGGAAAAGGGGGTATATCTGGGACAGGGACAGTATAAAGGAGTAAGCCCACAGAAACAGTGTCGAGAGATTAAGCTGGAATGCCCTATCTGTCATAGATACACTGCGGCAGTACAGAGGGAGTAAGCTGTAACACCATACCTGAGGTAGGCATTTGGGGGGCTGCACCACAGAAGAAGTAAACTAACACCCTCTCTGAGAGTAAGCCTGCATGTAACTAGACAAGGTAGCTTTCATTTCTTGCATGCCCAGTCCTGGAGGCTCTGGGCACTGTACAAATACAAGCATAAAGTGGGACAGTAAAACAATAGAATAACACAAAATTTAAAATTAAAATCAAAGAGTAGAAAAAAAACAAAACAGCAGGCTATACAGCACATCATTATGAAATAGAAGTCAAAATAGCAGGACAACAGCAGGCCACACATAAAAGCAGGTATTGCTAACTCATAGCTACTTATATCAGATGATTGAACCATTAAAGATCTATGTCTGGGATTGCTAAATCATACAGTTGGGTCTTTAGGTGGGTTTTGAAAACCTTGACTGAAGGGGTCTCCCTGACAGTTGCTGGCAGTGAGTTCCACAGGACCAGGCCAGCGACGCTGAACGCCCTATCACCGGCGGTTTTTAGCCTTGTCCTGGGAACCACAAGGAAGCTCCTAGAGGAGGAGCAAAGGGAGTGGACAGGAGCAGCAGGTGTAAGGAGGTCAGATAAGTAGCCAGGTCCTAGTCCATGTAGGGCCTTAAAGGTGAGCAAGCCCACCTTAAAGAGGACCCACCATCTGACGGGTAGCCAGTACAATTCATGCAACACTGGGGTAACGTGATTGAACTTAGAAAATCCAGTCAGTAGCCTGGTGGCAGCATTTTGCATGAGCTTTAGCTGATGGAGGGCATCTCCACAGACCCTGAAGTACAGCGCATTACAGTAGTCAAGCCTGGACGTCACAAAGGCATGTAACAGGGTAGGGAGGTCCTCAGATGGAACAAGAGGTTTGATCTTAATGATATTCCTCAGATGATAAAAGCTGCTTTCGAGGATGGTCGACACCTGGGGTTCAAATGTCAGTCCGTCATTGAGAAATACGCCCAGATCACACACCCTCGAGGAAGGCATCAATGATGTAGGCCCCAGGAATAAACCTGTTGCTGTGCCAGAGGCAATCTAATCAGGCCTGTAATTTGACTCCACTACCAGTACCACTGACTTGTCAGGGTTTAGTTGTAACCAGCTGGAGCACATTTAGTTGTTGATCTCAGTGAGGCAGTTACTTAGCACATCCACAGTGTTGGATGTTCCAGGGGCAAAGGAAAGATACAATGAGGTATTGCCTGCATAGCAGTGAAAACCCACGCTGTATTTCCTAACGAGCTCACCCAGGGACGTATGGTTAAAATTCCAGGGCCTCAACCCCCCATTTTGCTGCATCAAAGCCTGCACTTTTTCCAAATTAACTCTAATATTCTTACTTTTCATACTTTACGGAGGGGCTCTTGGTTCTTATCATCCAGTTGAACCATGATTAAGCCTGACCACTTCGGCAAAGTGACCACTTCCATCGGTCAGGTAAAAAGCATCACATTTTAATGTGCCTTATCAAGGCTGAGGTCTCCTTACTTCTTCTATATTTTTAGTGAGACCACTCTCTAGGCTTCATTAGTTAATAGTGTGTTCTGGCCAATGAAAGGCTCACAGGTGTCTATTAGGGAGCTTAACAATTAGAAGAAGGCTGCAATTCTCCTACATTCAGATCAGTACAAAAGGTTTGTAGCTCAACCCCTGTATTTACAATACAGTTTAATAAATTTAGTTGGGTGGCTCCTGGTGTGTGACCAAACAGAAATATGTGGTTGAGTTTGCAAACCTTTTGTACTGATTTGAATGTAGGAGAATTGTGGCCTTCTTCTAATTGTTAAGCTCCCTATTAGACACATGTGAGCCTTTCATTGGCCAGAGCACACTATAAGTAATGAAGCCTAGAGAGTGGTCTCTACTTCTTGTCACCCTCCCTAAGCCCCTTCCTCTTTTTCGACTCCCCACTGACATCTCTTCACCCTTGTCATCTGGGTACAAATTTTCCCCCCATCTTCCCCTTACCGCTTCTCACTTTTCTGTATGCTTGCCATTTTTGACATTCCTTCTTGTCCTCACACCCTGCCTCTCTAGGCTCTCCCAAGCCCTCTACCCTCTACTACCTCCCCTCTTCTAATACTTCCCTCACCTGTGATATAGAGAGAGGGTCAGGGGTCTGCAGATGTCAGCAGGGGACCCCCAGGACCCAGGGGATCTCCGGTGGGATCCTGCCCGGTGACAGCATTTCCAGTGCACCAGCTCAAGGTGAGGCTCCTCCACCATATACAGTATGGCTTGCTGTGAAGGTAGAACCCAGAGAGGAGGAGATCTGGGAGGAGACTGCTTCATTGGCCACAGGAGGATCATTGAGAAGATACCAGTTGGCTGGCCACGAGATTCAGAAGATGATCCCTCAGCCTTTCCATCACGCTGCTATAACCCTACCAGATACTGTCTCGCACCTGGCAGCGCAGTGCAAAACGTTCAGAGAGAGAAGGGATGGCCTAAGAAGTGACCCAGCCAATGCTGTGTACTGGACCCAGATGTGGTTACTGTCAATGGCCGCCTGGTGCACCAGCGTGAGGGATCTGTATGAGTGGTCCCAGGCTGAGCAGTGGATCAGGAGAAGGATTCGTATGGAGTACCCCACTGCGGAATATCCCTATGTTCCTGAGCGCCTTTAAGACATAATCGAGGAGAAGAGGTCTGACTGGGTGTTCAGAGGAATGGTTACCAAACTGCAGTCAAGGCCTGGAGGGACAGGGCATGCCACTCAATACATCATTTAGAAGGCCTGAGCAATGTTTCTCTCCACCCCCTGGGCCAGTCTTACTCTGTTTAAACATTTTGCCATAGTACAAGATATGGCTGGATGACGAGTTAAATATTATGTGATCTCGAAAGACTCTTTTGGGGATGAGACTACAAAACCAGACCCAGATTACTATTTCCCCCGGGGTGGTAAGCTCCCTGTCTGAAACAGACTGACTGTGAGTGATAAGTGATTGCCACAGCTGTCTCTTTGATAGAACTGTATCAGAAGAAATGAAACTGTTTTGTTGGGACTGCATGCTGTTTCGATCCAAAGAAATACAGAAAGTACTGTGCCCAGGGGAAGACTTTTTATGACTGAAGACTTGATTTTGATTATTGTTTATCCCAAGACTCTAAAAGAACAAGTGTCTTGTTTTCTTGGAAAAAAAAAAATTGTAATTTTCTCTTCTGAAAGCTAGAAAAGAATGCTATACATTTCTACCTTGGTCTGAATGGAGAGTGTTTGGGGGAGTGAATAGAGCGTGAGTGGGTAAGTAAGCTAAATAAATGCTTACAGATTTAATCTGAAAATTTATCTAGTTACCTATTGCCTGGCTAGAATAAGAAAACAGCTTACTAATTTTAAAGAAGTTAGCTGTGCCGATGCCCATCTCCAGGGTGACCCACAGTTCCTCTGCCTCCACCTGCATTTCTTTTGCTTCTGTCGCCTTCATACCCTCCTTGATATAAAGAGCCCCCCTTTTTATCTTCCCTGTCTTTCCTGAATAAAGTATAACCTGGTACATCCCAGCCATGATTCCCATTGTACCATGTCTTAGTAACAGCCACAATGCCCAGGTCACCCTCTGCCATCAAGGCTGCCAGGTTCAGGATTTTATTTCCCAGGCTGCGGGCATTTGCACACATGGCCCTCCATGTTTTGCAAAACTCCCTCCTGACTTCCCCCTTGTGACTCCTTACTTCCCCCCTATTGCCGAGTCCAGTCTCCACTAGCAATTTTTTAACATTATGGTCCTCCATGCTGGCTACATATCCTGTGGGGGTGAGCTGTATGACGTACCCCGTTTCCTTCCTCCACCCCCTCCTTGGCTAGATTAAAATGCTTGCCAGTGAAGCATTTAAGCCATTCACCAAGGACCACAGTCCCCTTCCTGGAAAGATGCAGGCCGTCAACCTTGTACAGATCTACATCCCTCCAGGTGGGTCCCCAGTCCACAATGAAGCCAAAACCCTGCTCTCTGCACCAATTCTCCAACCAAGTTTTGAAGTACCTGGTGTGGAGATTCCTAGCCTCCTCCTTGCCATGAACAGGCAACACCTCCAAGAAGTTCACAGAGCTTACCAACTGCCCAAGGCCCCTCCCCAGCTCCCTGAACTCCTCCTGCACCCTTCCTATCTCTGCCTCATCCCCAGTCAGGCCATCGGTCCCCAGATGGACAATGACATCCAGCCCCCCCGTGCTACTGCCCTAGTGAGCCTCTGGATCCGCTTCCCATCCCTCCAAGCTGTACTTCCTGGTAGGAGCTTTACCTCCCTCTCCTCCTCGTTACCTGTCCCCAACTCCACCTCCCGGACTATGGAGTCCCCTACCAGAAGTAGCTTCCTTTTCCTCTGGGGTCCTCTACAACCCACCCTTAAGAATCATTTTGGAGTTCCCGCTCATCTGCCCTGGATACAACTTTGGGTGACCCTGTGAGGCCTCCCATTCCTTCACAGTGTAGGAGTTCATCAGTTGCATTGGCTGGGGGATGTGCCACTGACACCTCCCTCACCCTCCTCGAGTCCTCCATAATCCAACCACTTCTGCTGGGCAACCTTTGAGGTAGTGGGTGCAGATTTGGTAGTCTCTGGGAAGGAGAAGAGGCCCTCTGAATCCTGCCCAACTCAGTCTCTTTCCCTTTCTCCCCCCTGCCGCTCTTTTTCCTCTTCCTATTTATTTTGCCTATCTTCGTCTCACCATCTCCTCTCCATCCCCTCCATCATCCTCTTCACACCTGAACTCTAGACTACAATTCAAATGTCCTGAATTACACTTTCTTATCTTAGCTATCCTCCTTCTCTCATCGGGTAATATCTGTCACAAACTCACTCATCCGGTCTACCCTCTACTCCCAAAGTGCCAACCTCTGAGCATATGATTTGTGTACAGTGAACAGACAAGGTAACCCTCTTGTCTGTTTTGTGGGTTCAAGTCACCTTAGTCTCAAGCTCTGGAAGGATTCAAACTGATAACCTCTTGTTAGCGTACCCAATTATCAGGCTCAGATAATTCTGTCTTCGGGGGCCAGATATCTTTGCCTACGGGCACCCAACCAGGTCTTTCAAATGAACCCTTAGAACTCAATGCAAGACTTTTAGAGAACTCTATCCATTTCCCAGTTTGGTATACAATAAGCCCATACACAGCATATTTATAACCTTTAAAAGCGCCACTTAAAATAGAAAGAATTGACAAGGCACTCCCGCAGTTTCATTTGTAAAAAAATATCTTTACTATAAAAATATCAAAACAAAACAATAATTACAGAACAAAATATATATATCCCAACACATACAGCCTTAAAACAAACAGGAAAAAGTACAGTTCCTACAATACATACATTTAGACTGGTCTAATCTTTCTCTTTTTCAGTGCTGTGATGATTCTCCCTCAGTCAGATAATATCCTCTTTTTTTGTGTCAGTCAGAAATATTGTCTTGTGTCTCTGTCAGGTTAGCTCATCAGTTAAACACACTTCTGAGCCAGCCTTCACATGAGGTCACTAACTCCGCCTTGGTATATCAAACTTTATATTTTACAATACAGGGTCTCCCAATAAAATATTTAAAAAAAAAACATATGAGATGACTTCACTGACTTTTCTCTCCACAGGTTAACTGGTCAGAACTGTTTTTTGCTCTGCTACACATACATCTCAAAAGTTTTCTTTGATCTAAGTCACTGTATTCAAAACAAAAGTGTATTGGCCTCTTTAATCCCATCTGGACCTTGGAATCTACACATCAGGTCTTTCTGATGTAATTCAAGGGTTCCCCGGGAATGTATTTTGGACATTCCAAATCTGTCTGGGTCCTCCCTGGCTCAGACATCAAACCTCTTCAATGTCCATTCTGGCCTCTCTCCGATGCCGTTCCCAACAAGTCCTTCCTGGTAACCATGCAAGTCAAAGGCTCTCCCAGAGGGCATTATGAATGGCTAATCTTTATTTCCTGGGATGAAAGCAAATTGACAAGGTAATTGCACCCCAGATCTCTGTAGTTAAAAATACCTCCTGTCCTTTGAACTTATCCCTGGGGGGGTCTTGATGTGTCTGTTCCAGTAAGACAGTAGGTTCCTCAAACTGAGTTTTCCCATCACATATTGTATATGTAATAAAAAAATTAATACAGCACTCGAGCACTCAGAGTTGGCTGTCTACATCACAATATCCACCCCAACTCTGGTGCTGTCACCCATAACTCAACTGCACCCTGCTCCCTGGCCCCCTTGGTTTTCCCAAATGGGCTGAAACCTCTTCACCTGAACATCTGCAGTCTGTTTCACAAAACTGACCTCCTCCAAACTCTCATGGTCTCATACACTCCTAATATCTTAACTATAACTGAGACATAGCTCTCAAGCAAAATCCCTGAAAACTATTGATATTCCTGGCTACTCCCTTTCCAGCCAAGACCTGGTAGAATGGGGTGGGGGAGTGGTCATGTACATTCAGTCCTAATTGAAAACTACTACTGTACTATCATCCTCTGTCCCAGCAACTTACGAGGCCCTGGTCACCCAAATTACTCTCCCTTTCACTGTCCCAGTTTTTGTAGCTCCCAGTACCAACCCCTCGGTTACGTCAGAACTTATAGCATCCATTATCTCCATCTTGCAGTCTGGCAAGTTGTTCATTTTGGGTGACTTGTATCTAAATTGGCTGTCACCTAAGTTGAGCAAAACATGGAATGTCATGGCTGCACTCAACCTCACTTAACTTATCCTTGAGCCCACATGTCCAAATCATAACACACAAAATAGCACCCTACTTGACTGGACACTAACCAGTCATATGCACTGTGTCATCAGGTCAGGTATCCTCCCAGATGCCTTTAGTAACCACAATTCCATCTTCCTGGTTTGTAAGGTCCTTCAACCCAAACAACCTCATAAAAATCATTCAGCTACTCTTCTTTAAGTCCCTAGATCTTGCCCCTCTCCAATCTGAACTTGCCTCCACTGACTGGTCCCCTCTGTTCTCTGCCCCCTCCATCAACCATGCTTTCTCCTACTTTAAGGACAAATTCATCTCCACCTGGAACTTATTCGCCCTCTTCAGGCGGACCTGAGTTCATGGGCTTCACCTCCCTTAGATTACCCCTGAATTACTAGCCTGTCTAAGGGAGCATGATCGTACCTAGAAAAAACAAAAAGTCTAAGCCACCCAGCGATTACACCATGTATAGAATGCTCCACAACTCATGTTCCAAAGCTACCAGATTGGCAAAGTCTGAGTATTTCAAATTCCCTTTCCTCACTAACATCAACACCCCGCTAAAGTCCAGCGGGTAATCTATGCCCTTCCCCCCCTCCTTCTCCCCAGTTCTCAAAATTGACAATTCCCTGGTATCATACCCTGCTTAGTAGCGAACTAATTTAATGCCTACTATAAGTCTCTTTTAAGCTCCCTCCCCCTACATACCCCCTTCCCATGTTCACCTCCCCACCCCTTGTCTGACTCTACCACTTCTCATTCTCCACCATTTCTACCAATGAAGCTCTAAATGCCCTCCTCTCCCTTAATCCTTCAAAAGATTCCTCACCGGACAACCTTGATCCTAAACTTCTCTACCTCTCTGCTCCTGCTATTGCCTACCCTAGTTCCTGAATTCTAAACCTCTCCTTTACATCTGCTCACGTCCCTACCTCCTGGAAACACACTGTTGTACTCCCTCTCCCCAAGGGTGGAGACTCCTCTGCTCAAGGGAACTACAGCCCCATCTCTCTCCTTCCCACCCTTGCTGAACTTAAAGCACACTTGGTTCTGTCCGAACTTTCCTCCTCTCTGAGTCCTCCTTTTTCACTCCGTCCCAATCTAGCTTTGAAAGAACCATTCTACCACCACCTCCCTCCTCAGGCTCACCAACTCTATCCTTATTGGGATGGGATGATGGCCTGATCACTTCAGCTATTTTGTTGACCTAGCCAAAGTGTTCAACACTGTCTCTCACACATTGCTTCCTGAGTCCCTTCTCCACAGCAGGCCTGGCCTTGTCTGCCATAAACTGGGTTAAATCATACCTAGGGTTCCCAGTTTTAGGTATTTATTTTTTGTAAAAAAGGTGTTTATTTTTAACCTTTTTCTCCCCCTTTCAAAAGTACCAAAAATCTGTTATTTTCAGTGTAATCAATTTCTTGGACAACAAAAATCTTTATAAATCCATGTTTATTCACACAATTAAAAAATAGATATTACACTTCTTAAAATTGTATACCATGACTATTGCATGTTAGCACCATAGATACTGCATCATATTAATATTGCACCATTAGTATTGCAAAATAAATATTGCACCGTAACTGCAGAACTGTAATTGGAAGGCTTAGCCTAGAGTTTAATGGACAAGCAGCCAGCCACTCCCAATTCCTGAGCTATATAAGCAGTTCCTCTCAGCCTCATTGTGAAGCACTTTTTCTTTGAGGCCAAAATCTGTCAGTCTGTCTTCTGAGCTGGTTGGGGACTACCCCCCCCTCCCCATACACACACACCTTGCTTCTCCTGCTTGTCTGCTGGATTTCTGTGTTTATTTCCTGCTTCTGGTTTGTATTTTGCCTTCGGCTGTGTGTACTTCTGTCTTTGTTCCCTGTTTTCTGTGTTTGTGTTCCTTTGGTTTTGTCTTTTCTAGGGTGCTTTTGTTTCCAAGCTCCTAGCATATTGCTCCAGCGCTCCTACTATTTGCTCTGTTACTCACAACTCTCACACTACTGCAATGCAACTGCAATCATTATCTGTGAGTTTCAGCTCAACCATAGCTGCTCCATGTTGCATACCGATTGTTTTCACCTGACTCAGATTTCCTCTAACCTAGCTATGCAGCTCAATTATGCTCTCATTCTACTTACCTCATTGCAGCAGCTTCATTGCACTGCCTGGTTATACCTGCTTTCAGAAGCATTGTGTCTCTTTATTAATGTTTATTGCAGTTTTACAACTTGGTGTACTCCATTCAGATGTTGCTTCTATGTTTATTCACCCTGTTATACTCTGAGGTCAGCTAAAAGCTACTGCTGCTGCTGTTCAACTAGCTTTAATATCTGCATGTGGTTCTTGGCCCTTCCATCACTTTCTTGTTTGTCCTATGGTGGGGACTGAGAAGTGTTTGGGGAGTCGTGGCCCCATGTGGCTAATTATTTCTGTCCTAAATCCTGCCTTCGCCGCTGAAAATCCTCAGAGTATTTATCACCTTGATTTGGCTTTTAAATGCCTGGCTGGCTTGCCCCACTATTCAGTGCTATTTCATTGCTACTGTGTTATGCAGACCTACCTGCAGGTCGACTTATTACTACTCTGTTTACTGACCTACGTGCAGGTCCGTGCTTGCTTACGTAATCATTGCTCAGTGCTTATGCAAATCATTGCTTCATACCTACTGCCATCCACTCGGCATCAGCCTCTGGGATTCTTTTTTTTTTATTCAATATATTTTATTGACTTTACAGAGAAGAACAGTACTTTAACAGATCTATATACACCAAACTTCAATTTTCATTGAATCATGATTAGATATAACAGCAGTGGAAATAGCAATCCCCGTGAAGTCTTTTAATTTTCCAACCATACCACTCCATTCACCCATTCATGTGTCACGAGACAGGGCTGCCCGCTTTCCCAATTTCTGTTCAGTTTATACCTGGAACCCTTGATTCACAGAATGCACATGGTACAGGAGATCAAGGGAGTACAAATTGGCAACAGGAGGTACTTGGTTTCAGCATATGCGGATGACCTGCTCCTACATATCAAGGATCCGGAAATAGGTATCCCAAAAGTGATGCATGAAATAACACAATTCTCAAAGGTTTCTAATTACAAACGTAATATTTCCAAAACAAAGCTTTTCCCGCTTAATTCTAGATGTCTCTCGAGTATAGCCAAAGAGATAGGGTTTTGCTGGGAGCCAAACACGTTACTATACTTAGGAATCAAGGTTACACGGGACATAACCACAACGATAAATGAAAATCTGAATAGTCAGGTCAAAACAATCAAACAAGACTTAAATACTTTGGGAGACTTATATAATAACCTGATCCACTTTAGAAAACTGTCTGGTAACCCAAACTTGGATAAAACAGCAAATAGGAAGTCCCAAGAGACCCTGTCAAATGCCTTTTCTGCATCTAATGCTAGTAGAGCTACTGGGGTCAATACTTCTTGTGCTCATCTTATTAAATAGTGCAATTTACATATGTGATCACTTGATGCTCTGTCGCTCATGAAACCAACCTGTACATTACTAATCATTTTGGGCATAAATGGTCCTAATCGGCCAGCTAGGATTTTTGCCAGTATTTTAACATCTACATTTAGCAGGGAGATTGGTCTATAGTTCCCCGGGAGGATTGGATCTCGACCTGGTTTGAGAATGAGTGTTACGAGGGCTTCTAGGAAATTACCCTCCGAGAACCCTTGCAATACCAGTAGTTATATACTTTGGTCAGTATAGGGGAAATTATGTCTGTGAAGGCTTTGTATATATTGGTAGTTAGGCCATCTGGACCCGGAGATATATCTGGAGCAAGCTGAGTTATCGCTTGCTTCACTTCCTGTACTTGAATGGGTGCCTCCAATACGGCCACTTCAATGGAGTCAAACCTCTTTAAATCTACCGCGTCTAGATAGCTATTGATATCGCCTATGCTAGCCCTATCTTTCACGGGATGGGTAAACTTAAACTAAATGTTCCTTAAACACTGCCGCAATTTTATAGGGTCTGTAACAACAGGGTCACCTACCTTGCTTTGTATAGCGCTCACATGTCTATTTGAGTCAAGCTGCTTAATCCTAAGCGCTAAAAGCTTCCCAGCCCTATCACCAGCCTCAAGGTACTTAATCTTGGTTCTCTGAAGGGCTAGCTCAGCCTTCTGCAACATAATGGAGGAATGTTGGGAATGTAATTGGTGCAACTTAACCCAATCTGCCGCTGATGCTTGTTTGGTAATAGTACGTTCTGTTTCTTTGATGGCATTAATGATTTCCTCCAACCTCAACTTTTCTTTCTTAGTTTTGGTAGATGCAATTCTGATACATTCCCCTCTTAAAGCACATTTCAGAGTTGCCCAAACAATATCGATCTTAGTAACTGAACCCAAATTATGTTCGAGGAAGTGAGTTATAAAATTGTTTAGGTGATCATATGTACGAGGATCGTGTAGCAGCTGGTTGTTAAATCTCCATCTAAAGCTCCTCTTATATCTCGGGTTTGACTCATATTTTATTGACACTGGGGAGTGGTCCGAAACAACCCTGGTATGAATTTGTGCATCCAGAATTGAGGGAAGTACCTTACTACTTACTATCCAATAATCTAGTCTAGAGCAAGTTTTGTGCGGCATTGAAAAGAAAGTATATTGCCTAACCCCTGGATTGTTAAGTCACCAGACATCCACTAGGTTAAATCCTTCCATCATCTCTCTCAGGGCTCTCTGAGCCAGGAATAGCCCAGTTCTTCTGTTGTCCGACCTGTCTCCTATCAGCTGTGGAGTTATATTCCAGTCCCCACCCAGCAGCATAATCCCGGTAAATTGTAGGTTTAACTTGTCCAACATCTGTACAAAAAATTGCGGGGAATCTATGTTGGGGCCATATATTGAACCTATAGTAATCTGTTGAGCCAATAAGATTCCAGTTATTAAAATATATCAGCCTTGTGTGTCCCATATTTCCTTTTCTAATTTGAAGTTTAATCTTTTATGAAGTAAAATGATGACCTCCTCTTTATTGGTTGAAATACCGCTCCCACATGTCTGCCCTACTCAGTACTTCCTAAACAATTGAGCATCTTCTCTCTTAAGATGGGTTTCTTGTAAACATACCACATCGCAATTAAGGGTTAAAAGGTGTTTTAGTATAATTTGCCTTTTGCATCTTTCCCGAGCCCCTTTAACATTCCAACTTACTATGTTATTAACATTTGACATCATGATTTATCTTAAATAAGTGGAGATATAGTTTGAAAGACTTCCCTGCTACATTCTAAATTAACTAAAGCAGTCATTTCTCCGTAAGTGGCTCTCATTCTTTTCCTTTTGATTAAGTAGATGCTGTCCCATCCCCCCATTTCCTCCCTGCAATACAAGTAACCCCCCCAAAAGTAAATGACATCCCCCAGTTCTAACAACTGTTCTGCTATACATTATCGTCATGTGATCTATATCAACCCAGCAGAAAGTCTATTTGCTACACAAACCTAGATCTGTTACTCATTGTATCTTAATCCGTTATATTCTTGCCCCTCGAATAGTCTATTCGAGACATGCCATATTAAGGAGGGGAGAGAAAAAAAAAAGGAACAACCTCCTTTATTATTAAACAAAAGGGCTATTTGCCACTCCATAAGCCAGAAGTCTTTCTTTAGGAAGGAGCAGTTAGATTTGCCTTTGTAACCAAATTATTCCACCATTTTTGTACTTGATGCTAGTAACACTAGCTCTATTATAGTTATATGAATATTCTTTGAATTCGTCAGCTAATATCCCCCACTAGTGGGGGCCAAACAAATACTGCGCTACAATATCAAAAATCAAACATCCTATGTTCAAAATTGCCCAACATATTTGTACAACTGTTAACTGAATTGGGAATAGTCCTTTTAGTCTACATAATCACTATGTATAACTCTAATGTCAGTGTCAGTGGCTCAGTAGGTAGCACACTCGCCTCTGAGGTTGGGAGATCAGAGGGCTGTGGGTTCAGTTCCCACATCTGGCACTTGGGTTAATATCCTAGTACTGACACTGTAATGCAGCATGAGAGGGGTGCTGCATTTCTGAGGTGCCGTCTTTCGGATGAGACGTTAAACCGAGGTCCCATCTGCCTGGATTGGTGGTAGTTCAGGTGGATGTTAAAGATCCCATGGCACTTATCGAAAAGAGTAGGGGAATTTCCCCGGTGTCCTGGCCAAATTTCCCTCATTCACTAAAAATACCACCAACAGCTTAATCTGGTTCAAGGTCAGTTGGCATTCATCTGTATCCCCCTCCCCCGGGTCGTGCCTGAAAATAGGCAGTATTTGTCTTGTGCACTTACCCGGTCAACAAAAGCTAAATAAAAATTAAAAATAAAAATTATGGATTTCCCATGCAACCCTAATTGGGATTCAACCATTATACTGATGAAATACAAGTCAGTCTTCATCTGCCCAATCTACTCGTCACTGTCAGGACGAGATATTTCCGATGCATCCTTGAAGTCTTTCCCAACTTGAATACATTGCTGTATGAGAGCTGCATTTTCAGTACCCTTTAACTATGTCCTGATCCCCCCGCATAGTGATGTTCTCCCTTGGCAGTGCTCCTTTACAGCCTGACTTAGAACAAAGAAGCTTACCGCAATCAAACTTTCCCATGTTAATCTAGGATTCTGACTACCGTTCCCAAGAAGCTAAGGATTTTGCTGATTGTGATCCTCATTTCGTCATTACTGTGTTTCCTCGGAACCTTGAGATTATTCTACTAAACATTGCCATTTCACTATGAGGGACCCAGGCATCAAATTATGGCTGCATTGTATTCAGAAGATGCTTTCCCCCATTCCTGGGATACTCCATGCATCTCTGGATTTCTAGACTGAACTGTTGTGCTATTACCCAGGCTACCATCTGTTATTCACATCTTATTAAAATCAGTCTAAAGCATAAGCGATCATGCCGACTAGCAGACCATTATTTAACAACATTTGTGAACTGGCTCTCGTTTCTTCATCTATTGGTATTTGACTATTCAAATTTAACACTCCTCTCACGAGGCAGCACCTCTAAGCTTGGTGTTGTGGAGCCGATGAAATTCTAGGGTGTCATCTAGTCTGAGGATTACTTATTTGGTGTCCATGCCAATATTGTGGGGATTACGGCCGATGACTGGCATTCTGCTGCCAATTGTTTCGGTGGACATTACCGCACTATATCCTGCACGAACTAATGCACATGTCGGCTTGGCATCCTCGTCTAGTGTTGAGAGGTGATCAGGGTCTTTTCCTTTATCCCATCTGAGGAGAAAAGAAGAAAGGGATCAGCAATTTCCGTTCTCTAGGATTAATCCCGAAGGTAAAGCTAAGATATTAATTGGAACCTTTTTAGCACCTGGATGCATGTTTGAGTCCCTGCTGGAGCCCCGGCTACATTACCAGTGCATAGCTTGGGTGTACTCGCGGGAAAAGCTTATCGAGGAATGCATGGTTTCCAGTAGCTTCTTGTCTCATTTAAAGAGGAGTTCTCCATGATGATATATAGCAATATTTCAAGGGTTTACCATTGGTACATTGCAAAACCTTAAGTAATGAATACTCCGTGTTTGTTAAATCAGGAGGTCTTATGCATTCTACTTAACTTATGCAGTTACATTGCGGCAATCAGCGATGTTTATTTGAACAGTTCTGGGAAGGACTTTATAAGGTTCTGCCGCGCAACTTCAGCTGCTTCATAGAACTGCCATTTATTGTTTATTTGTACGTGTAATACTGCAGGGTATTTAACTCAGAATTGGATTCCGGCTGCAATTAATTTTGAAACTATTGGATGAAGCTCTTGGCGTTTCAGTCTCACGGAGTAAGGCAGATCATGGGTTACCCTGATTCATTTGCCTTCCCAAGAGAGTTCTTGCATGGTTCTGACTTTTGCAAGTATGTGCTGTTTGTCCAAATAATTTAAAAGCTTGCAAATAATGGGTCTAGGCTGCACACCCATAGCTGCAGGGGGGTGGAGGGACCTGTGCGCTTGTTCCACTACGTAGCTGGGGCCGTTTGGAGACAGACCCGCTATTTTTTCAAAGAGCTTCTGCGTGAACAAGATTGGTGCTGACCCTTCTTCTTTTTCCGGAATGCCGAAGATAATTAGATTACTTCTTCTGCTTCTCCCCTCCAAATCTTCTAATTTGTCTTCCATATTCCAGATTCTTTTGCCCAAGGTAACTCTCTCCAAATCGCATTTATCCATTCTTGCTTCTGTTGATTTAATTCTAGTTTTATTATCTCCGACTTTAGTAGCGAGAGATTCTAAAGATGATCTAAAACTGCGAATTTCTGTCAAGATTTCTTCTATCGAATTTTGTAGTGGGGCAATTATCTCCAGAAAACGTTCCTCCATTAACGCTGAAGCCTCCGATGTTGATTTTGTAGCTTCCTGCCGAGGGCGATTCGCGGACTGTTCTTTTTCCGGTGAAGGAGGCAGCATATGTTTTGGGGCTTGTTTCTTGACAAAAGCCTCCATTTTCGATATTTTGACAAACCAGGATCCTTCTTAAGAGACTAAAATAGCTGAATTATCCACAAAAAAACCTGTGTTGATTCAAGTCGAGGGTTATTCTCTAGGTTGGTAGCAGAGCTAGACTCGAAGCTGCTTTCTCCTAGGCTGCCATCACATGACCTTCAGCCTCTGGGATTCTGCCTCCGACCTTGCAAGGTCTCAGCACTCAATGCTCATTACAATCTCAGCACACCAGTGCTCATTCATCTGCTCACCAGCTTTGAGCTCTCAGTCAATTTCTGGGGCATGCCAGCCATACCATTCTGGCACAGGGTTCCCTGCAGCCGATGGTCTTGCTCTGCATTAGTCCGCATCTTGAGCATGCCCGACTTGGGGCAGAGTCCTTCTCTCCTGGCCCATAGCTGGGAATGTCTTCATTCCAGGCTTGGCTTTAGCTTCAGCAGCTCCTGATATAGAATTTAAGACTAACTGTGAAGGGTGGCAGTGTTACCTCCTTTTGCTCTAGTGTTCCAGTATAATGGTTATCCATTGGCTTTAGTGGTTTCACTAGGAAGGCATCTTCACTCCATTCTCCCTACGACTGCCTCTGGTTCACCTGGTTTGAGTTTAGGGTGAGTAGACCAGGTAAGTGCCTCAGCAGTTGTTGCTCTCCTCCTCTACCTTGGCTGTCTATTTGTGTTGCAGAGAATGCTCACAACCTTCCACGGCATTCCCACTAGAGGGATTTGAGTGAGAGCCTTCCTCCAAATAGGAATATTTTCTACCCCCCTTTAATTGGGTTTTCCAAAATGTAGCTGCAGAGCTGTCACTAAATAAAATATCCTAAGCCTGGAGGGAAGGTGACCTAGGCCTTGGATCCCCAGAGATTTCCTCCTCAAAGGGCTTTTTTCCAACAAGAATATTGTTTGGCTGTTTGGTGCACATCTGGAAAGTTTGGACTAGTACTGCTGTGGACTGTTTTTCCTATCAAGGAGTTTTATTTTAGTTTACTTTTGGGTCTGGCTGTGAGAGACCTTTTTTTCTTTCCGTTTCTTTTAGAAACCATACATTATATAATTCTGTGTAAATGTGGCTGTGAGAGAGCTATTTTTTTGTTTAAGTCATTGTAGGGGGTGGTAAGAGCCCCCCCCCCCATCAAGATTCATTTTACTTAGTTTTTATTAATTTAAAACTCATTGATTGGAGAATTTATATAGTTTATATAAATTATTTTGTTTTGTTGTTAAGTTTTAAAATTTAGGGTTTGGGGTGGGGGCTATTTATGTAGTTTGGGTATTTATTGGGTGAATGCAACTACTTTAGAGGAGTTACCTTTTATCATATAAGAAAGTTAGAATTTTCCTGTTGTGGAGTCTTAGTTTTAGTTTGGTGGTTAATTAGCCTGTGGAATGTGTCTGTCTGTCCCCCGGTCTTGCGCTATTCACCCTCCTCTCTCCATGCCCTCCACCCATTTCCCCTCTTCCTGTCCTTTCCTATTTACCAGCGCTGTCGTGTGCTGGGTATTGTATGCAGGAAGGGTGGTGGTGGGTGGGGTGGGGGGCATGGACATTGGAGGACAAATGAGCGGATCTCTTGCATAGGGCTGGTTAGGCCTAGAAGATGCCCTGGGGTGAAATGGAGCCTGGAATGTGGCATTTCATGTCTAGTCCCCATACCCAAGGGCACCATCTTTATCGATGGGCAAGTAGCTGGGACGGCTCATGAACCCCGTCCAACTCAGGCAGTGATATGCAATGCCAGATCTATTAAGAACAAAAATGCAATTATTACGGATTTTGTTGGAACAGCTGATCTGGTTTGCATCACCAAGACCTGGCTGGATGAAAATGCCAGCCCCATTTTGGAAGCAGCAATTCCAGTCAGGTACATGGTGGTACATTGCCCGAGACTGGATTGCCGGGGGAGGTAACAGTCTGTTTCAAGACCGAGTTGGGCCTCACTGGTGTACCAGTAGAGGAAAGTGAATCCTTGGAATGTACTGTGGTATCTGGTGTGGGCTGCAGGATATCTCTTGCCTACTTTCACCCGGGACTAGATGTGTTCCTACAGAAGTGGCAACTTCGCCCTTGACATGGCATTGGAGTCGCCAAGACTGATGGTTCTGGGTGACTTTACTGCATGGGTCGACAATGAACTCTCACCTTTTGGACAGCACTTCCTCCAGTTGATGACATCACTGGGCTTCACACAGATTGTTACCTCAGCTACCCATAGTCATGGTCATTCTTTGGATCTGGTTTTCCTCCAGGGGATTGAGGCCTCCGATTTGGGGGTGGAACCTGTTGGTTGGTCCGATCATTACACCGTGAGGTTCAACTTCTGTGCCCCCCTTTGTAGGTCTGCCCCTGTGGAGATGGTCAGTTACCACCCTTTACAAGATGTGAGCCTTGAAGACCTGGCAGTGATGACTAATCTCTTGGAGTTTCCTGATGCCAGCTCAGGTCTAGATCCGTTGGTCTTGGCCTATAATAAGGCCATCTCCTCTGCCCTCGACCTGATTCCTCAAGTCCGGGTTTGTCCTCTCCCACTTCACCCTCGGGACCCTTGGTTTGATGGGTCTTTGAGGGAGCTGCGGCAATGAGGAAGAAGTTTAGAACATCGCTGGCAGAAATCCGCCCTGGAGGTTGACTACCTTAGTTTGGTGGAGCATTATCAGACCTACCAATCAGTGATCTTCCTTAAGAAGGCAGAGTTCCTGTCCAGGGAGACTGCTGTCGCTCAGAATCAACCAGCTCAGCTCTTCTGAACTGTGGACAGGTTGTGTAACCCTGCCTGTCTATAGCTCAGTTGAGCTTTTTCACAAACGGAGTGTGATGAGCTTCCTTGATTCTTTGTGAATAAGGTGGCCGACATCAGGTCGAAGATCCTCTTGACTCATTCTATGGGGAATGCTGTTGTTCGGTGCTTGGTTACTATATCTCGTACTTCCTGGAGCACCTTTGACCTGCTGGAGTTCAGGGATATTATGCAGATTGTCCAGGGGATGCGCCCTACGTGCTGAGGTTTAGATCCCAGCCCAACTTCCCTGATCTTGGGTTGTTGTGATATCATCAGCCTGGTTCTGGCTCAGATAGGCTGGTGCTCCTTGGAATCAGCTGAGTTTCCAAGCTCCCTGAAGGAGGTAGTGGTGACACCCCTTCTGAAGAAAGCTTCGTTGGACCCAGACACCTAGCTAGCTACAGACTTATCTCGAACCTTCTCTTTATAGGGAAGGTTATTGAGAAAGTAGTGGCAACTCAACTGGAGAACCACTTGTCCATCCTTAATGTCTACGAACCTCTCCAGTCTGGTTTCCGAAAGAGGCATAGCACTGAGACTGCTCTGGTTTGGGTGCTCAGTGATCTCCTGATGGTGAGAGATCAGAGAAACTGTTCCATTCTGGTACTCTGTCTCTCTTCAGCTTTTGACACTGTAGACTATGGGGTGCTGCTTGAGGGCCTGAGGTTCATCTGTGGCCTGACAAGTATGGTCCTCAGGTGGTTTACATGTTTCCTAATGGGCAGAACACAGAGAGTTGTGTTGGGAATTTTTTCTTCTGACTCACTCCCTCTGTCCTGTGGGCTCCCTCAGGGCTCGGTGCTGTCCCCCATGTTGTTTGCGGTGTATATGCTACCCCTCGGAAACATTGTAAGACAGTATGGGCTGAGGTTTCACTGCTATGCTGATGATACCCAGCTCTACCCATCTTTTGCTCCCAACCAGGTTAGTGCTCTCTCAGTATTTAATAACTGCCTCACCAAAATCCAGGACTGGATGAATTTGAGTTAGCTAAATTTGAACACGGGAAAGACTGAGTTTATGGTTGTGGACCCAGGCTGCAAGATAGAGGGGTTGAGGATTGGTCAGCCCTCTGGATTATTTCTGAGGGGGCTCCCAGATTCTTACCTCAGAATGGGTGCATGACCCAGGAGAAGTACTTGATGATGGGCTGACCCTTCGTTATCAGGTGTCAGCAGTCATCAAGTCTGCCTTTTATCATCTTAGGAACATTGCCAGGGTCAAACACCTTGTTCCGTCCAGTGATCTGCCTGTGTTGGTCCACGCCTTTGGGACCTCACGCCTTGACTACTGCAACTCCCTTTACTTAGGGTTTCCTGGGTTGATATCCGCTGCTTGCAGCTACTGCAGAACGCTGCTGCTCAACTGTTGACCAGGGCATCTGAGGTCGCATATCACTCCTGTGCTGCACGTTCTGCACTGGCTACAGATTCAGTGGCAGATCACCTTTAAAGTAGGTTCATTGACTTACAAAGCCCTACACAGACTTGGTCCCAACTACTTAAAAGAGCTTCTGATTCCCTACTCCCCTATGTGACAGCTCTGCTCGACCGACAAGGGGTTGCTAGAGATTCCGAGGGTAACTTTGAAATAATCTGGGGCCCAAGCATTTATGTTTGCAGCCTCTGCCCTCTGGAATTTTTAACCCGTCAGCTTCAGGAATGCGTGACCGTGGGGGGTTTTAAACAGAAACATAGAATCTGACAGCAGATAAGGACCACTTGGCCCACCTAGTCTGCCCATTTCCCTACCTAATGGATAAGCTTCAGATCCTAGTTAACCAACAGCCTACTTCCTCCTACCCCTCCACTAGAATTGCCTTTTGTCTGTCCCATGCATTCTTGAATTTCCCCACTGTTTTTGACTATGACCTCCATAGGAAGGCTGTTCCATGCATCTACAACCCTCTCTGTGAAGAAATACCTCCTCACATTACCTCTGAGCTGTCCCCCCTCTATCTTTAAATTGTGCCCCCTTGTCCTTGCACATCTCTTTTTTTGAAAAATGCTACCCTTTTGGACTTTGTTGATTCGTTTGAGGTATTTGAAAGTTTCTATCATGTCCCCCCTATCCCTCCTTTCCTCGAGGCTGTACATCTTAAGCTCCTTTAGTCTTTCTTCATATGTCTTCTGGTGCAGACCCTGCACCATTTTGGTTGCCCTCTTCTGGACAGCCTCTACCATGTCTATGTCTTTGTGGAGATGGGGTCTCCAGAACTGTACACAGTACTCCAGATGTGGTCTTACCAACTGTCTGTACAGAGGGCCAACAACTAACTGTTTTCTGCTGGTGATGCCTCTCCACTGCATTCCAGTATCCCCCAGCCCTCCTTACTGCTTTCTCACATTGCTGGCCTACCTTTAGGTCATCTGATGGAATTACCCTCAGGTCCCTTTCAATTTTTGTTGTCAGTATCTCACCCCCATTGTGTACTCTTGCCCTGGGTTTTTGTTTCCCAGGTGCATTACTTTGCACTTCTTTGCGTTGAATCTAAGCTGCCATACATTTGACGATTTCTCCAACCTTGCCAAGTCCCTTTTCATCCTTTCCACCCCAACTTGCATAACAACCCTGTTGCAGATCGTTGTGTCATCTGCAAAGAGACATACCTTCCCCTCCAGTCCCTCCACAATGTCACTTATAAAGACATTAAAAAGGACCGGCCCCAGTACTGAAACCTGTGGTACCCCACTAGTAACCCTCCTTTCTTCACTGTGGACTTCATTTACTATTACCCACTGTGTTCTGTTGTCCAGACACTGTTTTACCCAGGCTACCACCATGGGACCCACTCCCAGACTGGCTAATTTGATTATTAATCTTTTGTGCGGGACTGTCAAATGCCTTGCTAAAGTCTAGGTAGGCCATGTCCACAGTCCCTCACTGCTCTACTACTTTGGTCACCCAGTCAAAGAAATCAATTAGATTTGTTTGACATGACCTTCCTGCTGTGAATCCATGCTGCCTTGGGTCCTATGCCCTACTGGCCTCTAGGTACTCAACAGTTCTTTCCTTCAGAAGTGATTCCATCATTTTCCCTACCACTTAGGTTAAACTGACAGGTCTGTAATTTCTTCTGCCTCTGTCTTCCTTCCACTTGTGAAGGGGAATCACATCTGCCCTTCTCCAGTCCTCAGGTACCACACCATCACCCCATTATTTATTAAAAAGGGTAGTCAGTGGTGTTACTAGTTCTTCCCTTACTTCTTTTAGAATTTTGGGGTGAATCCCATCAGGTCCCATTGCTTTATCCTTCAGTTTTAAGAGTTCTTTCAGAACCCTTTCTTCTGTGAAAGGACTAATATCAACTCCCCTATCCAGAGTACTTCTATTGACTGGATTAGGTGTCTCCCCCTGCTTTTCCACTGTGAATACTGAGCAGAAGTATTTGTTCAGTATCCCTGCCTTTTCACTGTCGCTCTCTGCCCAACCACCTTCCTCTTTATTCAGCCTCAGTATCCCTGCCTTCATCTTTCTTTGCTCCCTAATGTACCTATAAAAGGTTTTATCCCCCTTCTTAACTGAGTTGGCTATCTTTTCCTCAGTTTGGACCTCTGCTATTCTGACTGCCTTCCCCACTTCCTTCTGCTTTAACTGGTACAGTTCTGTCCTGCTCCTTCTGTGTCTCCTTATACAGTACTTCCTGAATGCTATCTTTTTCTCCCTTACCTTCCCCACCACTTCTTTTGAGAACCATATTTTTTTCTTTTGTTTTATTTGCTTCACACAAAGGCTTGTTGTCTCTGTGATGGCAGTTTGGATGTTTCCCCATAGTTGCTCCACCCCACCTTCTTGCCAGTTTGCTAGTGCTTTTCTGAGGCACTCTCCCATTTTGACAGTGTAACCCCCATTACCTGGGGTTACAAGAATCCCAGTAAGACCTAGTGGTAGGCAGGGAAGGCAGCTTGTGAAACTCCAGTTAAATGGATTTCACACTGTCTCACTCTGTTCTCAGTCTCAGCTGAGACTGAGGGATGACATAATTTTAGAACTGTTGCAGCTGCATAAGCCACACTGCAGTGTTGCAGTTGGAGGTTAGAGTAAAACATTGGGGAATTTGAAATGAGTTCAGTAGAGTTATGTTGCAGTCTGTAGTACAGGAAGGAGGTGCTCTGCTGCAGGCATGCCCTCAGAGCTCTAAGCTCTGCCAAAAAAGCTATTTTTTATTGTATAGGTGTGTGTTCTCACCTGAAAAGGAACACAAGAAGAGCACATTGAAGTGGTAGAGACCACTTTTAGTGGTTCAGGGCACCATCCCTGCAGGGGATGGGGGAAAGGAATCAGCCTGTTTCAAGGGGCAAAGCCCCCCCCCGTCCGGCTAGGGAGAAAAATAAGCTGCCCTATTTAAGTCCAGTGCTGAGGCACCAGAAGTACTAGAAATTTCCTTTGAGGAGAAAACACCTATGGGGCACCTGCAACCGAGGGGTGAGTTTGCTCTGCTAAAGGGCCATGTGTTTTCCCCTGAAACAAAATGAAACTAAAGTGACTGTTACTGTGGGGTCAGAAAAAGACAGCCATGTACAGTTTGGAAGATGTGGGGCTTGGACTGCTTAACTCTGTGGGGGGTTCTAGAGTAATGGACTCAGCCACTTATTTAAGTATGTTCAAGTTCAGCACAAATGGGATGTAAAGACAGTAGACTGAATGTGAATACATTTAAAAAGAATCTACACAGCAAAGTGTTTTAAAGGATGAGGTGTTACAGTCCAGAGAAATGGCCGGGTATGAATTATGGGAGTGAGAGGTGGGAGACTCCCCATCAGTATTAACCAAATTCACCTCTATGGGTTTACATTGGGACACCTGTTGCTTACTCTAACTACCCAGACGTAGGACTGATGAGGAAGATTCCCTGATGGAGCAGAAGTGCTCATAGGTGGTTTAGGGAGCCACCAGTAAATGTTTCCATGCTATATGGAAAGTGTCCAAAGGGCTGGCAAGGAAGCCGAGCCAGGAAAAACCCAGAGCAGCGTACAAATTTGGGCTGTGTGCCCAGTGTATTTCAGAGCCTGAGGGCTAAAGTGAATGAGGATGTGTTCTGATCTCCATAAATCTGCATTACCAGGAGTGTAGCCCCTTGGGGGTCCATCTACGCTTTGTTTATTCTGTTGGATGTGAATAAAAGCCACACTTTAGAATCCCACTTCTGGTATTGGACAATACAGTTATTGCTTCCTGTGTCTGGAGTTACTTGGGTGCCCCTGTTGCAGAGTAGCCAAACCTAGCCAGTGTGCCAAGTGACATATTCCTCCCCAAACCCAGAGCACCTGGTATTGCTGTCAAGATGAAACGGCATACCTGGGTGGGGTTTACAACAAAATCAGCCCTCCTGAAGTCCAGTATCTTCACTTTTGTGTTGCTTGACTTTACAGCTAGGTTTATCGTAAACCACACAGTTTGGTGGTGGCTTGTTCCCAGATGGCTACCCACTTCAAGATCAGAGATTCTCTCTCCGTCCCCATTTGAGAGTACCAGGTCTAAGATTGCTCCCTCCCTAGTGGGTTTCAAAACTAGCTCTCTGAGGCATGCCCCTGTAGGGCATCGAGAATGGCCCTGCTCTTGGATGTGGCTGCAGCAAAGGTACTCTAGTTAACATCTGGCATATTCAGGTCCCCCATCAGCAATATCTCACCTTTCTCTGCCATCCAAAGGATGCCTTCTATCATTTCCTTGTCCATTTCCCCCTCCCAAGACGGGTGTCTGTATTCAACCCCTGTTCGGATTGTGGAGCCATTTCCAGTCTCCAAGGTGACCCACAGTGCCTCCTCTCCTCCCTGTTTACTCTTTAGTTCTGTTGCTTTGATCCCTTCCTTTACATAGAGAGCTACTCCTCCTCCTCTTCTTCCCTCCCTGTCCCTCCTGTAGATTGTGTACCCTGGTATGTTGACATCCCAGTCATGATTCTCTGTGTACCATGTTTCTGTGACTGCCACAATATCCAGGCATCCCTCTTCCATCAAGGCTACCATTTCAGGGAACTTTTTACCTAGATTACAGGCACTGGTGCTCATTACCCTCCATTTTTTTATGGCTTTATTTATTTTTGCCCCATCCTGTCCTTACTGCCTTTGTCTTTTTCTCCATTCACCCCTGCCCTTATCCCTATTGACTGCTCTATCTTGGTGTTTACCTCACTAACTACTCTGATTTTTTTGGTGGGGGCTAGGATTTCCCTTCTCCTTTTCAGTGTCTCCCCCCTTGGCTAGTTTAAATGCTTGCCAATGAAGCATTTAAGCCTATCACCTAGGATCCTGGTTCCCCTCCAGGATAGAGGCAGACCATTGCACCTGTATAGGCCTGCATCCCTCCAGGTGGAGCCCCAGTCCCCAGTGAAGCCAAATCCCTGAGCTCTGCACCAGTTTTTCAACCAGTCATTGAATCCCAAGGTGCGGAGTACCCTAGCCTCATCCATGCCATAGACAGGTAGCACTTCCGAGAAAGTTACCATGTGTGCTACTTGCCTAAGGCCCCTCTCCAACTCCACAAACTCCTGCTGTACTGCTCTGACCCCATTCTCAGCCACGTCATTCGTCCCTAGGTGGATGACATCCAGCTCACTCCTCCTTGCAGCTGCTCCCATGATCCTGAGGATTCGTTTCCTGTCCCTCCAAGCCATGGCAACAGGCAGGCACCTTACCTCCCTTTCCCTTCCCTCCCCCAGTTCTACCCCCCTAACAACTGAGTCCCCCACCAGGAGTTGTTTCCTTCCCCTGTGGGGTCCTGTGCCACCCTCCTGTGGGTCTCCATTGTGGAAGTTCCCAGCTTCCTCCTTGGTCTCCACTGTGGGTGCCTCCATAGAGGAACCATGCTCCGCCAGAGTGATGAATGAATAGTGGAGAGGCACAGCTGCAGAGATGTGACTCTGTTCCACCACCCTCACCTTCCCTGAGCCCACCATGGTCCAACCACTCCTCTTTCTTGGCAGCCTCTGAGGTAGTGGCAGTGGTCTGGGTGGTCCCTGGAGTGGGGGAGAAGGTTTCCTAAATCATTGCCAGGTCAACATGGAGACGAGCAACCTCCTCCCTCAGACCAGAGAGGTGCCTGCAAATAGGGCAGCGATGCAGTTTCCAGAATATCTCCCGGAAGACTGCTGCTCCACAGCCAGTACATTGTAGCACTCCCCACATGTCTGTGCCCCTTCCTGTTACAGATGCTTTTCTTTTGTTGTTTTTTTGTTCTTGTTTTAGAATGTGCAAACTTGTGAGGCACTTAAAACTTTTCTGTGGGGTCAGACTTACCAGTGAACTGTTGGTATCTGTAAATGTCGTATTAGATATTAATGTAATAGTTTTTATGGAATTATGTTTTATTATTGTAAAGCACCTTGGTATTTGAAAAGTGCTTAAAAATAGTTTATTATTATTATTTTTTTTTTCTCGCCTCCACTGCCTCAGGTCATACCTGTTAGTTAGCATAGTAGTGTCCTCTAGTTTCTTTAGGTAGGTCCCACTGTTGGATGGAGGTGGATGGTGTCCCTGCCATTCCCTCTCTGTTTAGAGGATCCCCTCGTTCTCAATGCAAATCATCGGACTCATGCCACGTAAACCTAGGCTTTCATCATGTTATCAACCTGAGCATCTCATTACGTTATCAAACTGTCTGATGCTGATCTACTATTATACAATGGGGTATGAAAATTCTGTAACCTCACTGGGCAAAACACATCACATGACCATGTTATATCCTGTAATAACCCATGGCTGAGAAATGGCATTTATAAAAATCATATTTAAACACATTTAAGATTTATTTTACACATTGGTCCATTGTATAATTGTAATAAGGCACTCCAGGGTGGGGGTTATTGGGGATTCACCCACTTCTTGTGTGGTTAAGTCACTTGGCTGCACCTCGTGACACACCACACAAGGCGCGGGTAAATCCCCCAATAACCCACACCCTGTCATGCCTTATTGCTTAACTACTACATCACAGTTACAGCTTGCTCATATGCTTCATACGTCACTCTTTTTGGGGATCCTTCCTAAGGTACCTTTAGCAATGGGAATCATCCCATGGCACCTCTAGGGGTTCAACCCTCTTTGAGGGTTCCTTGCCTTTGGTACCCATACAGGGTGGTAATGCCTCTGGAATAGAGAGTGCGAATGGCTAAAACCAAACTAACACAGTTGCACAAGCATAACACTATACTGGCTGCATAGGCCATTGAATTGGAAGGCTTAGCCTAGAGTTCAATGTACAAGCAGCCAGCCACTCCCACTTCCTGAGCTATATAAGCAGTTCTTCTCAGCCTCATTGTGAAACACTTTTTCTTTGCCCCACCATCCTCCCCATCTCCTCCAGCGGCTGCACTTCTCTCCTTGGGATCCTTCCTAAGGTACCTTTAGCCACAGGAATCATCCCATGGCACCTCTAGGGATGGAACCCTCTCTGAGGGTTCCTTGCCTTTGGTACCCCTACAGGGCGGTAATTCCTCTGGAATAGAGACTGCGAATGACCAAAACCAAACTAACACAGTTGCACAAGCATAACACTATATTGGCTGCATATGCCTTTGAAATATATAAATATGTACTGTAGATGGTAATGGTGAACTAGCAGCAGCACAGTTTTAGAGCTCCTTTCCACTGTGTAAGTGAAAGGTGTAACATGAAAAAAAACACGATCCACCCACATGCATTTACAATACAATAAGCCTACTGGCCCCCTTAATCAAGATGCCCCCAGCCACTACCTGTCTGGATAGAGTAAGCAGTTCATCTAGTCTGTCTGCCTCCTTGGAACTGTGCTGTGGTTTCTTGGTGTTCCTCCGACCTTGGAGACCTGACAGTGTTAAGATGGGTGCCCTTTCAAAGAAAAAATATAGAGAAGGAGTCCATTGGAAGTCTCATAGAGCAGGAGTTGGGTGAGATCAAGTCCTTTATGAGTGGCATACAGAGTGAGCAGAATCACATTACTGTCCAGCTCATGGCAGTCTGGGTCTCAGTGGAAGCCCTTGGCCACTGTATGGAGCATGGAGCATGTGAAGTCCAGAGTTGGTCAGCTGGAAGAGTGGGTGTCTTAGGATACAGGTGAACAAGTGGACAACACTGGCAGTCTGACACATCAGCAGTCACTGAATTTTCAAATGTATTTCTTTCTTCTTCAAAGCAGGACACAGGTACTACAGCAAACTGGGTCGACAGCAATTAACATAACAAAATGCAAATAAATTAGACAAAGTCTAACACTTTGGAGTGTTTTGCAGAGCTCCTTGGTTGGAGTTCCTCTCCAGACCCAAAATCCTATCTAAATTAAATCATCACTGGCAGTCATTTTATACAAGCAGAACCACATGTGATCTACTTAGCTCCGCCCACATTATTGAACCTAGAAAATACATTATTTATTTAACAGAAATACAAAATAATTCAATAGAAAACATAAACTTTGCACAGGTATATCAAAACCTGTCTCATACTAACCCTGAAATCATATTTTATTCAAGCTAGACAAACATTATACTGCTTTGGGTGGGTCTCTGACACTCCAGCCCCTCCCACAAATCCCAAGCCCAATATAGTAGGAAACACAGAGGCCGGCTAGCCAGCTCTAAAGGGAACAGAGGCATGATAGAGTGAAGAAGCAACAGGACCACTCCCCAAACATTTCCAGACACAGGCATAACAACAAGTACTTTGTTTAACAAAACCCATATAGCCCTGTATTATCAAGGAATCACTTTATAAATTTCCTAAAACCTGGTTTTGTTCAAGATATGTATTTGTTTATTTTACTTCTGAGAATAATACAGACTGCGATTGTAACTGCAGTATAAAAGGGGTTAAGTTATGGCCGGACTGCACTACAGAGCACTGAGGCATGGGAGAGACATGAAGCAGCAACACTTTCCAAACCTACTTAACCACAAAACAAGGTAATTTCAAACATGCCGCTCTGTGTTGTATTAATACTTGAGCAATTTTAATCCGCTGTATGTTTTAACTGACTTCAAGCAGGAAGTAGTTCAAAATAATCTGCCTTTTAAACTAATTTTTACAGCCTGCTACACAAAGCCTAACACCATTACCCCAAACAAGTAAGTGTACTTAAGGAAATGAAACTACAAGGGTACAGCAAAAGTAGAGAAACTGATACAGAGCAACCACATTAAAGTGTTGCTTCTGTTTAGTTTTTCATGTGGCTACATTTAGCTTCTGTTTCCTACTCCTCTCACTAAACCCTACCTAATTCTTGACTCCAACATATCCTGCAGGCTTTTATCAGAATATACACTAATTGCGTCTAAACAAATTATTTAATTCTCTCTCTCTCACATAACATTTAAACACAGCAGCTGAAAGGATCAACCTTAATGTTCAGCTGCTGATTTTGTTTTTCTATCTTGGGGGGGGGATTAACCATTTTATAAATCTCCTATTCACTACATCTCCCTTTCAGTTAAAAGGCACCTCATAATAGCAGGACTGCACTAATACAGGCATTTTTACAAATGCCTTTTATTTCCTTTTCAACTCCTTTACTATCTCTTCCTAATACCAGGACTGTGACTTTTAAAATAAAGAAATAAACCTGGAGACAAAGCATGGTTTTAAAGCACATTCATGAATGCACATTTAAAAGCACAAAAATGGCTGAACTATACAGCACCTTTTCTGTGCGACAATGCGCACACTCACAGCTTCATAGGACAGTCAGCAAGGAACCTACAGCTACCTGCAAGGAACAAAGATAGGGAAACCCACTACAGCTTCAGTCCATTCCTACCATTATATTTGTGAACCAACCAGGTTAGGGAATACCCTTGACCTTGTGCTGGCAAATGGGGACTTTGTAAGAGAACTTACAGTGGAGGAACCGCTGTCAGCGAGTGACCACCACTCAGTATGGCTCACATTGGATATGGGCAAGGAAGGAGTGGAATCTGGCACAAGAGTGCTGGACTTCAGGAGGGCTGACTTTTGGGAGGATGGGGAAGTGGTAAAGGGTACCTGGCCAGAATCAATCTAGTATGGATACTAACCAGAGATGGGAGCTCATAGTTGGGGGATAGTGGAGGCAACCAAAATCCTGCTGCAAAGCCCAGAGCAAGAAGGCTAGGGCTAGAAACTGAGCTTGTGTGAGCAAGGAGGTCATGGAAAAGGTAAGGAGGAAAAGAGCTGCCTTTAGGAAATACAAGAAAACAGGGAGGGGAGGACAGAGAGGAGTACTTGACAGAATCAAGGAGGTGACAAGGGCAGTAAGGGGAGCCAAAGCATCTACAGAACCTCAGGCTGGCACAAGGCATTAAGAAGGGGAGAAGGACTTTAGGCACATCAGGAGAAAAGGAGCTGTAAGGACCACATAGTAAGGATTAGGAAGGAGGGGTTGGGTGGAAGCAGGGTATTTATAAGGCGGAAGCACTAAATGAGTACTTCTGCTCAGTATTTACTAAAGAGAAGAGGGGGTGACATCCAAGATGGGAGAAATGGCAGACGAGGGGGGAAGTGATGACAGATGGGGAAATCATGGAGGGCAGAGTTCGAGAGGTTTGAAGGCACTGAGGGTGGACAAGGCGCCAGGCCCAGATGGCATCCACCCCAGGGGTACTGAAGAGTTGGCAGAGGTCCTTGCAGGACCTTTGGCAGACCTATTTAATGCCTCACTACATTCGGGTGTGTACCTAGACTGAGGATGGCTTTGTGGTGCCCCTCCACAAGAGTGGCCCCAAGGATGAACCGGAAACTACAGACCAGTGAGCCTCACATCCATCGTGGTGTTAACTGGAGACTATCCTGAAGGAGAGGCTGGTGGGCCTCTTAGAGGGGCAAAGGACTACAGGACAGCAGACAGCATGGTTCATACATGGCCGATCCTGCCAAACCAACCTGGTCGTAGTTCTATGACTGGGACAAGGCAACTGGACAGGGACATGCAGTGGATGTCCTGTATCTGGACTTCAGTAAGGCATTTGACTCAGTGCCACATGGAAGGCTGGGAAGGAAGTAGAGCACAGGGGCGAGTGCAATGCTGGTGAGATGGGTAGGAAACTGGCTGCAGGAAAGGCAACAGAGGGTGGTGGGTGGGAGCCTCACACCCAAGGGCAGTGACGAGCGGTGTCCCACAGGGCTCAGTGTTGGGACCAATGTTGTTTGGGATATTCATTGCAGACATATCATGGGACATCAAGAGCAAGATCAGTCTGTTTGCTGATGATACCAAGGTTGGAGCGGTGGTGGATGACCTAGTGGGATGGCAGGGGTTGCAGGATGATCTGCAAAGTTTGAAACCTGGTCAGACACCTGGCAACTGGCTTTAATGCCAAAAGTGCAAGGTGATGCATTTTGGGATGAAGAACCCAAGGAGGACTTACCAGCTAGGGGGAGTGCAGCTAGCCCAGACAGAGGAGGAGAAGGATCTGGGTGTGCTCATCACAGGGTCAATGAACAACTCGGCACAGTGTAGGAAGGCAGCTGCAAAGGCCAACAAATGCTGGGTTGTATTGCAAGGGATATCCTCGAGAAGGGAAGAGGTGATTCTGCCACTGTATAGGCTGCTAGTAGACCACACCTGAGTACTGCGCAGTACTGGCGTCCGTGATTCGAAGAGGGACATTAAGTTACTAGAGGAAGTGCAGCGAGGGCTACAAAGATGATCAAGGGTCTGGGGACTTATCATACGAGAGGAGGTTGAAGGAGTTGGAACATGTACTCACTGGAGGAGAGAGACAGGGGGACATGATTGAAAACCTTAAATACATGAAAGGAATAAACAAGACAGGGACAGAGGGGCTGTTCAAAGTAAGGAGGAGGGCCACCAGGGGCCATGATATGAGACTGGAGCGAGGAAGGTTCAGAGGAGATGAGGAGGACACTTTACAGAGAGGGTGGTGGCTGGGTGGAATGCAGTTACCTGCAGAAGTGGTATGCAGTAGAACAGTGGACTGCTTCAAACGAGGATGGGACAGGACAAGGGAGGGTTAATGAAGGGGAAGGTGGAAGGGAGGGAGCTGCAGAATATGGGTGCTAGGCTGCACATTCGAGCAGACTTGATAGACCTCTAGGCCTTTATCTGCTGGCAAATTTCGTATGTTCGTATGTTCGTATTTTCCCCCTAGTGGCGGCTTCCACTGATAACCTGCGTTTTTAAACAGACTTAATTAAACAGCACTGAATACATAAACTATGATTCGCACGTCATGACATGTGAGTTGGCAAGGAAAATGTTAAGAAACACACCTCTCGAGCAAGAGCTAGTGAAGGGGAAACAGCTTCCACAACTAACAGGCAGTTTAATACCCTCTCAGGCCTTCCAAAGCTTTCTGCAATTTTCGTCCGGGGGGGGGGACTTATAACTCAAAACTCATTCTCCCTTTCTTTTATTAACTAAAGGCACCTCGTGGTGCAGAGCAGCGCTAAACCAAACACTTTTATGGATGTATTTTTCTTTTTAAAGTGCTGCATTTTCAGTCTCACCATTTTAACAGGATCCCAACATTATTTTCTGTTATTTGATTTTACATCTTGGGGGGTTTCCTAACATGGGTTTTAAATACAGAGACAATTACAAGGAGTTCCAGGGCCCCTAACCCTTCACAGAGCCACTCTGTGACAGTGGGCAAGACCAGTGGATCGAAGGCTAGGATTAATGGATAAGAAATTCCTGTGGGCCACAATGAAATTCTTTTTTTTTTGGGTTATAACCGATTTCCTGATTTTCACCATGGTGGTGTTCTATTGGCGATTATCAGTTATAACTGAAAACCGAGAACCCTAATCATACCTCACCGGAAGGACTTGGTAAAAATCTCAGATTCAACCTTCCCCCTCTCCCCATAATGGAGTCCCTCACCCATATTGGAGTCCCTCAGGGCTCAGTGCTTGGTCCCCTGCTTTTCTTCATCTTCATAAATGATCTTTCTATAGCCTGTTCCACCTCCTCCATCCATATGTACAACGATGCTACTGTCTGTACAGCTCTGGCTATAACCCTGCTGCTGTGGAAACCAGCTTACAGCATGACTTCAACCAGGTTCAGCTCTGGTTTGCCTCACACCAGCTCTTCCCTAACACCAAGAAGACAGTCTCTATGACCTCTGGCACCAGGCAGAGATGCTCTAGGCTTACTGACCTGCCCTCCTTTCACACTCTTGATGGGACAATCCTTGAGGACACATCCTCATTTAGATATCTTGGGGTCTGGCTGGACCAACACCTCAACTTCTCTGTCCACACCAATGCCATCCTGAAGAAACTGTGTCCCAAGCTCGGTGCCCTGTACAGGAATCGTAGTTGCATCCCGCTTCCTGCGAGGCACAAACTTGCTCAGAAGATGATACTCCCCATTTCTGACTACTGTGATGTAGTCTGTGGTGTTGGACACTCTCTTTAACTCCTTCTGCCACTTTGCCCTTGATGCCTCTTCTTGGACTCATCACTGTGACCTCTATCATGCCTTAGCTTTTCCCCCACTGTCTAACTGACGACTCTCCCACTGTGCCAAACTGACCTCCAAATTCTGGCTTGGTGAACTACCCTCTTATCTGTCATCCTCTCTTTCTACCCCTCCCCCTTCTCATTCCATGAGATCTAATGACATGCACACCTTGATGGTCCCTCCCCGTTCTATCCTCATTGGCCAGTCTGTTTTTTCCCACCACTTCCCTAAAACCTGGAACACTCTACCCCCACAAATATGCCACTCTTCTTCCACTAATTCCCTTGCTACTGCACTTTTCAATTTCCTCTCTTCCAGCTGCACCTGCTTTAATCCTCCTTAATTACTCTTTACTTATTCCTAATTGCCTGCACCTTGACCCCCCCTTGCAGGGTTCTCAGCATCCTGAAAGGGAATTAGGTTGCTGGCTGCTCTCTGCACCCTTATTTTCCCTTTAATCTTTGTTCTGGCTCACTGGCTCCTTGCCCCCTTACAGGGTTCTCCACATCCTGAAGGGGGATTAGGTTTCGCTGGCTTCCCTCCCCCCCCTTCTTCCTCCTCACTTCCTCTCCAGTACTTCTTAGCCATCTCCCTCCCTACTCTAGCAATGGTAATTGCTTTCTACTCCTGACTCCTACACTAGCATTTAACTGCCTATAAACCTAGCACTTGGAACATCATTGCACTATGATTGTTTTGTCACATACTGTTCTGTCTGCATTATTGCATCGTGTTCTGGGACCACCTATTGGCTGTATTAACTTTACAAGCTGTAATGTCTATACCGCTCACCAATTGTGATTTATATTGTCTAAATGCTCCAACTTAATTGTAAGTGTTCTTACATTTTATTATCTGTATACTCTCCATTTTTCTAATCCTCATTGTAACCCCTCTCCCCCGGTCGCACCAGGAGATGAGCAACTTGTTGTTCAGTGTGCCTTTCTGGTGAAACGTTTAAAAAAAAATGGGACTACTATTATTGACTGCCAGGACGTTCCAAGCACATTTAGCAAAATAACACCACTGGTTTTTGGTACAGTAGTATTTGTTTTATTTTAAGGTGTCTCTTGTAGAATTAATTTTATTGCTGGGTGCTGTGTCTTACTAAATTTACAACAGCGTCTGGTTTTAATTACATTTTCTTGCTTCTGTATTTTGTTCAGTTGCCTGTACCTTGTATTGCACTTTCATAGGAACATACCTGTAGAAAACTGATGGCAGATAAGGACCACTAGGCCCATCCAGTCTGCCCCTACCTGTGTCAATGCCCTCTGGCCCTACTTGGTCATTGGCATTAGCCCCTCTTCACAACTCCAGGGTTCTGTTATGCCTATCCCATGCATGCTTGAATTCCCCCACTGTGCTTACTCCCACCACCTCCTGGGGTAGACTGTTCCATACATCCACCTCCCTTTCTGTGGAAAAAAAACTTCCTCACATTGCCCCCTAACTGCCCCCCAATCTCATATCATGACCCCTTGTTCTTGTAACTCTCCTTTTTTGTGTGTGTGCCTACATTTGCAATGTACAGGTACCTTTTTTTTGTAAGCATTGTTTATTAAGAGGCAATAAAACATAGAACATACATTTGGCTTAAGAGAGTTTCAGCATTACATCAAAGGTTTATGATTAGCTCACCAAAAGACAGTATTTATACACAGTCACCAAACTATGACATTTCAGCTTGGTAGCATTCAATCTGTCACCCCCTTGGAAATGATTCTTCAAGGTATCCACTGCAATGACTCCTTTACCATAGCTAACGCCTTCAATCAACAGTTCTCGGACCTATCTCCATATACGTCCACCCTAACTACGGCACCTGCTGCCCCTCAGCCACTCTCTACCAAAGAGAAAGCTGATACATCAACAAATGACCCTCTACAAGCAGCAACAAAAACTTTTTATTTCAAGGCTGTGACTGGAAAACAAGTTCTTAAACTATTAAATGCCATATCCGATAACAACAGCCCTGGCTCTGACACACTGGAACCCCGACTGCTGAAAGCTGCTGCCCATCTCATCTCCTATCCATTAGCCAGGATTTTCACACTGTCCCTCCATGGGCACAGTCCCAGGATATGGAAGGTCATAGAATCACCCCATTTTCAAAAAGGGAACAAAAACGAAATATCGAACTACAGATCCATTGCCATTCTCTCGGTCCTCAGCAAAATCTTAGGAAAAAATAGTAGCCACCCAGGCCACCAAATTCCTCGAATCCTCAGACTTACTATGTGTAGCACAACATGGTTTCAGGAAACATCACAGCACCACAACAGCGTTAGCGAAGTTTACCTCAGATACTCTTATAAACATGGACGAAGGTCATCTAACTGGGGCAGTGTTCATCGACCTCACCAAGGCTTTCAACCTTGTGGATCACCCCCTTCTGCTGACTACCCTTAAAAATCTTGGCTTCTCATCTCCTGTAACAAATTGGTTTAGAAGCTACCGAACAAACAGGACACAAGCGGTCAAATTCAACTCTGCTATCTCTGACAGTGCCACAATCAATATTGGAGTACCACAGGGCTCAATACTAGGCCCTCTCCTTTTTTCACTGTTCATAAATAATCTTCCCAGCAGTATAGCATCTGGTGCCTTGCTACTCTATGCTGATGACCTGGTTATCTATGCTCGTTCGGGTTGTATTGACCATCTAAATGCCACTCTGACATCTGCCTTCCACTCTGCTCAACACTGGCTAAGCACTCATCGCCTCATACTTAATGTTAGCAAAACAAAAGCCATGCTACTGGGAACAACCCATAAACTAAGATCCTGCTCATCTCCCCTGAATATACTTGACCTTAACGGAACCCCTCTCGAGGTTATAAGTATGTTCCGCTATCTGGGCATACTGCTCGACCAAACCCTTGACCTAAACCAGCACATCCAAGAAACCGGCAAAACGGTTAACTGCAAACTGGGGGCTGCCTACAGAACTAACTACATGCTCACACCCACTGCCAAACTGGCCATTTCCAGCGGAATTCTCCTGCCAACTATATCCTACTGCGCCCCCATCCTAACCATGGCACACAAAACAACACTGCAAAAGTGGGATACCACCTACAACAATGTTTGCCGATATGCATCAAAGGCCCCCCACCTCAAACATCACTGCCAACTTTACAAAGACCTAGGCTGGCTTTCCCCCTCCGCCACCAGACTGTACTACCTATGCTGCCTCTCAGACTCCATAATCAGAGTGGCTAGACCTGCTACACTATCTGAACTGCTCCAGCCTATTATCCCCTCGCATGAGCTGAGATCATCTGACAAGTCTTTCCTGAAAGTTCCCCTCTGCCGCACTTCCAAGGGCTGAGGTGCATTTGGGCATGCTGCCCCAAAAGCATGGAACTCACTTCCTATTGAACTAAGACGAACTTCCTCACACCTCGCTTTCAAGCGAAGACTACGGAATCACCTCACCTCTATGGACCAATGTGCCTGTTATGATCCTTCCTGAATCCTTTCTTCATGTTACCTCTTCCTCCCCCTGTCTACGTTTCACCTCCTTATCCCTTGTATATGCCTATTTGTCTACTTTCCCCCTATTTCTGCCTTGCATATCGGTTTTGGACTACTTGCACTTTCTATTATGAATACAAAGAAACTTATATGGCTCTACTGTCTTGTGTATTACAAATGCCTCTAGTCACTTTACTTTTCTTGACCTTGTGTATGACAAATGCCTTTTGCCTTACTGTTTTATGTGTATTACAAATGCCTCTAGTCACTTTACTGTTATAGACTTTGTGTATAACAAATGCTAATTACCTTACTATTTGGTGCCTGTTTCTCAACCTATTGTTTGCACTAATCTTTGATTGTACTTTTTTGAAACTGGTACTGGTCTCTCCCTAATCCCTTGAACCTCATCTTTCTCCCCCCCCCCGCATACCGACTAGCCCTGGTATACTAGCCAGCTTTCAGTTCCAGCACTGGGTCGCTACATAGATACATAGACAGTGTTGGAAGATAAGGGCCTATGGCCCACCTAGTCTGCCCATTTGAGCTTGTAAGTTCAGTTTGTTTTCCTAGAAGTCTGTTTCCCTTACCCCTGCCCTCTAGAATTCCTTTATGTCTATCCCATGCATTCTTAAATCCGTGATTGTTTCAGCCCCACCACTTCCTCTGGCAGGGTGTTCCACTTGTCCACCACACGCTCTGTGAAGAAATTCTTTCTCATGTTTCTCTGAATCGTCCCTCCTCCAACTTCATCCCATGCCCTCTAGTCCTGAAACATCTTTTTCGCTTAAAAATAGTGTTTTCCTGCACCCTGTTCCTCCCTGTAAGATACTTGTATGTCTCTATCATATCCTCTCTCCTCCTCTCCTCCAGGGAGTACATGTTCAGTTCCTTCAACCTGTCTTCATAGGACTTGTGATGCAACCCATGCACCATCTTTGTTGCCCTCCTCTGAACCTTCTCTACCCTGTCTATGTCCCCACGTAGGTATGGTCTCCAGAACTGTACACTGTGCTCCAGGTGGGGCCTCACTAGTGTCTTGTATAGCGGAATTATGACCTCCTTTTCCTGCTGGTGATGCCCCTGCCTTATACATCCCAGCATCCTATTTGCTTTACCTGATGCCTTGTCACACTGTTTCCCTCACTTGAGGTCATCAGAGATGACAACCCCAAGATCCCTTTCCTGCTTGGTGCATGCTATATCCTCACCCCCAACTGATATATTGTGCCAGGGTTTTGTGCCCCATATGCATTATCTTGCACTTCTTTGCATTGAATTTCAACTGCCAAACCCTTGACCATTCTTCAAGTTTCTGCAGGTCCTTCTCATTCTGTCTACACCCTCTGGTGTGTCTACTCTGTTACAGAGCTTTGTGTCATCAGCGAACAGTGAAATTCTGCCTTCTAGATCCTGTGCAATGTCACTGATGAAGATGTTGAATAGGACCGGTCCCAGCACTGATCCCTGTGGTACCCCACTGGTTACTCTCTGTGGAGTGACAGCCATTTACCACCACCCTCTGTGTCCTGCCACCCAGCCAGTTACCTACCCACCACACTACTGTCCTGCCCACACCCATATTCCCCAGTTTGTGTAATAGTCTTCTATGTGGCACAGTGTCAAAGGCCTTGCTGAAGTCCAGATAGGCCATGTCCACTGCCCTCCCTGATCCACCTCCTAGTCACCCAGTCAAAAATTAAATGAGGTTGGTCTGACATGACCTCCCCTGGTGAAACCATGCTGCCTTGGGTCCTGTAGTCCATTGACAACCAGATGTTCCACCAACTCTCCTTCAGTAGTGCTTCCATGATCTTTCCCACTTTCCGAGGTGAGGCTGACTGGTCTGTAGTTCCCTGCTTCCTCTTTGTTCCCACTTTGTATAAGGGACTACATCTGCTGTCCTCCAGTCTTTGGGTACCTCCCTGTTTCCCAGTGATTGGCTTGAACAGGATAGCCAGAGGTTCAGCCACCACCTCTTAGTTCTTTAAGGACCCTGGGGTGCACCCCATCTGGCCCCATTGCTTTATCAGTCTTATTACTTCCAGTTCCTTCAAGGACCTTTTCGTAAAGGGACTTGTGTCCATTTCTGCACCATTCTCACCCCTTGTACTCCCTTCAGACCCATTACCCCCCTCTTCCTTAGTAAAGACTGAGCAGAAATACCTGTTCAATAAGTCAGCTTTATTGTTGTCATCCTCCACGCGGCTCCCATCCTCCCCCTTCAGTCTCACTATCCCTCCCTTTGTCTTTCTTTTTTCACTTATGTACCTGTAGAAGGTTTTGTCCCCTTTACCCACTGATTTTGCAATGTGTTCTTCTGTCTGAGCTTTGGCTTCCCTACTGACTTCCCTGCCTCCCTTGTTTCTCCTGGTACTTCTCCCATCCCCTTCTGCCTGTGTCTTTTGTATTGCCTGAATGCAATCTTTTTGGCTTTCACTTTCTTTTACCTCTTTGAAAACCATAATGGTCTCTTTCTTTTCCTCTTGCTAACCTGCTTAAGGCATAATTCTGTTGTTCTTGTAATCCCCATTTTAAATACTGCCCACTGTTCCTCAACCCCTGATTCCTGTCACATTCCCCTAATGCCTCTTTCAAGTATCTCCCCATTTTCTCAAAGTCTGCCCCCCTAAAATCCAGGATACGTGTTTTTGTGTGGTTTGGTTCTGCTCTTTCTGTGATTTCAAACCACAATGACTGGTGGTCACTGTTACCCAGGTGCTCCCCACTGTTACCACCATCACACTGTCCCTTGTTTAGAGCACAAGGTCCAGTATTGCCTTCTGCCGAGTTGGTTCCATGACCAGTTGCTTGAGGAAGGCACCCTGAAGGAGTCCAGAATAAATCTGCTTCCTAGTTGATGCTGCTGCTGGGATGCTCCAGTCCATGTCTGGTATATGAAGTCTCCAACCACTACTACTCATTCTCTTTGTCTGCCATCCTTGGATGGCTAGCATCAGCTCCCTATCTGTTTCTTCCTCCTGGGCTGGTGGTCTATAGACCACACCTGTGGGATGGCTGGGCCCATTTTTCCTTCCAGCTTAACCCACAGTATCTCTCCCCCATTTTGTTCCTCCTGGATCTGTGTGGCCCTTATGTCATTTTTCACATACAGTGCCACTCCTCCTCCCTTCCTGCCTGCTCTGTCTCTTCTGAATATGTTGTAGCCAGGTATGGCCATCTCCCAGTCATGGTTATCATTACACCAGGTTTCAGTGATGGCCACAATGTCCAGGTCTGACTGTACCATGACAGCCTCCAGATCTTCCATCTTGTTGCTAAGGCTCCTGGCATTTGCACATGGCTTTCCATGATTTGACCTCCTAGACTGCTTCACTGTTCTACTCCAGCCCCTTCCTTTGGTTGTCATTTATCCCTGGTTCTCCTTGCTGTTTGCCCTTCTGCTGAATTTTGCCCCTTTCTGCTTATCCACCTTTTGGACACTAATCTCCATCTTTTGCACACTGCTTTGCAGAGATAGCCACCCTCTGGTTCACTGGTTCCACTACTAGCTGTGGGGTGAGCAAGTAGGTACTGCCCTGTTGGCCTGCCACTCCTTTGCTAGTTTAATGCTTGCCAAATGTAGCATTTAAACTTATCACTGAGTGCTTGGATTCTCCTCCAGGATGGATGCAGGCGCCAGGCTTGAACAAACCTCCATCCTCCAGGTGGGTCCCCAGTCACCAATGAATCCAAACCCTTCCTCACAGCACCAGTTCTTCAACCATGAGTTAAAGTTCCTGGTGCATGCACTCCCTATGCTCTCCCTTGCCTCTCATAGTACTTCAGAAAGTGACAGAAGTAGCTACTTGCTTGAGACCCTCCCAGTTTCCTAAACTCTTCCTGAACTTCCTTTGCTCCCCATTTGCCAAGTCATTAGCAATTAGGTGGATAATGACATCCAGCTCACCTCCCATCTTGCCTTCCCAGTGATCCCAGTATCTTCCTTCCATCCATCCATGCCGTGGCACCTGGTAGGCACCTCACCTCCTGTCCTCCCTCCTATGTCTTAGCTGGATCCCTCTTACGATGGGAGTCCCCACCAGGATTCGCTTCCTCCTCCCTCTGGGGTCCACTGCTTTCCCCACTGAGGTCACCTCCTTGCCTAACCTCCACATCCTTTCCTTCCACTTCCCTGGGTACCCTTATTTGGTTGTCCCTCATTTGCCAGTGTGGCATATGAGTTCTTCAGGAATAGGATCTGGGATGTGCCTCTGCCTGACTGCTCTTAACCCTCCTGAGCCCACTGTCATCCAAGTGCTCCTCGCTCGGCATCCTTGAGGCAGCTGCATTGGACTGGGTGGTCCCTGGATAGGGTGATGGTACCTGACCCAGTTTACTTCCGCCTCTGAGTCTGGCTACCAATCCGCAGTCCAGAGAGATGCATGCAGATAGGGGCACCCTCATGTCCAGAAGGTCTGCCTGAATATGGCTGCCCCACAGCCACTCGCACACATTACTCCCCACATTATACTGCAGTTCCACTACTTCTCTGCTACTGAAGCTCTTAGTTCTCTTTTATTTATTTACAGTACTAAAAATCCTGTAACTGATCGTCAGATATATATTTTTTAAGGAAAAGAAACCAATAAATAAATAAATGAGCTGCCGGACTTTTCGCTCAAGCCGCCTTTTTGCCGTAGAAGTCACACCTCAGAGACTGAGTCCCCTTACTTACCCTGCCGGCATACGGTTCCATGAGCCCGGATGCTGACTGTAGCAATCTACAACTCTTGCCGCATCTTCCTGCCTTACCCTGTTCCTGTTCCATCAACTCCGGTTTTCTGCTGCAGTGCCTCATACCATGTCTCCTAGCCGTTTTTCTACCTCACCCCCCCATGTCAACCTCCTTGCTGGTTGCCTCGCCCGTGAATGAACCCGTTTAGACTGGTACTCCTCGCTCGTCCAAGTCGCCAATCCTGCCCAGCTGGACACCGCCAGCCTGGCCACAGCCCCCCTCTAATCTGACTCAAGGTTCTGTGAGTCCGTTCACTGCCCTTGTTTTCCCCGCACGCAAGCCAAGACCACACCTGCTGTTGCCGAACTCAGCACAGCCCCTCAGTAACCCTACCCCTACCCTTTCTCCATAACCTGTGGCCTATACGCTTCCCACATTTCCTACCCTTTCCGCTACTGCCGCCAGCCTCTTACCTACTTCTACCCCTGGTCCTCCCCACCCGCATTCTCATACCGGAAATCGATTCCATGAGTCTGTTATAGACTCTGCCTCCCGCTGCAAAACAGAACTTTTCGCTTGGTCCCACCCCACCTGTTGCCTCCCCTGCCTGCCCCGGACACTCTCCTCTAATTATCTCAGACAGGGTACCCCTTTCCCCTACAGCTAAAGCAGTTGGCAGGGTTCTCCTACCTTGGTCTCCAGCCCCGCCACCTCCCAATGAACTTTAGCTGTGCACTTACCCTTCCCTGCCCACATCCCCCTTGTTAGTTTCTCCTATTTAATCCAAAATCTATCCTTTTACCAGTACCCTCTGTTTGCTCTACCTACTTATAAAAATTGTATACTTGTATCAATGTACCTGTCCATGTACTGTATAACCTGCACTGTTCTACTTGTATTGTAATTGTACCTCCCGGGTCGTGCCTGAAAATAGTCACTTGCTGGCTAGTGCACCTACCCAGTTAACAAAAACTAAATAAAAATAAAATAAATTGGCACCCTGGATAGTATCTATGACTTTGTGAGAATGTTATTTATATCATTATTATAGATTGCAGACATCTTGTATACTAATGAGCGGTCATACAGTAGGTCCCTCATCTACATTTCTGTAGTCAGGGTTACTTGTCCAGGTAAAAAGTGCCTCCCCAGCAGTTCACTAGGGACTGCCTCCCAGCATCTCCCATCCTAGCCCTGCACCAGGCCAGATTCAATTGCAGACACCAAGGGTTTCCAGGTTTTATTAAAGGTGTCTAGATGCCCATTGACTGACAGTTGGCATCTTTCAATTCTCATGCACATGAACAAGTTATTTAACCAGTGGGAATTTGCTAAGGGGAGTAGAGCTAGCCCAATTTTGGGCTATAGTTTTTCTAGCATTGACCAGTGCCAATTGCTATAGATGGTAATGTGGAGGAAATGGTTGCACACCTCCTGGGGATGTCGCCCCGTGGTCAATTCCCAGCATAAGCTTGGTTGGGGTATCTGCCAGAGGGGTTGCTAGCACTCCTTGCATGATGGAATGCACTTAACTCCAGAAGGGAGAGACTCTAGGGCATGTTAAGGCCAAGTGCAGAAAATCCCCAGTTTGTGTCATACACTTTAGACATTTATTAGACTTTGTTGGTGTAAATCTGTGCAGTCTTTTGGGTGTATAATCGGTTTGACACACACAATTTAACTGTATTCTTCTCAACTTATTTGATACTGAGCATTCATGGATATTCTTTACCACCCTGTCCCACATAGCATTACTTACTTGAATTTTCAGGTCTTCACCCCACTTCTTTCTAGGCCTTATCTCCAGTTCAAGTCGAGCACCCAGCAATAGGCGGTAAAGAGATGAAATAATGGAGCACCTGGCTGTGGCCTGTACAATATCTCCTCTATAGGGGACAGTGACAGGTCCACACCTACAATCAGAGACTTCAAATTAGTTTATTGTATGAATTCCTAGACAGGGAGGTACCACTGTTCCACTAGTTGCTGGAAAGGTATCAGTGCCTCTCCGGAATAGATATCTCCCACAGTCTGAATACCCCTTTTCTGCCATCTATGCATGGCTTGGTACAAGAAAACATTGTACCCCCTACATCCCTTAAATCCCCTGGAGAGGTTAGTCTTATGTGAGGTGGATGGTCTGTGGCCTATAAATTTATGCCCACATACCCATAACCTGGCCAGGGTATGAATAAAGGAGGTTTTATTTTTGCTGGGAGTGGTTAGTGTCTTCAATAAAGGAGACAGTAGTCCCTGGAGCACTCTACCTATTATGTGTTCATCCTTTATCTGTAGCCATGATGGCTCTGCAGGTGAGTTAGGCTTGCTCAGGAAAGCAATCTGCATAGCCCAGTAATAATCTTTAAGGTTTGGTAGTGCCAGGCCCCATTTCTTTGACTGGTAGCTGGAGGATTGTTTTTTTTCAGCCAAAATAAAAGACACCTGTAACTGTCATTAAGTCTCTTCCTTCCCCATGTGTGCCATATTTATCCACTGGTAAGGTATAATTGATTTGTCATATTAACTGCTTTCCCTTCCCCTTCTACTCCTGGCTTTATCTTTGCTTACGCTCCACTGCTACTCTATCAAATCTCTCCTCCTCCCATATCAGTTGTAGACTGTTGTTTGTTCTAGCTGCCAAAATACTGTATATTTGATTTGATTTGATTTGATTAAATCAAATCACACCAGTCATCATGTTTCATTTATCAGTATCGACCTATAAGTCGCCCTGTCTCATATCAATGTTTACCACCTCGGTCACCCTATGTGGTACCCTTGTATGTATATCCAGCCTGCATCATGTAACATGTATTTCATGTATATACTGTTATTACCTATCTGTGTTTGTACTTTAAGTGTTTATGTCACAGGACCTCCTTGTGAATGAGCTTGCTCAATGGAGTTTTCCTGCAATAAACTTGAACTTGAACTTTTTAATTCTTGCAACCTTCCCATTCCACATGAATCTGTTTAATATTGAATCCAACTATTTGAAAAAATATTCAGGCACTCTTATGGGCAAGTTTGGGAAAAAGTGTAAACATCTAGAGAGTACATTCATTTTGACTGAGTTAACTCGCCCTATCAAGCTTATTGGAAGTCCCACCCATTTATCACAATCCTGTCTAATTCTGTTGAGGAGGTTAGTAAAATTTTCTTTATACAAGTCTGAAAGTCTTTTTGGGATCATGATAACTAAGTATTTTAGCGAGTCCACTATCTGCATTTTAATAGAAAGTTCCACCATGCCCTTCTTTCTGTTATCTCCCAGCAACATCAGTTTGCCTCTGGTCCAATTAATTTTATGTCCTGAGAGGGCACCATACTCACTGAGGGTGCAGTGACGTTTGGGGATACCTTTTTTGTGGGTTCTTCAAATACAGTAACAGGTCATCTGCAAAAAGAGCAGGTTTTTGATGTGCCCCCTCCCCACTGCAACCATTCCCTCAATGTTGGGGTCTCCTTGAAGTACTGCTGCAAAAGGCTCTAAAGATAATACATATTGCAGTGGGGGCAGGGGGCATCCCTGCCTAGTTCAGCTGGAGAGGTTTGGTCAGAGTGCCATTCACCAATTTGTGAGCACTAGAAACGCTATATAAAGATGAAATCCATTTGATAATACTGTCCCCCATTCCAAATTTCTTCAGTGCGGAGAACAGATATCTCCATTCCACTCTATCAAATGCCTTTTCGGCATCTAGGGCCAGGATATTCAAGGCCTTCTCCTCCCTGACCCTACCCCACCTCCACACTATGTTAAGGGTCCATCTCACATTAAGTTTGCCCTCTCTGCCCTTGATAAACACCGTTTGGTCACTATGTATTATTTTGGGGAGGATTTTTTTCCAACCTGCCAACTAGTAGTTTGGCCTAATCTTGTAATCAGATGTGAGGAGGGAATTAGGCCTATACAAAGCACATTTATCAGGATCTTTCCCTGACTTGGGCAAAATAGTTAAAGTGGCAGACACAGAGGAGGGGTATGGTGCCTTTGTCAAACGCCTCTACTATCATGTCTGTTAGGGGTAATTTGAGCTCTTCCTTAAACATCGTGTAAATGTCTACAGGGTATCCATCTGGACCTGGGGTCTTCCCTCCCAACAACTGTCCAATGGGTGTTTGTATTTCCTTCCAGTGGATATGGGACTCTAGCAGGTTATCATCATCACCCGATATTTGGGGAAGGTTAGCCGTATCCAAGAACCCCTCTATTTGACCTCTCTCTGGGTTGTCCAGCTATATGAATCTTCATAGAAACTTCTAAAGCACGCCCCTATGTTTTTGTCTTCCTCAAACATCCCTCCATCCTCATCTATGATCTTAGCCACATTTGTGTTATTTATTTTTTATTTATTTCAGTTTGGGATTAATACCTTTGAGCCAAAGGCTCATTTACAAAGGTTCCAAGTCACAGATGGTACAGAACAGAATAAACAGTAACAACAGAGTTCCTAACTCAGCAGGTGGGGGAACCGACCAGGGAGGCACCTGTGCTGGATGTGGTCCTGGCAGACAGTGACCAGATTGGGGGCCTGGAGGTAAGGGACCCGTTGGTGGGGAAGGACCATGCCACAGTCTGGTTCTGCCTGGACCTAGGAGGGGTAGAAGGCTGCACAAAGACAGAGATAACTGACTTCAGGGGCAGATTTTAAGGAAATGGGAAGGATCCTTAAGGAGCATTTGGATAGGATTGGGTCAGACATTGATGCTGATAGTAGGTGGGAAATCACCAGGAGAGGGGTGCAGGATGCTACCAGCACCTGTGCAAGAGTAAGACGAAATTGCGGTAGGGCCCAAAAACCCTGCTGGTGGACCAGGGAGGTCCAGGAGGTGGTGTGGGGAAAGAAGGCAACCTATAGGCAATTCAAGTGCTCAAGGAGTGAAAGGGATCGAGGTGAGTACGAGCTGATGGCTAGGAGGGCCACTAAGGTGGTGAGGGTGGCTAAGGCAAGGAAGGAGCAGAACCTGGCCAGGGAAATTAGGAGAAGGAACAAGGGGTTCTTTAGATACATTGGAGAAAAACGAAGGGTGAAGGGGCAGATTAGCAGGATTAAAACTGGGGATAGATGGGCACAAGACCCGGGAAGCAGGCTGAGGTACTAAATGAGTACTTCACCTCAGTTTTCACCAAGGAAAATGGGAGTGCTGCATCATACATGGGAGGAGACAGTGATACTGAGGAGGGGGGACCTTTACCGATCGGCAGGTCTGGGGAGAGGGGGAGGCATCACTGGCGGGGGGGAGGCTAAACAAGAAGAAGAGGTAGTGGAAGTGGAAATCACAGCAGAGAGAGTGAGGGAAGCTCTCAGGTCCCTTAAGATGGAGAAAGCACCGGGGCCAGATAAATTACATCCCAGAGTGCTGAAGGAACTTGCGGATGTCCTGGCAAAACCCCATGCGGAGCTTTTCGCCATCTCTCTGAGGACAGGGTGGGTGCCCCAGGACTGGAAGGTGGCACATATAGTGCCTGTCCACAAGGGGGGGATCAAGGGAGGTGGCAAAGAACTACAGGTCTGTCAGCCTGACATCAGTGGTGGGCAAGGTGATGGAGGGCATTGTCAAGGAGAGGCTGGGGGACCTGGAAAAGTCAGGGTGCCTGGACGATAGACAGCATGGAGTTGTCCTGTGGAAATCATGTCAGACAAATCTTGTGGAGTTCTATGACTGGGTGACGAGTGTCTTGGACCTGGGTAGACCAGTGGCCATCCTCTTTCTAGACTTCAGCAAGGCATTTGACTCTGTTCCTCACATGAGCCTGTTGGATAAGCTGGGAGAAATGGGGGTGCGGAACCAGATGATCAGATGGATAGGCAATTGGCTCTAGGACCGGACCCAGAGGGTCGCAGATAGCGGGATAGTCTCATCCCCAAAGAGGGTCATTAGTGGGGTCCCACAGGGATCAGTCCTTGGGTCCCTCCTGTTCAACGCCTATGTCTCTAACATAAGGACAGGTATCAGGAGTGAGATGAGTCTCTTTGCGGATGACTCAAAACTGGGGGCAGTGGTGGATGTGGAAGGAGGGAGGGTGGCCTTACAGGGGGACCTGGAGGCTCTGCAAAGATGGTCTAGAAAGTGGAAGCTAAGGTTCAATGCAGGGAAATGCAAGGTACTGCACCTGGGGGCCAGAAACCCGGGCCAAGTGTACACCCTGGGGGGGGGGAATGCTACAAGTCTCGATGGCTGAGAGGGACCTGGGGTGGTGGTGGATGTCAAGATGAACAACTTGGAGACTTGTAGGAGGGCAGCAGCCAAGGCCAACAGGATGCTGGGATGCATCACTAGGGGATCACTCAGAAGGAGGGAAGTGATACTCCCTCTGTATAACTGCTTGGTGAGGCCACATCTCAAGTACTGCATGCAGTTTTGGAGGCCACACTTAAAGAGGAACATTAAACTCCTGGAGAGAGTCCAGAGGAGGGCAACCAGAATTATTTGGGGCTTGGGGACAGGACCTATGAGGAGAGGCTTGAAGTGCTAAATATGTACACATTGGAAGAGAGAAGGGACCGGGGGGACATGTTAGAGGTCTTCAGGTACATGAAGGGGGTAAATAGGGAAGGAGCAGTCTGGGTGCTTCGAAGGATGGAGGAGGGGGCCACTAGAGGGCATGGGTGGAAGCTGGAGGGGGGGAAGATTCAGGGGAGAAAGGAGGAGGTGCTACTTCATGGAGAGGATGGTGGAGCCATGAAATGCACTGTCTAGGGGGCTGGTGGAGGCAGAGTCGGTGGAGGGGTTCAAGAGGGGGTAGGACAGGTACAGAGGAAGGGTTCTGGAAGCAAAATCCAATGCAGCGAGAATATCCGGAACTGGGAAGGGAGAAGCCAGAGAAGGCGAGGGGGACAGCAAGGTCAGCTCCCAGGGTGGGGGCTGACCAAATGAGCAGACGCAAAAGACCATTAGGCCTATTCTGCTAGCATTTTAGTATGTTAGTAACAGTTATTATACAGAAATACATAACAGTACGAAGGATAAACATGAATTCAATGTTACATAGTATACATGAGAGAAAAAAAAGAGAATATTGTACTTAATTTTCAAGTTACATTATTGGTTGCAGATGTCCAGAAAATTACATAGTAGTTTCCCTGTCATTACAACATATATAGACAACTAGGCTAAGGTCTGCATAGGTCAGCAGGACAAATTCCATGGAAAAGTGCTTGGGTGGGATATATCACCAGAATGAGAGGTTTTATCAAAGATGAGACTGAGTGGCAGCCTGTGGGGGCTTTGTCATAGGGGGAGGAGGGTAAGAGGTGAGGATGGGGAAGAAGAGTGGGGCAGTCAGGGGCTTAAGCAGTGAAAGGGGGAGGTAGTAGTGCAGGTGGGAGTGAGTAGGATTGGGAAAATGATATGGGGGAGGTGGAGGAGAAATAAGAGAAATGGGATCGGGGGGGTTGGGCAGGAGAGGGGATAAGAAAGGTCACTGATTACAATGTGGGGTGTAAGGGTATGGTAGAGACAGTCCAGTTGCTATAGTTTGAGCATACACAGTCCTCTAAGATTGTTAGAAAAGGGGTTAGGTTGTGTTAGGGCACTCACATACACATTCGAGAGCTAGTAATGTTTTGAGCCCAGCTTTGAAATTGCTGACCTTTCTACAATCAATAAGGTCAGGGGGAGATAGTTCATCCCCTTGGGCACTCTGTAGGAGAGAGATCTCCGGGCTATTGAGGTATGCTTAAAGGGAACCACCAGCCCTCCCTCAGCAGCACTTCAAGTACTGACTGCTGGCTGATTTAATTTGAAAAGGGTAGATGTGGATTCAGAAGCCACCCCGAGCATGGCTTTCTTTGCCAGGAGGCAGGCCTGCCATTGGGCTCTGCTGTGAAGAGGCAACCATCCAGTTGCATTATAGAGGTCACAGGTACATGACAATTGGTCAGCTCCCAGGACAAGCCTACAAGCTTTATTCAGAAGGGTTTTTACCCTTTTGAGGGCTGTGTCAGTACCTGCTCTGTAGATTATAAGGGTGTAGTCTATGGTAGATAGGACTGTGCAGCTTGTGACCATTTTTAGGGTCTCAGATGGCATGTAGTGTTGGTGTCGATAGAGGACACCTAGTTTTGAATTGGCTGTTTTGACAACATAGGTTGTGAAAGAGAGGGCATTATCCATGTGAACCCTAAGATATTTAAAGGTGTCAACCTGCACCAGTGTAACCCCCTTGCTACTCCATACCTCCAGATTCCCAAACTTCTTTCAGATCCGTGGAACCGTAAAAAGCATACTCTTGTTTTTTTCACAATTGAGCAGCAGTTTATTATTAAAAAAACAGGTCTCAAGCCTGTGAAAATTTTCTTCCAGTTCAGTAGGTGATAGAGGGTAGGTTTTCCCCGCTTACTGAGACAACCGCATCATCAGTATATAACACAATGTGCGCTGGGCACACTGAGGGCAGGGGGTTTATGAAAAGGCTAAAAAGTATTGAACCTTGTGGGACTCCTAGATTCACCTCTCTAGGTTCAGAAAGGGTGCCTTTGATTTTGACACATTGAGTCCTGCCTGAGAGGTAGCTCTTAAACCATGTAACCGTATCTATAGACCGTCCTATTGAGAGTAGGTATTGTAAGAGGAGCTGATGGCTTATTGTATCGAATGCCTTTGTAGGTCTATAAGAACAGACCCCACTGCAAGACCATCATCAAAGGCATTGTAAATTTTGGAGGTGAAGTCAACCAGGTCAGTGATCGTGGAGTGGTCTTTACAGAATCCGTGTTGCTGAGCACAGAGAAGGTTGTATTTCAACAGGTAAGCTGTGAGCTGGTCAGTGACAATTCACTTGAGGTCTTTGGACGGGGGGAAGAATGGAGATGGGTCTGTAGTTAGACAGGTTGGTGGTATCACCTGATCTGAGAACAGGGATGACATGCACCTTCTTCCACATGTCCAGGAACACTCCTGACCTTAGTGAGACATTAAAGACTTTCTAGCGTTGGTTCTATTCTTAAACTGCCACACTAGCTATTTAAGGTAAACCTCAGATGAACAGCACACTAGCTATTTACCCCCCATTGTCCCCATCAAAATAAATTCCAGCCTGTGTTAACAAGATAACCCTTTCAATACTGCCTGTGCTCTCTGCATTGTATTTCCATTTAAAGTGACTTACCAACTTCCCCAGATGTCATGTTTGCAGATCACCTTCCCTTCATTGAGTGATGCAAAGCTCAGCTGCCCTGAAGTTAAGTATTAAATATGTTCAGATGCTTAGTTTTTTAACATTTTTGTGCCACAGTTGTGTCTGCATGTTTTTTTTCTTTGTTTGAAGTTCACACATGAGCAGTGCATCCACATGCATGAGTGACATCAGCACAGGGAAGGGGTTTCCACTGCACCTTTCTCACTGCTTGTTCATTCATCTTTCCTGAACCCAGTCTCAGTGAGTGCAGATCCAAAACTGAACAGGCAAAAATTACAGCAGCGATAACTGAAACTGTTTGTTATATTGGCAGCTGAGGCGGATACTTGCTTTTGGGATTGCAGAAATGGTAATTTCTCCTGATTTTCAATTTGACTCATCTGACTAAGCTCTGTGTCCTAGGTCCATCAGTTCTATCACAATCTACATTGCTTGAGTACAGTGTTACAGTTTTAATAAGTGCTGCAAGTACATAATTACAAAAACAAGTCTGTATAAAAAAAATTTTTAACTGAGTGGAGCTGTAATCTGTAGCGTATTGGGACACAAAAGGACGACTTTTGAACTGGGCAGATCTATAAATTGCAGTAAGCTTTTCAGTATTGGTACATAGAGGTCTGTGTTAAATGGATGACTTTTTCAACAGTGCAGAATTGTAATGTGTAGTAAGAGTATAAGCACTGAGCTGCAGAGTCCAATCCCAGGCGAACAGTGCAATAAACTGTGTATTTTTGGCAAGTGCTGCTTCCAGTGTGATTGATCAGTAAACTGCCTTTGCTATTGCATTTCTGATTGTCACCATCATTATAGACAGTTTATATTTTTTCCTGTGCTCCTGTGTTTTCTTGGGCTCATTTGGTGTTCTCATGCAAGCACCATAACACTGATCACCAAAGTATGCTTAGATGTGCATGAATAAAGGGATATGGTGTACTTCATTGTTTCTCCAGTTTGCCAGCTCCTCGCTAAGTTTATAAATGAATGCAATAAAATCAGTTACATACTGTACATAGTTATACTTTACATAGTTTACAGTGTATCTCAAAATTAAACACTTAGGCCCGATATTCAAACTGTGCCACAAAGCAGCGCAATAGCAGGAGCAGGCATGTTCAGTGGCGCCTATACGCAACACGTGGCGATATTCAAACATCGCAGAGGCCAAGATGCGCTTGCACCACACAACTGAATATCATGCCAACTGTGCCATGGTACAACCAGGGATGCGCAGTAGCACAGGTCTGATGTGCAATAGCACAACCAGTGATGCGCAGTGGAGCAAGGTAGCAGTGCATCAGCACATCCAGGGATGCACAGGAACATGATGCAGGAGTCCACCACCCATGGAAGATATGGACAGAGGAGCATGCAGCAGACCAGACAGCACCCCCCGCACCCTATGAACTGCACAACCTGTGGTGAACTGGATGAACCACCAGCCCATGAACACCAGCAATGAAACCACAGCTCGGGCATGGTGCCCCAGCACACCCCCTGGCAAGCAGTGACCACAACACAAGGAGGGTTGGCCACCCAGTGCCACCCCATCCCACCAATGCAGAGCACACCCTGCACAGCGATCCCCAGACACCCTGCCCAGGAGCAGTGCCCAACAGTGCATGGCACCAAATGCACCCCCACTGTGACAATGCAACCCTGTGCACCATGGAGCCATGCATGGCAGCCCCACCATGAGCACCCCAGCAGCAGGCGGAACCAGCCATCGACGCAACAATTGCAGACACAGTGCCGCCCTGCAGGCCCCCCGAGGTACAGTACAGCCGAGACTGACCATGCCAGCACACGAGGTACCCCACATGCAACAGGGCCTGTCCCAGACCCACCACCAGCGGCACTGCACCTGCACACACCCACCCAAGCACACCCTGTCCCAGCACTGGCCCCAACAGCCAGCATAGATGCCCACAGTGGTGCATGGAGGCATACGCCACACAGGATGCAACACAGGGCACAGACAAACACCCACCGAGACCCAAGGGCACCCCAACACAGGGACACAATAGTGGGGCAACAAATTCCACTAGCGTGTGACCACTGATGCTGTGTACCCATGGCCAGCACCCCACCATGGCACAGGTGTACCAGCCATGTGCATGCACCTTGAAGCCATCCGCCACCAGCATGTGGTCGGAGCACAAGTGATAGACATCAGAGCATAGACCCCGCAACAGACACCAGTGACAGCATGGTGGGGGGACAACAACAGCATAGGCCACAGTGCCACCCAAGGCAGACGTGCACCATACCGGTGACAGAAGGCACGCCACCACTGCGCCAGGGCCAGAGGGTGGCCACCATGGACAGCCACCACTGACATGCCAGCAGACCATGCATACCACAGACATGCAAGGGTGTCAGCTGCATGGGCCATGGACATACTGACAGGGGCACCATGGACACAGTGCATGCACCAGGGACCACTGCACACAGACATCCAGTGCACAGGGAACAGCACACATACCACAGACAGGGACCGAGTCCCCCACCCACACCATAGGCAGGTCCCTGCCGGACACACACACACCCAGGCCTGCACCACCCCCACGCCATGCACACCGCTGCAGCCAAGCACCATTAGCCTGCTGCAAATCAGAGACCACCACAGTTGTCATAACAAAACGTATGTAATAAAGGTGTGAGAAATACAAAACATATATACAACTATTTACGATGGGGGGAGGGCCACAAACCAGGTGGGCTGGGCATGGGGCAAGGGTGAACAACTGGGAAAGGGATGAAGGGGTGTGAGGGTTAGTGCAGGGGAAAATACAAAACAGGGGCATAGTGGGCCTAGCGCGACCCCTGTCCCCACTTCTGTCCCTGTGCCTTCTCCGGTGCCACCGTCCTCCGCCTTGATCCAGTCTCTGCAGGAGCTCAGGGGTGGCCCTCGCAAGCTGTAGCAGCTCATGCACACTCCTTTTGAGTGCTGTCCAGCATTGTACACCTAGGACAAGGGAGCAGAGTCATTATGCGTGACTGGCCAGACCCCTGCAGCCCACCCACTGTGCACGCATACAGCCATGGGCCAAGCCCCTGTGATGGCATGTGACCACCCACAGTGACTGCACCCACATGACCCGCCTACCCAGGCACCCATAGCCATGTGGAATGCTGCACCCACCCACCGCCCATGTCTCGCACAGCACCACCATGGCCATACAGTGACATGGCTATGTGGTGCAAAGGCAGTGGCACAGCCATATACCAAGTGCGCACACCCACCTGCAATGCCCACCCACACATGCAGTGCTACAGGACAGTGCTGAGTGCACCGTGTGGCGTGAACGGCAGTGAGGCCAAGTGCTGGTGGCCATGCCTCGCTGCCACCCCTGCAACACAGCATGCACAGATGTAAGGGGAAAAACAGCACTCACCTGCATCCAGGCCAGCCGGGTGCTTCTGGCCCATGGCCCCTCTACCATGTCCCTGCTGCATCTGCAGTGCACCCACCCTGCCTTGCTCCTGCTGGGAATGGGCCTGCCTTGCTCTACGGCACTCCTCCGGGCCTAGGGTGCAAACATGGAGAGGGAAACATCAGACAAACCAGTAGCAAAGCCTCCCCCAGTGTGTGCGTGCCCGCACAGCCCAGCTATGACTCACCCCGACCACCACCACCACTGCCCCCACTAGACGGACACCACCCCCCCGTGGGATGGACACATGCACACCGCGATACCCAGATGGACGGATGCTACCAGTGTATGGATGGAGCACCTACCTGGCTGTGGCACGGTGCCTCGATGGGCACGTGCCTGCAGATGCCCCAGTCTGTCAGGGTCCCTCTGCCGTAGGTCACCATACCTATGGCGACACTGCTCAGCAGACCTGGTGATCCCGGTGGCCTCCTCCAGGCCATCAGCCACCTCCTCCTACACAGCACTGCGTGGCCTGTCCAGTGGATCCTGGCCAAACAGGGCCCTGGCATGGGGCTCAACAATGGCCACCAGGTTGGGCAGCTCTATAGCGCTCCACTGCTGTGCTCTCCTCCGAGCCATCCTGCAGTGTGCATCGCTATCAAAATGGCGCTCTGTAGTGCACGTGCCCCATGTGCGGAGGCAGCATGGTACTGCGCTGCCAGTCCCCATCACGCTGTCACCGAACTGAGTGATAGGTGTGCACCCATGTGGAAGCATGGTGCCTAGGGGGCAAAGGTCAACTGCAGGGTCAAGGGTCTGTCTGTGCACGGAACGCCACAGTGCTATTGGGACACCCTGCATGTAGTGTGGTAGGATGCCTGTGTGTGATGCCCTGCAGTGGCCTACCACACTGTGGCTCCATGGCACCTACGGCACACCAGGGCATGAGCGCCACACAGGCAAACAGCACACTAGCGCCACAGGCACAGTGGTGGCTGTGCCCTGCACTGCCTACTGTGCACAGCACGTTAGCAGCACCACGTGCCTCGGAGTCAGCACCCCAGGCATGCGCCGTGCGGTGCTGATTGCGTATGTCACAGAGCTGCGCCATAGCCTGAGCATGCTCAACAACACTGCGCAAGGCGCAACAGCATGATATTCAGCCATCGTATGCAAATCAGCTCATCACCCATTCCACTGCACAACCAGGGTGTAGCCAGAAATTTCCATTTTGTACACAATCTCCAACAGTTACCACCCCCATTAAAAAATGTACACATCCTTTCCAAACGGCGCCCCCTTGCAAACAAGTCAGATTGTTGTCAGATGATTCTTCTACTCTCTAAAGAGGTTATACATGTATCAGACACTCCTCAGTGGCCTACACTAACTCAAATACTACAGATTAGAATGATAATATTAACAGAGTGGCTTATGGTTTGTGACACACACTCAACAAAACTGTACACAAATGTGTACAGTGAGTATGCCTGTCTACACCCTTAGGTGCAGCCACTGCATTAGCATCCACTTAAGGTTGCAGCTGCGCCTCGCCTCATTTGCACGCGTTGCACTGTATAAATGCGACATGGAGCTACAGAGGACATAGTTTGGTATTACAGTCTATTGTGGTGGGTTGCATGGTGTTGGGATGTGGGGACTGTGGTTTGTGAGGGCTGAATGGGACTGCAGTCTAAGGTAACACCTGTCATTCCCACAGGCTCGATCATGACCGAACGTGAGGATGAGAAGGAACAGGGATGGGGGAGAAGGAGGAGGCCGAACTTCACCCGGGCTGAATCAGATTCCCTGTTTGAGGCATATCTCAACAGGGAACCGCTGCTCAGTGGACAGCGGGGAACGCCTCAGGCCCATGCTGCGGCATGGGGTGAGGTGGTGCATGCCGTGAACCAGCATGGCAGCCACCAGCGGTCCATGCAGGAGTGTAAGAAGAAGGTTGGCATGGACAGGAGGAGGATCAAGGATAAAGTGGCTGCCATCAGGGCTGTGCATGCTGCCACCGGTGGGACCAGCCAGATGTGCCACGCCTGAAGCCACAGGAGGAGAGGGTAGCCAGCAGCATGCGGTGTTGTGCCATCGAGGGCATTCCTGGTGGTGGCTTCCAGATGGGTGGCAGCCCATCACTGCATGGTAGGTCCTGTGCTGTCACTGTGTAGGTGGTGGGGGGAATGCCACAGGGCAGCGTGGAGCCACTAATGCAAATGTGTTCCCTTACAGCTCCTGAGGGTCTACATGGGTCAGCGGTGGTGGGCGTGTCCACCGAGGGTGCTGTCCTGGACAAGGAGGATCACCCATCCACCTCCACAGGTGTCCGGGGGACCAGACCAGTGCATACCTGCACATCTGTCCAGACTGAAGAGGGTGGTGCGTGTGCAGACGAGGCCCTGCCAGTGTCCCAGCGTGACAGCGCCCACAGTCTCCAGCCTGCTGGGACATGGATTGGTGCCGGATCCAGCACCGATGATGATGGACCACATGTCCTGGACAGTGATACGTGTGGGACGCAGGATAGTCCCACAGCAGGCAATGGCACGGGCGTTGCCGTGGGTGGTGCCGCCATGGAGGCCTGCGTAACAACACAATCCCAGCCTGTGCCTGTATGCCCCAGTGGAGCAGCACTGGTGTGCATCCAGGGCGATGGGGCTGTTGCGGCCACTGCGGCGGTGCCAGTGAGCCCTGGTAATCAGCAGCTGGAGGGGCAGTGCCAGCAGTTGGCCAACAGCGACGGGGGGACAGTATCAGGGGTGGTGGCAGTGCACCACGTTTGGACGTGCCCTGGCATGGCTCTGATGTGTAGCACCCATCATCAAGGGGTGCTGGACAGCAGGGCCAGGAACACCACGAGGGACAGCATGCCAGACCGTCGGATGACCTCATTTACGAGCACAGCTGTCTACTCAAGGCTTCGGTAGATCAGCAGATGCGGCTTGTGACTGCAGTGGATGCAGTCAGTATGATTCTGTGCCAGGCAGAGGAGCAGCACAGCAGAGACCACGGTCTGCTCCTGGCAGAGATGGCCCGGCAGCAAGCGGACGTGACCGCTGCCATTGACAGGCAGACCAATGCATTCACAGCTGTTATGGCCACATTGGGCACCCAGTTCAATGTCCATCCCCCGTTCCCGGTGCCGTGTGACACCTGCTATGTCGACACCGGGTTGGCTGTGGGCATACCAAGCATGCCTGGGCGGGCATTTCGGTGGGCTGCAGACCCCTCGTGAACGGTCGGCGTTCGCATAGCGTCACCCTGGGGACCATCGGTGCCACTCCATGGAGGCCAATGGTCAGCCTGGCATGGCTGGCAGATCTCGGCAGGACTGCCCCTGCATCCATGGCGGCCGTGGCACTGAGCCACGTGACTGACCTTTCTCCCACCATGGCCACTCTCTGCCGCTGCCCTATGTGCAGTGTGGTGTGCATTGTGCGACACACAGGTGGGATACCCGGCCCTGCACACACACGGTCCCTGTGCACACCATCCCACCTACTGGCCACTGTGGCGTGTGCATGATGATGCCTGCATTGCGCTGTCTGCCAGTATGCAATGGTGCACAGCATCTGAGGCACGCACAGTGACGGCCACTGGGCATGGTTATGTGTGGACCTGTGTGGGGGTTGGGGTGGCAATTGGGGTTGGTGTGCCATCTACCCCTTGTGCATGTCTTGTGGTGTGTGTGTGTGCACGTGTCATGTTCGGCCCTGCCCACCCTGATGCTGTGTGCAGTGCCACACTCAGACCTATTCCCTAACCGCCGCCCGCCACTGGTGTTCTTCCCTGCCTGTCTGTGGGCTGTGCCCTTGCCATTGGTGGTTGCGCATGGCCCCATGACCTTCCTGTGTTGACCAAAGTGCTCTTCTGTAATGGTGTCCTGCTGCAGCTGTGACATCCGGATCAGGCGGGGGTCTCTTTGCCCGGGGGTGGCTGCCCATCACAGGCTGGACCGGCATCCTCACTGTCCCCACCACTATCCCCCACTTTGACCTCTACGGCTATCCCACAGTCGTTGGCCATGTTGTGCAGGATACAGCAGGCCAGGAATAGCCCGCAGGCCTTCAAGGGGCTGTACTGTAGGGCACCGCCAGATGTGTCCAGACACCGAAATGTGCCTTCAGCATTCTGAATACCCACTCGATGACATTCCATGTTGTGGCGTGTGCCTCATTGTACCGTAGCTGCAATGGGGTCGTGGGGCACCAGTATGGTGTGAACAGCCATGGACATAGTGGATAGCCACTGTCATCTGTGTATAGAGGGTGGACATTAGTATGGTGGTCTGCGTTGCTTTGCCATGGGCCAACAAGGCTGGTACCCATGGCACCTCTGACTATGCACCCCCCCACGTCTGCTCATGTCATCCTTCATGATATGCATACTCACCCACTAGATGGCCAGTGGGGATTTCCCCACTCTCAAACCTGTGGCACAGTGCAGACTGGTGCCAGATGAAAGCATCGTGTGCTCCCCCAGGGTGCGTGACACAGACATTGGTAATGCACCCCCTGGCATCGCACACCACCTGGCAGTTGATGCTTGCATACCCCTTCCGATTGATGTATGACACTCCGTCCGGGCCAGGTGGTGTGTGGATGGCCACATGGGTGCAGTCAATGGCCCGAGCATGCCAGGCAACTGTGCTACCCTGTGGAACTCTTGTATGTGTGCTGAGTGCTCCGCCTGTGTGCTGGGAAATGGATGTACTCTGCAGCATGTGGCAGCAGTGCGTTGAGGAATTGTGTGAGTAGGCGTGACACGGCTGACTGGGTTATGCCTGTCGTGTCCCCTGTTGGTCTCTAGAAGGTGCCCGTGGCGAGCAGGTACATGAGAGCTGTCACCTTTGTCTCCACTGATAGAGCATGGCTCCGTCATGTGGGTGCCTGCATCTCATCACTGCACAGCTCACACAGCTGCCTCAGGATCGCCCCGTTCAGGCGATACCAGCCCACAATCTCTGTGTCAGAGTAGTGTTTGAAGCTGGTGCGGGCTCAGTACTGCCTGTTCTGGCTGTACCACCGACGGGCCCTTCCATGGCCACGCCCCCCTGCTGCCTGCCTTCTCACACCCCTCATTACTGCCTCCATCTGGAAGGTGATGCTGGCCATGTCCCTGGCTGATGTTCCCCCCGGCAGCTGTTCTCCCGGTCCCTCTACTGTCCATTTCTGATGCTCCCCCTGCACCAGGTACACCTCTGGCCTTTGGCTGTGGCTGTCCTGCCTCCTGCTACTGTCCTCAGTCCAATGTGGCACTCCACTGACTTTACTGCACAGTGGCACAGGCTCTCCACTCCTACCCTGTTTCTGGCTCAGTTCTGATGGGCCCTGTCCTGCTCCTGCCCAGTCCTGCTCACTGCTTCCCTCTGTACTGCCCTTGTGTCTGTCACCACGCTCCCACCTGTGGCTTCCCTTTTGCGTTCTTGTGCCCCTCTCCTGCTCCCTTTTATTTTGAATAATTTCCGCTGTCGCGCAACTTCTGCAAGCTCCCCTATTACGCATGGCGCATGCTGTTGGATATCGCACTGCGCATGTTATTCATGGTTCCGCCCCCCTATGGTTGCGCATGAATTCATTACTATTGTGCTCTGGCGCATTGCTTCTTGTGCTGCACAGCCACCTCCTGCTGAATATCGCACAATGGCGCATTTCCGTACTTGCACTGGTGCATCCCTTTTGAATATCTGGGCCTATGTTTTTTTAACATTATAACATACAGTCTTTATTTATAATTAGGATTATAGCATCACTGTATGTGCTCCGGAGCATCAGCAAAAGAAGAGCCCGCAGTTGCCATCCTCTCCCGACACTGTGGTACCAATGTACGGCTTCTATGGTGTTATATTGCAAAGTGTGCTAGTCAGTTCGGCATACTTAGGGAATAATGTCTGAACCAAAATATGGGCTACACAGCAATGAATGCAGGGAGTCTACACAATGCATCATGACATTGGTAAGGCATGGGAGACAGTGCAGTGCAGCATCTGTTGTATTTGCTGTACACTTTACATGTGCATCAGGGATCCATTGTAATGGAAAAAATGGGAAAACACAAACTTCTTGACACAGACCGAAGTGGTAATCTAGTTTGGTGACATAAGTGAGGAAGGGTGCTCAAATACAGTCTTACACTTAAGTACCTACCACAAGGATATGTCCCTTTTTGTAGTGAACCAGTCAAACAGTACTTAGGCTATCTAAACATAAATGCAGTCTCTTTCTCCATGAGAACGGTATAGGCAGTGTCATTTTTAACCTTGGGGGTGGGGGACGATCACCGACTGTACTGTGTATTTTTTGCTCAATCCATAATGCACCTGGAGGCACACATGTAGCGATAATAAGCCAATGCCAGGATGATATTACAGATGCTTATGCAGACACTAATGACAGCTGCAGTCTGTATAGTTCCTGAGTGCTTAGAGGTAACACAAAGTTGGTGCAATAATTTGTAGCTTTAAATTTATAACATGCCGTAAATGGGGGAACTGGTGACTTCAACACATTACTCAATCACTGATACCTCTAAAGGGGAAAGTACAAGCAGGCCCCCCAGCCCCAAACATACACACACAAAGAGAAGAAAGCTATAGCATAGACCAGTTGGCACTAGGGCAAAGACAGACCCAAACAGTATAAATAATTTACAGATAATAAAAGTTCTTTGCTGCAGCATTTTTCTAAGTGTATGTGAGCAGCTGGGGGGTTTGGAGTGGTTGGGGAACAAGGTGCCTGCTTGTAATTTCAACCCTGTGTTCCATCAGAGTGAGTGACTGATGAATCAATTGGCGGGAGGTCACTACTAACTAGTACCAGGTGAGGAATTTGGACAAATTTGGATTTGGACAAATTGTGAGGCATTTTATCCTGCTCAAGCAATGCCACCAGATCGAGCCGTGCTCTCAGTGTCAAGCTGGAGTGGCCAACAACTCATTCGCATAGGGAAAGCAATCCCCCCCCCCCAAAAAAAAATATAAAAACCCAGGGTACTATCACTAGCATTTGTTGGGCAGATCGATGCTGGGAGTAACAGAACACACACCATACCTCAATTTTGCACGATAAAATGACAGCAATGACGGGAACCAAACCGTAGTACAATATAATATTAACAGTCTGTGTTACTAAGTCTGCTCTCGCTGCTGTACTGGAATGGATTGGGACTACTGCTGTGACTGTCTGAGCTACTGCCCACATCATTCTCATTGCTGTCATAGGGTCATCCCTATGGGGATCTACTATGCAGCGGCTGTCAAATTGTGGCATTATGTCAGTGTCCGAAAGATCACTGTTAGTGCAGGACAACATAATGCTTTCATCATTGGACCCTGAAAATGAACTGTTTGACATTGCCATTGTCATGCTGCACGCTGCGACCAAGAGCTCTGTTATCAAGACAGAATTGCTGTGACCAAGAACTAATTTTAATTGCAGAGCACAGATCTCCCTGTGGTGACATTGCAAAGGTAATGAGTGTCAAAGGTCACCAAATACAGGCTCCAATACACAAAATGACACTTCCCGGTTTGTAAGGGCGAAAACCTGATTTAATTTGCTAAAATAGGCTATGCATCTATCAAAATACACTGCAAATCAGTTCTATATGCAGTCACCTTGCATTATATGTGTTCATATATCCAAACTTGGTAAATCACTTTAAGCGCTTGGAATTGCTGATATGCAGCTGGGGTGGGGGCTGTGCTGTAGGCCTTTTCCATAGTGTGTATTGAGGCTTTGAGCTCTGACACCTGTCTACTTGCACTTTTCTTTTTATGTGCAGAGTAGTATATAATCCCCCCTCTAAACACCGCCTTGAGGGCATTCCATCTGATCTCGTCTGAGGTTTCACCATGTGGGTTGTCAATCAAAACATTTTTTATCAGGGTTCTCACAAGGGTAGGAAAGTTGGGGTCCTTCAGTAATAGTGGATCTAATTTCCAGGCTCGTGTTGCACCCCCCCCCCACTATGGCTAAGGCAGCAATAACATAGGAGTGGTCAGATATTAGGATGGGGCAGAGGGTAACTGAGCTCAAGGATGGTAGTAGTTCTTGTTAGGCCAAGGTTAGGTCCAATCTGGCATAGCTTTTTGCCGAATGGGAGTAAAAAGAGTACTCCCTCCCTCTAGGGTTTAAATACCTCCATGAGTAAACTAAGCAGTGGGTCTTGATAAGATCGACCAATGCTGTGGAACCCTTGCTCTGTTGTCTCCACGATCTTGAGGACCTATTCAAGATCATATCTAGTACATAGTTGAAATCCCATTTAATATCCATGGGCCAGTAAAATCTGCCATTTCCACAGACAGTTGGTTGAAAAAGGCTGCATTGTCTATATTGGGTGCATAAACTGACCCTAGGGCAATACTCTGGCCCCCATTTAGTTGTAGCTGAATTAGTGAGAACCTCCCCTCTGTGTCATTTTTTACCTTTGTGACTACCCCTGGGAATCTAGGTCACAGCCATATTGCCACTCCCCTAGCCTTAGATGTGAAGTAGGATCCATACCATTCCCCGCTCCAATTCTTAGACATGTGTGCGCCCTCTTTCGGTGTCATGTGGGTTTCTTAGAAACATACTACATCTGAATTCAGAGCCTTCTCTTTGCCCTTTTCCACTTGACATAAGATTTTAATCCATTCAGGTTCCAGGAACATACATTTAGTTTGTTATCCATTTGCCTTGTTCATGTCTATACTGTACTTGTCTAGTGTGACAATTTCACAAAGCCTGTGTTACTTACTAAGTTCTCGCCTTGTGTTTGCTCTTTTAAATTTACCAGAATTTAGGGGCTCAGAACAGCCTGAACACCTAGTGACAAAAACTTTCACCACAACTTTTTTAACCTTGTTCACAACAATTCTGTGTCTCCCCCACCTCCACAGAAGCAGCTCCCAAACTCTGGCGGTCCCCCGAGGGTCCGTGAGGGCAGACGGACACCCTCCCCCACAGCAGCTCTCCCTTCAGAAAGCAGAAGCAGCTCCTGAACTCCGGCGGTCCCCTGAGAGTCCATGAGGGCAGATGGACGCCTTCCCCCACAGCAGCTCTCCCTTCAGAAAGCAGAAGCAGCTCCCGAACTCTGGTGGTCCTCCGAGGGTCTGTGAGGGCAGACGGACACCCTCCCCCACAGCAGCTCTCCCTTCAGAAAGCAGAAGCAGCTCCCAAACTCTGGCGGTCCCCCGAGCATCAGGAGGGCAGGCGGACGCCTTCCCCACAGCAGCTCTCCTTCAGAAAGCGAGCAGCTCGCGACTCCAGCAGTCCCCTGAGGTCCATGAGGGCAGACGGATGCCCCTCCCACAGCAGCTCTCCTTTCAGAAAGCAGGTACGCTACTCAGCAGCACTGCACTCGGCTCCCGATTAAGGACTTTGTGCCTTTTTTTTGAACTAATTGAAACAGAAGCACCTTTAAAATTAATTCTCGGCATTCGAATGGAGATTTTTTTTATACCATCCTAAAAAAGACTCTTTGCCTGTTTAAATCTACTCCTTATATGTGGTGCTTTAATTTCTGAACAGTAGCCTGGTCTTTAAATGCATTTGTAAATTCAAACAGTTGCAGCATCTTAGCCAAGAGTCAGCTTTGCCTATGGGCTTCCAGGTATATAGGTGTAGTCACGTGACAGCTGAAACCAATCAGCCAACATTTTCTTCTGCAGGTTATATTCTATCACCACCAGAGGTCATACCATCTCCCAGGATCTCACTCACTATTTGTCTGAGCTGTAATCTTTTACCTCTCTCTCCCCTGCTTCTTAAAGCTATAATTTCACCTCTCCAATCTAACATGCTACTGCCCACTTTCATCTCTATCACTATGCTGCTTTCCTCTCGCTCCCTCCTTCTTAATATTATAATTTCACCTCCCCAGTCCAACATGCTACTGCCCACTTTCATCTCTATCACTATACTGCTCTCCCTCCCTCCCCAGACAAAGTGGAACTTCACGCGTGCTCTACATCTGCACACAGACTGGCACTCTCCCTCCTGCCCTCCTCTCTCCTGTTTACACCTGTGTGGGGAGTTGTCACAATGGCTGACAGGTACCACTCTGCCCGCACCCCTCACCCCCACAAAAAACGCAACCTTAAAACTCCCTACTGTCCTATCAGTAGGCATCATTATGGACACTGGACTCTATGTAGCCCTGCGCTCTCCTGCCCACCCTCAGTCGCACTCCCACAACCGCTCCCCCTCCCCCTGCCCCACCTCCTCCTCCTCTTCCTGGCTGCCCCCCAATCTTTGAAGCTTCCAATACCCACCTGCCATCCAGACAAAGGGTATATGCTGCACAAATGTCACCAAATATATACCTAAACAAGAAACAATTGCCTCAGGTCACTTGTCCTATTACTACTTCTACGGGCAATGTCCTCCCAACCCTGGCCCAAAGACTGCCCCCAGCCCACCCCTCCCTTCCAATGGGTTGCGATTGCCTCACTTAACATCTGCAGCCTGCAAAAATGAGACCCCTTTCAGGGGTGGGTACTCCAGCACCACCCTGACATCATCAGACTGAGTGAAACCTGGCTCTCCCCCTCTGTACCAGACTCTGCTGTTACCCTCCCTGGTTACATCCTCTATCGCTCTGATAGAGTAGGTAAACGAGGTGGTGGCTGCGCTGCCTACCTTAAAGACTCACTGTCAGGCCAACTGCTCCCTACCCCGCAGCTAGCATCAAGGGCACAGGCTCTAACACTAAAATTAGCTCTAGGCAGGTCTACTGCCCCCCCTCCTACTCACCATTGTCTACATTCCACCCAACAAACACAAACTAGCCTTCCAGGCCGTTCTGAACTATAACGCGACTCTACCACCTCAATATGAAAAAATAGTCATGGGTGACTTCAACATAAATTGGTTGGCCAAGAAAACTGCCCTATATACTGATGATGCCGCAGCGCTCAACCTCACTCAGGTTGTCACCTCACCCACATGGGTAAATGCCCATTCATGGACATCCTCCCTCCTGGATCTGGTCTTCACAAACTGCCCTCACAGAATAACCAACACCCAGGTACTCCCCAATGCTCTAAGTGATCATTCTCCTGTGCTCTGCTCTTGGTCCTGCAGGGCTCCCAAACACGCTCCGAAAATTACCTTACAGCGCAAACTCAGCCCTGGTAAACTCTCCCAACTCAAGGCCTTCCTTAGAAACTGGGATTGGACACTTCTCGTAAACACCCCAGACCCCAATCATGCACTTGATCTATTTATCTCCACATTCAATAGAATCTTTGATAAATTTGCCCCCCTTACAAAGAAAATGACCAAAGACAACCAGGTCCCCTGGTCTCTGATCACCTCCTGGGCCTAATGCAACAGCGTGACTCCTTTGGCATATTGCTAGTAGAGCAAATGGCCAGCTGACATGCAATACTATAGGGAGTTTCACAACAAATGCACGTGGGCCCTCCGCACCGCCAAAGCGGACTACTACAAAGCATACTTAACATCCACCTGGGGTGATGGGCGTAAATTCTGGAATAATATTAAGGAACTCTGTGGTAAAACCCAAACCACACCCCAGACCAATTAGAAATAGATGGTAACATCTTCACGGATCCCCTTAGCATAGCCTCAGCCCTAAACTCCGCTTTCACAAATCTCAACCATATTCTCCCCCCTAACTTCTTCTGATCCTCCCCTGGCCTGGGCCCACCCACCTCCCCTTGCTCCCCTCTTTCGCCTTCGCATTCTCTCCCCCGCGGATGCCAAACCCTACCTAGCCAAAGCCCTTAGCCACTCAATTAACTGCAGTGCTTCCCTAGACCTGAAACTTCTTTGCCTTACTCTCCCAGAAGTCCTCTACCCTCTCACTCATATTCTAAATTGCTCCCTTTGTCAAGGGAAATTTCCCTCCCATTGGAAGCTGGCCACCATTACCCCTATCTTTAAGAGGAGGACCTCACCTTCACCAACAACTACCATCCTATATCCATTCTCCCCCTCATCTCTAAAGCCTTAGAGCATATTGTCGCTGACCAAATCACTGACCACCTCACAAAATACAGTCTTGTCTGTGACCAATAACATGGCTTCCTTAAGGGGCAGAGTACCACCACCGCCCTGCTCGCTTTTACCTCGCATGCCCACTCTGCCTTGGATCGTGGCCACCTCACAGGTGCTATCTTTGTGGACCTCTCTAAAGCTTTTGAGACACTGTCAACTACACCCTACTGCTAAACACTCTCGCCTCCAGTGGCTTCTCCAATGATACTTTAAACTGGTTCGCCAGCTACCTGTCGGATAGAACACAACAGGTCAAGGTAGGCACTGTCCTGTCCCCTTGTCTCCCGGTCCACTCTGGTGTTCCACAGGGGTCGATTCTTGGCCCCTTAACTTTCAGCCTATACCTAAACTCCCTCCCATTGTCCATCTCCAGAAACCTGCTCCTCTATGCGGATGACGCCGTACTGTTCGCCTCCGACCCACTTAAACTCCACCAAACACTCCAACATAGCTTCCAAGAAACAGAACATTGGTTCTCCACCAAGCGTCTAACTATCAACTACTAGAAAAGAAAAATCATGATTTTCTCCCACCCGCAGAACCCCTGCAAGAACCTCTGTCCCCCATTTCTCACTGTCAACCACACCCTCCTCAAGCAACTTAGCAACTTTAAATACCTAGGGATCACTCTAGACCCGGCACTCAACTATAAACAACACATTCTCCTCCTTGCATCGGCCCTAAACTCAAGATTAGGTGTGCTTTATAGGTACAAACATTGCCTCACCCCGGGAGGCCCTACGGCTCACCATCAATTCCTCCGTCCTCACCCTCCTTGACTATGGTATTACCATATACAGTGCTGCCCCAAACTCCGTGCTAAACAGACTCCGCCTTGTACTCAACAAAGCCTGCCTTGGCTGTGATCGCCTCACCCACACCTGTACACTCTACAACTCCTCAAAATAGCTAAACCTAGATAGCGGAATCTGGTATCATACATGCCTTATGACAAAGAGATACTCTTAGGTCTCGCCTCTCCTCCCTCTCTCTCCTCTATTATTTGCCCAGCATCCCCAGCCAGATCCACACGAAACTCAAACAAGCCGCTACTATGGGTACCCCACCCTCATACCTCCCAACTTCAAAGGACTTTCAGCTACCAAGCCCCTAATTGGACTAACTCTCTCCCTATCCAAATAGACAAAGAAACAAGGCTAGGTCCTTTTAAAGCTAGACTAAGGGTACTCCTCCAAGACTCAAACGTATGTGATTGCCTCTGACACAGTCCTGCAGCATGCTGTCCTATTAGCACCCATAACATTCTCTGTTTCTGGTGCAAATTCTCTCCTATCTGACTATCGGACTATCAGCCAGTTACAGTCTTTTCTGCAACTATGTGGCTGTGCTAAAATGCGACTCAATTACTATACTTACCTAGACCTCTTTCTGATCAACCCTTGACTGCCATGTAATGAAATGTAATGTAATTCTTCATTATGTATTATACTGTACTGTCATCTCTGTTAGCAGTTGTTTGCTCTGTGCCTTAATGTATGACGTGGAACCTTTGTAAATGAGTCTTTGACTCAAAGGTCTTTCTGAATATTTCCCAATAAACAACATAACAATAAATTCTTGTACAGTCCTTTCTCCTTACCTGAGAATAATCCCCCCCCCCCAGTGTGGCATCCTTCTCATGAAATATGTGCCACATTTCCTCCCAGCCAGGAAGGAAATGTGGTTTGCCTCATAATCATGGCAAAGATGATTTCATATCAAGTCTTAATCCAGCATTTTTACGTGTTATGCATCCTTCCCCCTGCACTGGGTTCACTGGGCGAGACTGAAGGGATCCTTCCTGTGGGGCCCTTCCCTCAACTCCCCAAGTGCCCCTGATCCTCCTCAAAGGTGATCAGGCCTGTGCTACCCTTGTCTTCACCGACAAGCTCAGAGGGAAGGATGATAACCATATACCTGATCCATTTTCTGGTAGCATTAAATTCCCCTGCTAGAATCAGTCAGTTGTCCCTGTCCTACCTATACCTGCACCAACCTTACCCTCGTATACCACTGTCCCCTCACCGAACATGGGCAGTTTATCCTTAAAGTCCTCCCGGCTGTCCCCCGGCCTTGGTCCCCACCTCTCCAGGAAGTGTATCCACATAGCCCAAATTTGTTTCATGTTTCCCCTTATTGCTTACCAGAAATACTACCAACATTACTCAGCACCTCAACACCCCAATGTTGGGGCAAGGGACACCTCGAGGGTTAGGGTTACAATTTCACATTAGATTTACAGCAGTCGAGCGCTCCTCTCACGTCCCCCCCCATCTGCCGCCTTGTTAACTCATGTATGCAACAACCTTGTATAACCACAGTTTATCTATCCACAGGTCTCCTGCCCCCCCAGGTCATGGCCTGGCTGTTCCCCACCCCCTTCACCACATCCTCCGACATAAGAGAAAGTTATATTTTTTACGCATACACATGTCTAGGGAGAAACACCCCAATGTCCTCCGTGTGTCCAAATCTGGAATTGTATTCCTCCTGTGCTTCCTTCCCTCACCCACCCTGCCCTGCTGTTACCCATGGCCCCAGCCATGGTAGAGGCGGGGGTGGCAAAGGACAGTGGTGTTTTCCCAGGTACCAGATATCATGGGGAATGGGTCTAATCTCACATCCGATAGGATCCCTCTTTCAAATCCCACTGCAATACTTTGGAAGCCTTGGCTGCATCTCTATGCCCATGCACAGGTCCCCAGGCTGTGTTGCACAGTGACTGAAGGGAAGGAGACGTGTCCCAGTGTCTATGTCCAATCCGAAATCAAAGTCCAGGGCATTCCTCCTACCCTCCCATTGTAAATTTCTTAAATCCACAGCATGCTGATCTCATGGATGAAGTTTCAAGCAGACTAATGGAGAACTCCCCGGGAAAAACAGTAAGTTCACTCAATAAGTCTGAGTGGCTAGCCGCACCTCCTCACTAGACTCACAAACTAAATATATTTCATTAGGAAGGAGAAGGCCTCAGCTGCCACAGCCAGTCCCATAGCATACGGGAAGAACTGAAGGACAGGGGAGGGCAGATCTGCACACAAGGGGCAGAACATGGGCTGTCACTTGAGGTTGTCACGAAGAGAGTGACAGTCCCACTTCTCCTACCATAGTTCAGTGTGGATTAGTCACCACCCACGAACGGTCTCAATATGCAGTCCCCAGGCTCCACTGTAACTTGCCCCACTATATTGTCCACATGACTGTTCGACCCACATACATTCAAGGGGGGGGGGAGACAGACAGACAGGCTTCCCCCACAACCCATTACTCAAAGTTCGGCAAAGGGTGATCATAATGCCACCTGTGACTCCTATGCCTCTTTCAAAAAGTGCAATGTCAAAGGACTAAGCAGCCCCTGGCTCTCTTCAGAACTACTGGCACAACTCAAATCTGGGGACCACCTCTGGGTCCATGCACGGGCCTCAGGAAAACAAGTTGTCATACAAACTTACAAACAGGCTCGAAATCATTGCACAAAACAAGTCCATCTACATAAAAGTACCTTCTACAAAGATGCCCTTACAAACATAGATACATACATAGATACATAGACAGTGTTGGCAGATAAGGGCCTATGGCCCCACCCAGTCTGCCCATTTGAGCTTGTAAGTTCAGTTTGTTTTCCTAGAAGTCTGTTTCCCCTTACCCCTGACCTCTAGAATTCCTTTATGTCTATCCCATGCATTCTTAAATCCCGTGATTGTTTCAGCCCCCACCACTTCCTCTGGCAGGGTGTTCCACTTGTCCACCACCCGTTCTGTGAAGAACATCTGAGGAAATGGGAAATCCTTTTGGAACAATATAAAAGAAGTCACTGGGAAGCAGCAAAAAACTTCACCTACTATGCTGGTCGTAGATGAGAACACAACGCTTGACCCTACCACTATTGCAAATTCTTTCAACACTGCATTCTCAGACCTCAGTACTGTTTTCCCACCTGACTTTTTCAATGAAGACCACCCTCCTGTTATCCCCTCTAGCCTCCCACTCTGTCCAAATCAACCCCCGTTCTACTTCAAAGCAGTCAAGATGCACAAAGACTGCAACTATATCAGGAAAGCTATAGCCAGGTCAAGGTTTTGTGGGGGATCCCTTGACCTCAAACTGCTGTCCCTCACCCTCGAAGAGGTGCACCTACCATTAACAAAAATTTTCAACCTCTCCCTCTCCCAGTTCCCTGACAGATGAAAATCTGCCACAGTTACTCCAGTTCATAAGAGTGGAGACAGGACTCTTCTTGGGAACTATCGGCCCATCTCCATATTGTCCCCCCTCTCTAAGGCCACTGAGTGTACAGTATCAGACCAGCTTATGGAATACCTTGATAATCACGATATCCTGTGCTCACAACAGCAAGGTTTTTGAAAAGAGCATAGTACTACATCTGCCCTCCTTGAATTCACTGGAGCAATCCACCGTTCTCTGGACAAAAGCCTTCTTACTGGAGCGGTCTTCATAGACCTAAGGCTTTCAATACCGTCCATCACCGCCTACTAATCTCACAGTTGCTAAATGCTGGGTTATCCCCTGAACCTACGACTTGGTTTAAGAGCTACTTAGAAAACCGCTCCCAAAGAGTGAAAATTGCTGATGTCCTCTCTGATGCAAGACCTCTACGCTCTGGTGTACCACAAGGATCCATTCTTCGAGCCTCTTCTTTTCAGACACTTTCTGAATAGTCTTCCACAATCCTGTCCTGAGCAAATCCTTCTCTACGCCGACGATGCCATCATCTACTCCACTCATAAGGACCCTAACCTCCTGCAGAGCAAGCTACAGCATGGCTTCACCTCAGTTGAAAACTGCTTCAGTAAACACAAACTGGTGTTCAACTATAAAAAAAAAAACTATGCTGTTCTGCAGCTCGCAAAATAAGCACCAGTGTCACCCCCTTACTATTTCCAACTACTTAGGTGAAACCCTTGAACAAGTGGAATCCTTCAAATACCTTGGCGTCACAATCGACAGTAACCTATCGTAAGGGTCTCACATTGATAACGTTGCCAAAGTGGCTAATACACGCATCAGCCTTCTCTACAGGCATAGAAAATGCCTAACTGACACCTTAAGAATCGCAGTCCAGAGCTCGGTAGTCTCATTAATTGACTATGGCCTTATCATTTATGGTTCCGCTTCCACCTCCACCCTTAGGTGCATATCCTTGTCTCTCAACAAAGTTTGCCGACTCATCACCAGATCCCACCATTTCACCCACATGTGTGACCTTTACGCCCAAACTGGGTGGCTTCAACTCTCAAACCGCATCAAGTACCAAACATGCATAATGGATAAAAAAACACTGATGGGCTATGCCCCTCTGGAGTACTAACTGTCAGCCAAACTGCTCATAATCCTTGCCTCACTAGGGGCTCTGAATCTTAATTACTGCACATCCCAAGATGCTGGACTATGCAGGGACAAAGATCCTTTGCTTATAGAGCTCCCAGCTGGTTAAATGGCCTCAACAGTGATATCTCCCTACTTAAGCTATGACCGTTCAAATCTAACCTCCGCCTACTCCTCTCTGCATCTAGCACATGTGACTGTCTCCCCTGATCTATTTCTCTCCAGCTCTTATCCAATCCTCTCATCACCCTCTACACTCCCCCTCCCCCCCCACACCCAACCTCATACTTGCACTTCCTACTGGCACTTTCTGTGTTATGTGTGATCTTAACAATTGCCACTGGCTGCATCTTCAGTGTGTCTTGCCAAGCCTCGTTAATTATGTGAACCCAGTCTTTTGACAAGCACCTAGTACCACCAAACTGTATGTACTCTATTGATTGCAAGCAACTGTAACCTGTTATACTGGCTTAGTGTCCTGCTTTGTTTTGTACCTCACCTGATGTGGAACCTTTGTAAAAGAGCCTTGGCTCAAAGGTATTTGTAATCCTAGATTGAAATAAATAAATAAAATAATAATTGAAGATAAGCTCACCTGAAACCTTCAACATCTGGTGGATGGGTTGGTAGACAAGTTAATTGGCAGCAGCAGGTCTATAGTAGGAGGGATATCTATATCAGGACAACAAAGAATGAGGGGGTTCTGTGCAGTGCGATCTTTGTAATTCAAAGTCCTGAGCTCCCACTTATATCTCCAGATGTTTGACTAGCCATTTCTGCACAGCTCAACCCCCTTTTCTACCCTCCAATCCCTCAGGCAGATCTACGATGTGTATGTTTGATCTTCTGGCTCTAATTTCAGGGTATTTGGCTTCATCCAGGAGAGCTGCCTTCTTTTGCTGTTCCACCTTTTTATCCCTGGATAAATCAGCCACTGCATCCTCCAAATCAGAGATACTTTTTTCCTGATCATCTAGTCTTTTCCTGTGGGCAGTGGAGGTCTTGGCCAGAGATGTAAGCACAGTTTGTATACGAGAAATGTGGGCCAAAATATTCGTGAAACCATTCCGCATTTCATTATGTATGTTTAAGATCATTCTCAGTACAGCATTGTTAGCCACCACCTCTGAGGTTTCTTTACCTCCAGATGCTGAATCCATGCTCACAGCTTAAGACCAAATGCGGGCCTCTGTCCCTCCCAAATATACCTTGTCATGAGGCTCAAACGTTAGAGTTGTTTTTTTGTAGATTTTAATGAAGCCATAATTTATTGCTACCGTGTGATATGATTTTGCCAGAAAAATAATGTTAGAAGTATTTTAATACTTTACCAAAGTTGTTGCCTGCTGGAGCTCCTCTGTAACACGTCTTGCATAACTGGTAGTCAGGCCACGCCCCCAATGTACAAGTACCTTTGTAGTAAACTTAAATATTCCTGCCTCAGATTTTGCAGTTAAGAAATGTATTCGTGGTATTCAAAATTGGTGATTAGGTTATGTAACCCCCAAGTCAGATCCTTTATTATAAACTTACAGTACTTAGTTTTCCATATACTGAATACTTGTAAACTACAGGAGCAGCCCTCCACTCTCATTTCACTCACTACTCTAAGTATCTTCAGTATGTGGGGCATTTGAGCTCAAGTACTCAATGGTCTGAAGCATTCCTACTTATGGGGAGGGTGTATAGCTAAAGCCCTTAACAAATGTAATCCCAGCACATTCTGAGACACTCAATCCACAACTCTTGTTGCAAAAAGACACAACCCACTGCTCCTGTTGCAAATTAAAGTTCTACATTGAACTCTGAGATAGACCATAGTGGTGCTTTTCGGTGGTGAATGAATTAAATATTCAGTTCATTCTGCAGTGGGAAATGCTGGAAAGGGAAAATGGGAGTCGGGAGTCAAGTCAGTGGGACAGATGGGAAGGTGCTGCTGGTGGTCCCGGACCCGGTTGGCATAACCCGGTGGTGGCATGGTGTAGCGTGGGCCATGTGGCATGTGAGAGTGTTTGCTTCTGGGCCTGGGTGACCAGCATGAGCCAGCCATGCAATCTTTGCTATGCAGTGTTTCTTTTACTATAGTAGGGTTATTATCCACTTCCATTGCCTTTTCTCAACCCCTCCCAACTTTCCCCTTCCCCCATGCCTCTCTTCTCCTGAGTATTATACAATCTACTGGCTCGTCATCTTACCTTGTTTTTGCTAATGTAAATACTGTATCTGGATATGTGATGTAAATATTATATCTTACCTGTATTTTACTGTATGACAACCTTGTTGTGATGAATATGCTTCTACTGTTGCTAACTTGTTACCTATTATTACATGCCTAGCTTGTATTGTAATCCTGTGGCTGAATGCTCCAGGTCAACCCTGAAAAAGGGACTGATTGTCTCAGTGGACTTACCCGGTTACTAAAACTCAAACAATAAATTATGTTGTAAATGGGGATGAACACTGGATTATATCAAGAGTATCATAAAATTCAGCTTGGTACAATAACTTCAGTCATCTGAGGCCAAGGGGTCTGCGCAGGACAGCGGCAGGCAGTGTCCCCAGTTTTTGCTTTATTGTAGGTTTGCTCTATCTGACTGTACTGTTCTTATGGTCATACTACACCCCATCTATCAGTGAAGGAGACTGTATGCAAGTTGTACTTGTGCTGTGGTTCCTTCCCCCTCTTAATTTCTTATGGCTAAAAACTGAGGAATTACATTGAACTGCAGGTAGCAGGCTGACATTTGAATCTTAGGTGTTGCCAGCTGTCAGATGGGGCATCTTCCATCTGCAAAAATACAAATATTACTAGACTAAAGCCAAGCCATATCCAATAGCTGAGAATCTGGTTATTTTAAACATGCATTTATAATGTCAGGCCTTGACTACCGCAGTTCTCTATTTGATGTGCTGCCTGCAGCTGCTGCAGAGTGCAGCAGCCAGGCTGACAGTATTAACAAGCACCTTGTTCCATAGTTTGCCTGTGCTGCGTGAGCTAGCTTGGTTGCCAGGGATCTGGCACATCAACTTCAGTGTTTACCATTCAACATATAAAGCCTTGATTGGACTGGGTCCTTGTTACCTAAAGAGCTTCCTGTGGCTTTATGCCACTGGTTACCCACTGTGGTCCACTAAAAGGAATCTGTCGGTATCCAGGCCCATCTTAAGCTCTCAGGAGACAAACCTTCTATGCACGAGAAGTGGACATCCTACCACTTCACGATCACTCCTGTATATTGTGTATAAGGGCAAACTAAAAACATATCTATGGACAAAGGTTCCCCCATCATGAAATTAATTTCAATACAGTAGTTAAGGTGCAGTCAAACCAATGCCATGCACAACTGTATAATTATTTTTGAGCTACTGTCTACGCCTGTTATTATGCATCCCAGCATCCTATTTGCCTTTCTGAATGCTAGTCACAGTATTCCAAGTGCTACAGGCATCCCTGCTAATATTCCACAAGTCCCTTCCCCAAGCTAAAGCTACCTTTTCCTATCAGCTTAGGACATCATTTTTGCCCCTATTTCTAGCTTTAAAGTGCATAGCTTTACTTTTGTCCCGATAAAGTGCATTTGCCATTTGACTGGCCAGCTTTTCGGTATGTGCATTTATTTCCTAGCCTTATCCTCTCACCCTCATTTTCTAGAAGTTTATTGAGCTCAGGGGCTGGGGTTTCCAGTATTCACTAGCTGGATGAAACCAGCCACTTACAGTTCACATGCATAAATGGAAATCTGACACTGAGGACAAGTCGAGCTGCAAAATTTGTCTCTATCAAGACTTTTTTTTTTTTTTTACTTCCACCTGGTCTCAGCCCAGAGGGACCCTTTCCTCCAGTCTAGTCAGCTGGGCCCTGATGTACCGGGAACCCTGTGTTATGATGCACTATACTGGGACATTTTTTTGCCTTCGTTTTTTTTCTCCTGGTTCATCCCTACCTCCCGAGGGCGCCGATGCGAAGGACTTACTTCCTGGAGTACGGTGTACTTGCGCATGCCAACATCCAGCATCCACAGTGTCCTCCCCACCCCAACTTCCTTGAGGAGCCATTGCGCCTTGCCGCCTGTGCTCCCATAGACAACAACATTTGTGGGCATCACTGCCTGATGACTCCCCTTCCCCCAGACAGCATCTGTTGGGACGCTCAATCTTACCTCCCACTGTGACCCCTGGCGACCTGGGTCCATTCCCGGTCCCAAGTCGCTGGCGTAGCGCGAGGTGTGGCATCCAGTGCCTCAACCCTCAGCACCACTGGGCTGGCCAAGACTTTTTTTAAATGTTTGCATCTTTACTTCCTGACATAGATGTGGTAGTTTATCACTTAAGGGTGTAATTGTGTTACAAGAGGTTTGAACTATCAGTTTAGCACTCAAACTTTGCAGAAGGAAGCTGGTGCGGGGAGCCAAAGGGTTTAAAAACAATTTGGTCCTTAATCAGGGGTTGAAATTAAGTTTTGTAGCCACTAGACAGCAGGGCTAGTGACAGGGAAAATCCATCAACCCCACAGACTTTTCCATTGGTTCAGGGAGTGTACTTACTGAAATCTTATTTTCCCGGAGGGGTAGTTACAGGAAAATCTTACTAGCTCAAAAGAAAATCTACCAGCATTTGGCTAGTGGGCTGATGCTAATTTCAACCCCTGCTTAAGTTCCAACATTATAATGGAGTTTTAATACAAAACCCCCTTACACTGTAGTGGCGATAGTCTTGTAATTCAAGAAATGAATGTATGCAGTACAATGCATGTGTGCAGTATGTCCCCTATGGGAGAGAAGGGATTGAAAATTGTGCCGAATGAATAGCCTGCTGATCCCTTCCACTTCCCGGTCTGTCGCCCCCCCCGCTCAGAAGTTTTGTGAAGTCTAACCAGGGAAAGGTTGTCGTTCCCCACTGAAGTCTATGAGGCTCATTTTTCCAAACATTATTGCAGAAGTTTCAGTGACCTTTGATTAAAAAAACTCAAAGCCACCGCTTAACTAATAGGGACCCTATTAGGTGAGTATTAGATTTCATTTTTATCAAAAGTTGCTTAAACTTCTGTAAAAACATTTTGAAAATGAGCCCCACAGATTTCAATGGGGCATGGCAGTGGGGCCAGCAGACTGGGCAGTGGAAGAGATCGTCTGGCCATCTGTTTGGTGTGATTTTCAATCCCTTCCCTCCCATAGAGGATGTATACAATAAGCCAACATCCCAATCTCTTCATAGATCGACCTTGTCTCTGTCTTAAGGTAGAGCATTGTGAGTTACATCCTCATTTTGTTTAACTGGGGTTACCAATACTACTGTAACCACATTGTGTTGGGGGTACACAGGCTGTGTTTGAAAAATCTTGGCATTGCACTGCACTATCTTTTTCTGTTTGTATCCTGTTATCTCACGAAACAGGGAAAGTATAGGGAAAGCATAAGTCTCAACCTACGAAGGTGCCTTGCCAGGGCATTGAGCTTAACCATTGATTTGGTTTCAAAGGGGAACTCTCTGCTCCCCTTCAGAAATGCAGCGGGACAGTGAGGTTCTGATTTAGCAAAAAACAACATAATATTGGCTGGCAGGGGGTCGCTGGATCATTTTTTAATAAGTGAATTGAAAAAAATGCATTTTGCTAAATCAGAACTATGCTTTCCCATAGTATTGCTGCAGGGCGGGGAGCCAAGTTCATGGCTCGCAGCATTTCTGCAGGGTACCTGAGAGTTCACCTTAAATCAATGAAACTAAAGCCTCCAAAATAGTTAGTTATTATAACTCTAATACCAGTAATGAAATAGCTTTCTTCCAAATGGAATACATGCCATTATCTTATAGTTGAAAGCTGGGGCTACTAAAATTCAGGCTACAGTTGATATATTAGGACATACCGTGGTCGGTACCAGGGCCCCCATGGCCCCATTTCCAGGTGGACACTTAGCCAGAAGAGTAATGCACAAATTGAAATATGGTGTCATCTGGCTGTGATGGGGTCAATTGTGTTAAGTACAAATAGGGGGAACAAACCTACTGCATTGCTATGCCTTTTGATATATACACATGGACGCGAAAGTTAGCAGAGAAACTCATACAGTGTGCAGGCAGGATGAGCTGTACCAGGGAGGAAACTGCAGCAGAAAGTGAAAAGAGAGCATCAAAAGGGAGAAGAAAGGACATATGGTTCTACCCAGCGAGGTCTTCTAGCCCATAGCCTATCTGGCAGCAAGCCTCCTGTCTTGTGAAAGGCCAGGCGACCCTCGCTCTTAACCTCTGCTTAAAATCTTACAGGCACACAATCCCCAACACAATCACCACAAGGTTTTGTTACTGTGGTGTGGTACATACCTTTAATAAGCCGGTCGGGGGCCAGTGCAGGCTCCAGAAATGCCCTAAAGTATTTATTGCCGAGTGGTAATCATTCTAAATTCAAGTTAATAAAGAACATGCATTGTATTTAACTGTTGCTGTGTTACTGATTTTATCTTGCCCTCCCGGTCACTGCTTTTGCTTACTTTACTTTGCATTGGGGGGCTGTTCCCCCCCCCAGTCACTGTTGCTATTTTGTTTAGTAATTTTACTTTGCATTGGGAGGGCTGTGCCCCACCCCACACACACCTCAATCCCAGTCACCACTGCAATTTTGCATTTCTTGCTGTATTTCCCATATATTTATTTTAATGGCATCTTTCCTGTAACGTAATGCTGTTTATTCATAAAACAGTTACTTTATTATGCAACTTGCCTACTTAATTACATTATCAGCAGCGACTTTTCCATGCATAAGGGGATGTGACTCAGAGCGCAAGGGGCTGTTACGACAATGCTACCATAAATAATCAATGTCTGGCTAGAGATCTCCAGTATCACCCTCTCTTTAACCCCCCCAGGCTTTGCATTTACAGCCCCTTTGGGCTCTCACTAATGCCACAGGTACAGCTCCACATAAAGGCAATTCCTCACTGCTTCTCTTCCCCCTGGCTGCCTTCTTTTAAAAAAAGAGCCCCGAGGGCATAATTTAAAATAACTGCCTCTGGAGCGGCGATAGGAAGGTGGAAGGAGGCACTTGCCTTCCTGCCTCCTCCACTACCCACTGGCTTCTTTTTCCACCCATACAGAGTAGGCTGCAGCCTAACTTCCATGCAGTCTGGGAGTTTGGAGCAAACACAGGCACTCTCACTGTAGCGCAGTTGTGCTGTTGTCCTGGCCGCACTGCTGCTCCACTTGCTGTCCTCCTTACTGCCTCCAATTGCAGCTGCCCCAGCAATTCTCAGGGCTCAGGAGGCCCCCACTACATCCCAGGAAAGGATTAGAATATTTATAAAAACAGTGCTGGCCTAGCAACCTCAGGAGCTAGTCCACCAGGGCTATTAATTATTAACACTGTGGCCCCTCTGGTACTTTCTAGCCACAGTAATCGACATAAGTACTTTATTTTTTAACAAAAGGGCTACTAGCCACCCCCCACTAGCCCACTTGGGCTACCACTAAGGGCAAGGGTTTATTTTTTTAGTGGAGCCCCTCTTCCCAAACCACACTTCCTTTCCTCTGCTTCTTTTCTTTTGTTATTTTCCTTCTACCTAACCTATTTTCTCTTTTCATTGCTATAGGTCTGACAGGACAAGGGCTCCTACTTTATCAGATAAGTATAACTTCATTTCTCTCCTGTCCCTTACATCCTGCTGGACCCCCTAAGAGCTGCGGATCCTTTGTGACCCTTTTTTCTGTCTTTATTTTACAGCTACATTGGCGTCACCTCTTTGAACTCCTACAGGACCCTGCGGCAGGTAAGTCCCTCTACTTTACACTATTTTTGGTGAGTTGATGAGTATAACATGTTCTCCTTTAGAGACTCCCTGAGAAATGGTTTATATTGTTTTTTTTTTTTTTTGAGTAAAGTGGATTAATCATGATTAAAAAAAAAAAGGTTTTCATTCTTCACATCTTTCACATAGAGGCAACGTGGTCTACTGCTTAAAGCACTGGCTTACAAATCATGAGATTGCAGACTGAACCTTGCTTGAGCCAGACACTTACTCTGTTACCTTTATCAGGTCACTTAAACTCTGTGATCTAATACATCCATCTGCAGAAATGAGTAGAAGCAGGATGCCACTAGACAAAAGCTGTTGCATCTTAACTGAGCTGTCATGGGTAAATATTGTGAAAAAGTATTCTTTTAGTCCATGCTACAAACAATACTTGTTTCTTTACCAATTTGCCAAAGCTCATAACTCTCATGGTCACAGATCTTCAAAATGCTCTTTAGTCAGCTTTGGCCATGTGCTTTGTCCGCCCTTCCTTTTGCCAAAGATGAATTCTATAGTACACACGTGACTTACTCTTTTATTTATTCATTTGAAAACTGGTAACAGGGAAAGGTGCACTGAACTAAGACTCATTTCCAAACACAACACGAAGGGGGCAGAGGTATTAACAGTTACAGAAAGGTAGAGATAATCTTATGAGAACCAGATGGCTTATTTCATTTTATTGCATTCACTTGCACTTGCACAAGGAACGTCTTGGGACAATACAGCATTTGAGAGGAGTGTCACTGCCAAGCCAACTACAGCTGGAACTGCAATGGGCTTGGCAGTGCACACCAATGACCAGCAACTCTAGTCATGACATTAGCTCAGCTTTGCTAACGTAATGCATCCTCTAGTTAAAAGAAATGAGCCGCTCCAATGAGTGCGATTTTTCTTTCTGTAGCCGTAACTCAGCCATGCGCATTACAGTGCACACTAATGCGCATGACCAGAGATATGCCTGTACTTTCTCTCCCCCTTCACTCCTCTGCCTCCAAAAGCTTCAACATTAGCTACTGTGTGGCTTTCTCTCCTGGTCCCTGCTACTTGCCCCTCCCGCATCAACATTAGCCACAGTGTGGCTTTGTCTCCGGTCCTTACTCCTCTGCCTCCTGCTTCAACATTAGCCATGGTGTGGCTTTCTCTCCCAGTTGTTTCTAATGTATCTGGATCCCCTGTATTATCTGTGCTGTCCCCTTGCACTTGTGCCCTGTTTCAGCATGGTCAGACTCCCAACCCATGGAATTACAGCAGAAACTTTCCAATTCATTTTATTGTGGCATGGCAACTTTATACGATTGCAAAGCAGTAAACTAAGCTGGGAGCAATGTGTGCCTTGTTAGTGGATTATAAACTTTAGGAAACAACCCAGGCAGAACCCACCAGCTGTGATCCCAGCTGTTTGACCCACAGTGAGCGGAAATGTAGTCTCTCAAACCTCAGGCCTGGTATTGCAGTGGAGGACCACAGAATGGACTGGAATTGAGAATATCGACAGGGACATGTAACCTGAGAGGACAGCAGGGCACCGTTTACATGCATTGCCGGGCACCACCATTGAATCCCTGTGGATCCGACTGCCTCCTTTCTTTCCACCAGCAGCCTGGCGTGGCACCACATTACCAGTTTCTAGGTATAATATTATTTGGAATCAAGAGATGGCAGACCCCCGCTGGAGGGTCAGACACACCACCGTGGGCCATCCTCAGTAACAGGCTCCCCCGGCTTAGTTCCCCTTAGGCATCACGGCAGTCCTAGCAATGTGAGCCCACACCACCCGAAGCAGCTGTGACTTGGCCAGTGGGTACTGTACAACAAATCTCAGGCTGTTCCGGTAGCAGCACAACATTTACAGCAGTGAGTCCGATGGATAAAAGACGCCACGAGCAAAAATACAAAGTTAGGAGCTGCTGCTTGTGCCAGGCTGGTTCCCCTGCTGCTGGCACACACACTGAGGAAACCCTGCTGGTTGATACCCCTCCCACCAGTTCAGCACTCATTGGATCACTCCATTAAACAAGTACCTTCCAAATGCAGGGTCAACAAATTGTTTACCAAGCATCAAATGTTCGGCATTGACAAATGCTTGTTAATGAAGTAAGTGCATTAGGCATTCTGTAGGGCACATGTAAACTTTGAGGGCACAGTGATTACAAAGACAGTCTATGAGAGTGGGCAGGGGCACCATGCATTTTGGGCAGCAATAAAATACTTCAGCACTTCAACAAATTCAATAGATTAATACAGCACCGGCACTTAAAATATTCAGGACAACATCTTATATTTTATACTTTAGTACTGCATTCACATCAACTTCTGCACATGTGCCAAGTCTCCAAATGAAATTAGGTGACTCAACAGGGTAGTAGTCTTTTGTAGGGATTAGCAGAAGACTCTCTTCACGGAGCCACTTTCACAGTGTCCAACTGATATTAATATCTGAGGGGTCCTTAGATTGGGACGGTGACCCGTGATAACAGCGACCGCCAAAACAGCGCTCAATTTGTGCGAGTGCACTATTGGTGGGCAGAGTTTTCCCCGCTCCCAGAGTTGCACCCCCCCACAGAGTTAATATATTCAGAAAGAGTGGGGTGGGGGCAAAGCTCCCTAAAGATACTGGAATCACTTTTACTGCACTCGCCTAAATGTTGTGGCTGTTTCTGTGCATCGCCGGAAAAGATTAGCTATTATCACGTGACACCAGTTGGGACACTGGCAGCTAGCTGCGTTTGCTGTCCACCCCTTTTCTTGGACTTGTGGGCTGCTGTAACAAGTATAGGCCTCTGTGCCTCTTGAGGTGGTCCTTTATACAAATTGGCCCTCTTATAGATAACAGATTTAAGTGCCCCTTCAATTTGCCTTGTGGGTAGTCTTTCCTGGGGGCTGATATGCATCTGTGGCAGAGGCCACATCTTTCCATGTGCTGGTTGGTGAAGTTTACAAATAAAAAATATATATATTCTTTGTGCATGTAGCCCACTTACCACAGCGGCCCTGGAGTCTCTATTGACACCACTACTTGAATGGGTGATCAGATGGCAGGGTGATGTAGGAGACACTGCTTCAGAGACTGCTGCTGGGGAAGGGGGTGGAGAGGCAACCAACTAAGGCCCTGTCCACACTACACCGCTCTGGCCCGGTAATGGATGCAATCCATTATGGCCGGGGAGTGGTGTAGTGTGTCCACACTGCTGCGGTGTCCGTTATGGGACCAGTACTGCCGGTCCACACTAGGGGTGTAGGGCGACCTATACGTTGGCACTCGTTCCCAGGATGCAGCTCGAGCTGCGCTACAGGCCCTGCAGGGGACAGTTACCACGCATCCACACTTTGCCCGGTAACATTACCGAGGCATAACAGGTTTCATAACCGTTGTTAAAACCACCTCATATGTGGTTTCAACAATGGTTATGAAGACGCCTTCTGTAACGTTACAGGTGTAAACGCAAACCATTGTGGTAATGGTTTGGGCACTCTGTAACGTTACAGAGGCATATTGGGGACAGGGCCTAATGCTCCAACTGGAGCCCACACCAAACTACTGAGGGGGGACAAGAGGAACTCCAAGCAAGGACTGCCACACCAGACGTTTAAGGAAGGATCAAGAGAAAATGAAGGGACCAACAGGTAATGATTCTCTTAATGCTGCTTCCTATGCTGACCTCCCTGTGTCTCTTCTCCTCCTCAGCCTGCTCTCAATTGTCCTCTTCAGAATCGAAAGCCACTAGATGAATCTCTGCTGGTGTCCCCGACAACCTGCTGCAGGATGGGTCGAAAGCCCCTCCAAGCTCAAAGGAGTTCAAGTTTAAAAAATGAAGTCTGTGCACTGGAAAACTAGTGGAGTTCCCAGCACAAAGCATCTGGGGGCATTGAAAATGCCTGCTAATAGACTGCATATGAAACTTAACAAAAGATGGCACCCCTGAACTACCCAATTCCCTCTTGTCACCCAGAAGTTCAATGGGGCACCCTCATTAAGAAGAAGAATAAATACAGGTTACTCACCCTTAACAGGAGTTCTAGGAGTGGTATATGTTGTTCATCCACACTTATTGGCAGATTCCATGCCGCTTTAAATCTTGCCGGAAGGTCTTCAAGCTGGCTCCTCCCACTCACCCAGGTGGTAAAACTCTCGGCTCCACCCCATGATACCAGATCTAGCACGCTGGAAGCCAGGTTGCGTGTCGAAGCCGGGGAGGTCGGGTGGGTCGTGTGGATGAACAACATATACCACTCTTAGAACTCCTGTTACAGGCGAGTAACCTGTATTTCTAGGGACGTGGATATGTTGTTCAATCCACACTTCTTGGCAGACTCCTAACAGTTCTCCGGGAGGAGGGAGGCAAGGCGCACACCCCCTACTTAGGAAATAAGGACTGAAGAACCGAGGTTCCAAAACCAGCATCCCAGCATGACTCTAGGTCGATATGGTAATGGGTAATGAAGGTGTGTGCTGAATTCCAGGTAGCAGCCCTGCAGATTTCTGGATAGGGACATCCCTGGAAGCAGCCACTGAGGCAGCGGTATGGTGGGTAGAATGAGCTCTTATCCCTTTGGGAGGCTCCATGCCCGCCAACCTGTAGCAGAGATCTATGCAGGAGGTGACCCACCTGCCTATCGTCTGCTTGGCTGCAGGTCTGCCAGGTGCGGCTTCAGCGTAGGTGACAAACAGCTGGTGAACCTCTCCCCGAACTTCAGCCATCCGCTCCTTATAATAAGACAGTGCTCTTCTAGGGTCCAGAGTATGGAGCCTATATTCTGCCTCCGAGGTGTGATTGGGGTAGAACACCGGCACAGTCAACACCTGGTTAAGGTGAAAGTCCGACACCACCTTTGGAAGGAATTTCGGGTGGGGGCACAGGACAACCTTGTCCCTGTGGAAGACAAAATACAGAGACTCGATGGAAAGTGCCTGGAGCTCTCCCATCCTTCTGGCTAACGTTATAGCCACCATGAAGGTGGTCTTCACCGGCAGGTGAGAGAAGTCACACCTGTGCATCAGTTCGAATGGCTTGCCCATGAACTTAGCCAATACCAGCTATAGATCCATGGAGGTGGAGGTTCTCGCACCGGAGGGGATATGTGATCAAGGCCTTTGAAAAAGCACCCGACCACCTTCTCCTGCACCACCGACTGCTTCCTGGCCCGCGATCGGTAAGCAGAGATGGCTGCCAGGTGCACCTTAAGGGTCGTCGACTGAAGTCCTAGCTGAGAAAGGGACCACAGGTAGTCCAGAAGGCTGCCCAAGGAACAGGAAGAAGGGTCCAGCCCCTTATCCTGACACCAACTGAAGAATCTCTTCTATTTGAAGGCACAGCATTTTCTGGTCGACTCCATATGGGATGCCTCAACAATGTTGAGGACCTCATTGGAAAGACCCAAGGCCTGGAACTCTAGCCGCTCAGGAACCAGGCCGTCAGGTGCAGAGATTGAAGGTCTGGGTGGAGCACCTTCCCCTGGTTGACTGAGATCAGGTCCGGTTGGGCTGGAAGCCGCCTCGGGAGCCTGGAGCTGAGGCTGAGGAGATCTGGATACCAGAACTGACGGGCCAGTCTGGGGCTACCAGAATCACCTGCACCTTGTCCCTCCTCACCTTGAGCAGCACCTTGTGGATCAAGGGAAATGGGGGAAAGGCGTAGAAGAGGCCTGGGGTCCATGGCCTCGAGAAGCCATCCCCCTGCGGTGAGCCCTGCTGAGGGAGGTGGGCATGAAATAGCCTCAGCTTCATATTCTCCCTGCGAGGCAAACAGGTCCACCTGAGGTGTGCCCCAGTGGGAGGACAGATCGTGTACTACCTCCGGCAGGAGAGACCACTCATGAGATGCAGCACCTATCTGGCTTAGGGCATTGGCCAGAGTGTTGGAGGCCCCCCACATGAATAGCTAGGAGATCCGCCTCCAGTCTGCCCACGACAGACCAAGTGCAGAAGAGCTTCCTTGCACAGAGGCAAGGAGCACGTCCCACCCTGGCGGGTTAGGTAGTACATGGTTGTGGTGTTGTCCGTCTGGACCTGGACCACTTGACCCCGTAAAAATGGAGTGAAGGCGGTGAGGGCTACTTGAACCGCTCAAAGCTCCAGCAGATTGATGTGGCATTGAAACTCCTGAGGGGACCACAGACCATGTGCTCTGAGCTTCCACAGATGGGCAAACCAACCCATCAGAGAGGCGTCTGTCGTTAGAGTGACTGTCAGCTCTGGACAGACAAATGGGATACCCTCCTGCAGATGAGCAGGAACGATCCACCACTGGAGAGCGTTCCCAATCTCCTGAGTCACCATCACTGGCTGATCCAGAGGACTAGAGCACTGTGACCATTGGCGAGTCAGTCCCCATTGTAGGGGAAGCATGTGCCAGTGGGCACAATGGACCACGCTGGTGCAGGCCGCCATGAGGCCTAGGAGGTGCAGGAAGTCCCGGGCAGTGTGCAATTGCCCAACCAGAAATGATTGAGCAAAGGAGGAAAGAACCTCGACACTGTTCGCCGGGAGCCGTGCTCTGGCTCGAAGAGAGTTGAGCTCTGCCCCGATGAATTGAATTAACTTGCGTTGCCACGAGTTCTGAGTTGGCCTCGTTGATGGGGAGGCCAATTGGAGAGCAGACCTGGAGGGCCAGATCCCTGGACCGCTCCACATCCAACTTGAAGGAGGCTGCAATCAGCCAGTTGTCCAGGTAAGGGTACACCCAGACCCTTCGGCGCCGCAGGAATGCTGTCACCACTGCCATCATAGGTGCCAGAACCGGGGGGCAGAAGGGGCGGTAGCCACTCCACTTTTTGTTTCTGTATGGCAAAAACTAGTATAGAAAAAGTGCCCTTTGTACCCTCATAAGAGGCCTTCTGATTCTCAGCCCCCTCAGCTTTTACCATCTTCCGGCACCCTTGACTGCCATGCATTTGGTGAAGACCCTGGGAGCTGGAGAGAGGCCGAAGGGCATGGCCTGGAACTTGTAAAGGGATCCTTCTGCTCTAAAGTGGAGGAATCGCTGGTGTGACGGATGGATAGTGATGTGAAAGAACGTGTCCTGAAGGTCCAGAGAACAGAACCACATGCCTCGTTCCAAGGATGGGATGATCTGAGCCACAGTGACCATCCTAAAGGTCTGAGACCTTAGGAAGTTGTTCAGTTTGTGGAGGTCTAGAATGGGGCACCAGCCCCCCATCTGTTTTGGGACCAGAAAGTACCTGAACGCAAACCCTGGGTCTGAAGGAGGGTCCGCCACCTCCATGATCACCTTCTCCTGGAGGAGCAGGGCAATGTCAGCATGAAGGGCCAACAGAGAGGCTGAGGACCCCGCAGCCCTCCGTGGGGCAATGGCTCGATAGGGTGGGGACTGCTTGAATTCCAGTGGCAGACCCTTTCCTACCACTTCCAACACCCAGTGGTCCGTTGTGATAACGGACCAGGCGGAAATGAAGTGGCGGAGCCGTCCCCCCACAGGGGGAACCCGGGGAGGAGTGACGAGGTTGGGGACGACACCCCTCAATCCGTCACTGGGCAGGCTTGGAGGAAGGACCAGCCGAGGAGCCTCCTGGACCTTTCCCTCCCGGTTTCCTGTTGGAGGAAGCAGCAGGCTTGGCTTTGGGGTGCCAAGTGCGAGCCTGCTGACCCTGATGCTGGTGTTGCTGGGCCGGATGTGCCACAGAGGCTGAAGGCCGAAAGGGCTTACACTGCTGCTGGCAGCCTTTGTCCTTCTGGGCAGATGTGACCGAATCCAAGGTGGCGTTGGACTTCTCGATCCATTGGAGGTGACCCTCCACCCCAGGTCCGAACAAGTTGGTACCCAGGAAGGGGACGTCTACCAGCTTGTGCTGGGTATCCGCCGTGAAGGTGGAGATATGCAGCCAAGCTCTGTGGCATATGGCCACTGCAGCCACTACTGACTGGGCACACAAATCAGTGATGTCCAGGGAGGTCTGGAGCTGCTGTTTGGCCACCACCCTTCCCTGATCCCACACCTGCTTGACCATGGTTTGGAGGTCAGCTGGGAGATGAGGAATCACCTCATCCAGGGAGCCCAAAAGGGTGTGTTAAAAGTGTGCCATCAGGACGGCTGAGCTGGCCTGATGAAAGCCTAGGGAAGAAGCAGCGTAAACATTCCACCCAGAGTAGTCCAGCTTCTTGGACTCCTTATCGGGAGGCTTGTCCATGTCCCGAGCGTTCCCGGAACACCAGAAAGTGCTATCGGTTACAAGCCCCTCCACAGAGGGGTGCTCCGAGAAACCGGAGAGTGAACCGGTGGGGACTGCATATTTCCGAGCCATCCTGGCTGAAGGTGCTGGACAAGAATCTGGCCGCTGCCATATTTCCAGAGCCAGGCCAACAATGGCTTCAGCCACCGGGAAGGTCTCCGTGGGGGAATCCCCTCAGTCCAGTATCTCCGTGAGGGGATACTTGGCCCGCTTTGAAACAGGTTCGAGCTTCATCCCACTGGATTTTGAGATGAGCTGAAGCATTCCCAAGAACGAGGATGGACTCTCGTCCACTGACTGACCCCTGGTGGACTCCAAGTCAAGCGGCCTGGAGAACAAGGAGGAGTCATCATCAGACTCCGAGGAGTCTGCAAACAGCTGCCGAGTGCCTGAGCCACCCTCCACCTGCTGAGGCCGATCGGGAGTGAGGGTGACTGACAACCGATGGGGCAAGCCCTGACCTGACCGAGAATCCTTGGACGGGGCCCCAAATTTAGGTTGAGGAGGTGGAGGTTCCACCACGATGGGTGGCGCAGTCGGTTTCAGCCAAACAACCAGTGCCGGCTTCGGCTTCTTGACTGCTGCGAGGGGTTGTTTCGGCCGCTCCGGTGTCAGCCACTTAATGGCCGGGGAAGATGACGAAGTCTGCCTATTCCCAGCCAAAAGGAGCTGCTGCCACATTAGCTCCTCATAGTGCCGGCGCAATTTTCGGAGCCTATCCTCAGAAGATAGCGAAGATGAGGATGACGAGCGCCACCGCTTTCCGCAGTGCTGGGACCGCATGTCGGTGGAATCGGTGGACCGAGAAGAGGTCTGAGACCAAGACCTTCGGTATTTCCAAGGGTGGGTCTGTGAGAGGGCGGGGGAAACCCGCTCCTCCCTCGGTTCAGGGGCCTTAACCGGGGACTCCGGCATAGGAGGCACAGGCAAGTCCTCGGTTTCCACCGGGGGAACCGGTGAAGAAGGGTTGTCGGCTTCTCCAGTCGACAGACTGTCTGACAGGTCAAGAAAAATCTTAACCGTGTTGACAGGTGTCTCGGCCGACTGATCTGATGGGGACACCATGAAGCCAGTGGCCTTAGCTGCAACCTCGACCGAAGTCAAGTGTCGACTCTCCGGGAAAGGGGACCTCTCCCACGCCCATGAACGTCGATGGTGGGACTTACCCTTGGGGTCCTTCTTTTAGGACCCAGAGGAATGTCCTGAAGGGCCTTCTCCCTTGGTGGGGAGGGATTGGCAAAGCTCTTTGAAAGAAGCTGTGTAGGAGGATTCCAAGGAGAACAGGATAAAAGCCGTGACCAAGGAAGATGAAGATATGGCCTGGACCGCCTCCTCCTCGAGGGCGATCATCTGCTCTAGCTGTTCCGCCTAGGCCTGCTGCATACGCTGCCCAACAGGCCTCCATCCAACTTGACCAGAGGATACGCGTTCAGGTTGCCTAACAGCAATCGGCCCACGCTGGTCCTCCAAGACCGAAGCCGAAAAGATTGGTATAACTCATAAGCCTCAAAACGACGAGGCGTGTGGATCATCCAGGAAATATTCTGATCACTAGGGGACTTGGCTGAACTCTGGGAGTCGATTTGTCAATCGCAGCCACGAGGGAAGATACAGACCAAGTCTTGTAAAACATAGAATAAGTTTTGGATTAACCGAAGAGTGTGAATTCAGCCTAAAACGCAGAGCGCTAAGGAGGGAACCTGAGCTTCCAAGCGGTTAGGAAGATCTGGCGTCATGGGGTGGAGCCGAGAGTTTTACCACCTGGGTGGGTGGGAGGAGCCAGCTTGAAGACCTTCCGGCAATATTTAAAGCGGCAAGGAATCTGCCAATAAGTGTGGATTGAACAACATATCCACGTCCCTAGAATCAGCATTTATATAGCACTTTTTATACACAGTGTATCCCAAAGCACTTTTACAAGCAATACAAGACTGGTAGTGAAGTGACTGAAATGTGTAGTGGCACCCATATCGTACATCAACACCCTGTCCCACACACAGCCTGGATAATTGCAAGAACTAGTTTTATAGGAAGAGGAATGTTGGCCAGGACACTGGGAATGTCCCTTACTCTTTGCGAAGAATACCCTGGGTTCTTTTACTTCCACCTGGACACCCACCAGGACAGCACCACGATGGGCAGAAAGGATCTCGGTTTAACATCTCATCTGAAGGACTGCACACCCCAGCAGTAAAGAACCCCCCAATATTGCACACAGGTGCCAGTGTTTTTTTAGGTAGGAGTCTAACCCCGGTGTGGGGCTAGAACCCACAACATTCTGGTCCAGAGGTGAATGTGTTACCAACTGAGCCACGAAAATTAGGGACAGGGATGCCTTTGTAGGGGACAAGGTCAACTTATTCTGGGGCATTACATACGTTCCTGAAGGTACGGAAGAAACTTGGTCTATCAAAGCACCCAGGTATTCAACATTCCCAATAAATTCTCAATACAGTTATCACTCTTTCAGCTTCTTAGTTGTTGTACTCTTTGTGATTTGGCATGAGCATGAAGTGAAAGTCAAACATGTTGAATAGAATGCTGATGCTGTGATTGACACCTCTGCAGTAATAACTGGCCAGTTAATATGGACAGAACCTGGTTATTATGGTATTTAAAAGTGGTACCAATCCGATCAATATTAATGCCAGCCAATAATTACTGCACCATAATGACTGGTTAGATGTGTTTCCAGAAGAAGTAGATTGCTGTTATCCATGAGAATGGCATCACAAATCCTGTTATGAAATAATGTAATGTGTAATGGGATTTTTGGAACAATAAGAAGGTTTGCTGACAATTTTTTCATCTCCCTCTCTCCTGCCCTTTTCCCCACACATTGAATTTTAAGTACACCTCTGCTAAATCCCACAACCTCACTGCAGTCTGTAAATCTGATTTTTGTAACACCTTTATTCTTCATTTGCTTTTTACATTGAAAAAAGTATGACTGTCAGAAAAAAAATAAGTGGATCAGTGTAAGCTTATTTTTTTTTTTTAAAATCATCCTTATTTTGTGATGACCTTCGGTCTTGTGGTTTATGAGGTCATAACAAACCTCTGGTATGTAATAAGAATTTGTTATATGTGCCTCTCAATGGTTTCATGTCATTAACATTGATTGTTTTTATGTCAAGTGTATATCTCCGAAAAGCAAATCGGCGATATACACTTCAAAACAATCAGATTTAAAAAGTGTTTTTTGTGTGTGTAGAAGTGCATGTGCTCCCTTTCCACTAAATTAGGATTCTCAACTCCGGGTGCATGTTGGAGGGAGCAAAACCCAGATTTCTGCAAAATATAAGTGCCATAGCTTGTGGCTGCGGCAAAATGTACACGCTCCTGATCCCAAACCCAGTACCTGTTGTGTCAGAGCTAGCCACCCACGCCACCATGTCACACTGCTAGCTCAATGGCAGCAGGTACACCAGTGCCTAGAAACCCCTTCCCCTCGCTATTCCCCCCTTCCGTTCACCCTTCCCCATGGTCACTATCCCATCCCCTCGCTGTTGTGCAAGGTAGCCCAGAATAATAGCGCCCAAAATGAGTCGCTATTTTTGTAGTCACTCATTTTGGGTCACTATTATCATGTGATGCCCCTCTCAGTACATCATGCCATACTGTATATCATATTGTGTAGCATTGCTTTTATTATACTTCTTTATGCTGATTTCAGTGCCCCTCAGTGCACTACTCCTTTCCAGCCACACATCTCCTTCTGCCTACTGGATTCATCTTCGCTGCTGTTTTCAAACCTTCAGGATTAACCAAGTTGTCAATCACTTCCTTGGCACTGTGTATCCCTGCCGGGGGGGCTCTGTACTGGCACAAAGGAGCAAGCAGCTTTTTAACTTTGGAGTATGCCAAGGACTTTGGGTAGCATGGAAGCAATGCAGGGAGCCGTCATCGGTTACACTGCAGGTCAGAATGTTCCTTTTTTCCCCTCCCCCACCTTCTCTCATGAGCATGAACTTCGCAACATCTGGGTGGCACATAGCAGCATGTAGTGACCTATACCACTAAGTCAGTTTAGCTGGGTCAATGGCAGAAGCCGCTCTAGGAGCAGTTCAGAACAAGCTCTCCATCCCAGGGACCATAGTGTCCGCACGGATGTTCTTCACTCTCCTTGCCAGTTCCCACTCCTATCGTTCCAGATCGGAAGTATGAGCCTGGATCACCAGCATGTAATATATTTTTAAATTGTTTTACTAATTTCCTCCATCATCCCCCATTCACAGCTATAATTATTTCCTGCCCTCTCGGTCTTGTTTTACCTGGTTAACTTAATTATAAACATATTCTAATTTAAGAATATGTTTCTGACATCATCAAGTATTAGTTATGACATCAGCTATTCTTGACTGGGAATGGCATCACAGCTGTGCAAAAACTGACACTCACTCTGTGGTGATGTCACCTGCATTATGATTCAGCATTACTCTATGTTCCACTGTGATCTCCATGGCAGCAGACTTGTAAGACAAAACAAATGGAACACATTTATTAATATTAGTATCATACACTCTTATCTCTCTTTCCCTCAGTGTCTCTGCATCTCTTCTTCTGAATAGTGTAGTTGTAGCTGCAGGAAAGACATCCATTGCTGAAGCTGGTCATGTACCCATCACTCACTCAGCTCTGCAGAGTCAACATTTTTAACTTGCCTTGGTTTCAGCTTCAGCAGGAAGGGAAGACTCTGCAAAAGAATGACCCTGGCCCCACAAGTTATAGAAAACTGGTGTCTGCTGCAACCGAGGACCAGTATAGCTGTGAACATGGCTCCAATAAGTTCTACAAACTCTGCAGCCTCGGTGGGATCTTGAGTTGCGGACTAACACACACAGCCGTTGTGCCCTTGGACCTGGTAAAGTGTCGCCTCCAGGTAGACCCACAGAAATATAAGAGTATAGTCCATGGCTTTCGGTTGACAGTACAGGAGGAGGGCCTGCTGGGACTTACAAAGGGCTGGGCTCCCACCCTGATAGGGTACTCAATGCAAGGCATGTTTAAGTTTGGTCTCTATGAGGTCTTTAAGGTGCAGTATGGCAGTCTAGTGGGAGAAGAGAATGCTTACCTGTGGAGGACATCACGCTATTTGGCTGCTTCTGCCAGTGCTGAATTCTTTGCTGACATCGCCCTTGCACCCATGGAGGCAGCTAAAGTACGCATCCAGACACAGCCAGGCTTTGCCAACACACTACGGCAGGCAGTGCCCAAGATGTATGCAGAGGAGGGCCTGTGGGCCTTTTTCAAGGGGCTGCCCCCTCTGTGGATGAGGCAGATACCCTATACCATGATGAAGTTTGGTTCCTTTGAAAGGACAGTGGAACTTCTTTACAAGCACGTAGTGCCAAAGCCCCGAGATCAGTGCTCAAAGCCTGAGCAGCTGGTGGTCACCTTTGTAGCTGGATATATTGCCGGGATTTTCTGTGCCGTGGTGTCCCACCCAGCAGACTCCGTGGTCTCTGTCCTTAACAAGGAGAAAGGCAGCACTGCCATGCAGGTCCTCAAGAGACTAGGCTTCAAGGGCATCTGGAAGGGGCTTACTGCCCGCATTGTGATGGTTGGCACCCTAACAGCCCTACAATGGTTTATCTATGATTCAGTGAAAGTTTATTTCCGCATGCCACGTCCTCCACCACCAGAGATGCCGGAATCCCTGAAAAAAAAGCTGGGACTAGCTAACTGAGTGTTGCCTCACAAAACCCTATGGAAAGCAAATACATTAAAATTCAAACCCAGTGTCAACCCTGTCTGCTGTTTCCTGTTTCAAATCACTGTACAGACTGGTCTTGAAAAGAGGCCATGCTCTCCTCCCAACCAATCTAATGGGGCTGCAGATAATTCTTTTGGAGCCACTTTGATAAGAAGTACAGTATGATAATAATAGAGATTAGTTAGCACCGTTACACTTCTCCATCCTTATCAGTCTTAGTTCTGTCAGACAATAGCTCATCCAATAAGTAAGTAACATTTAAATGAAATCTTTAATACTTTGGTGCCCCAAGGTGGTAAGTGGATTTAGATGTTTCTCCATCGGGACAATTAGGAGGTGGGCATCCCATGGAGGTCCTCATCTCCTGGAGATGGAGAGCATGTAGGCCCCCAGAATTCACCCCCCATGCCACTGACTAGGGCTGCCCACATAGCAGTAATAGCATCACTTGTGAATGCACAAAATCACCCATCCTTCTCCTATAGGAGAAAGTATGTCCATAGCAACACTGATAACAGAGAGGGAGATTAGAGGGTATTGTAAGGGGGGAGGAATTGACTGGGACCATAAATGTTTGTCTTTTTGGGGCACTTTTACAAAAGCAACATATTTATTTATTTATTTTTATTTATTTATTTATTTATTTATTTATTGCAATCAGTTTACAACCTTTGAGCCAAAGGCTCATTTCCAAAGGTACCTAGTCAACAATGGTAGATAATACAGTTAATACAGAAAACAGAGTACATACAAAGAAGAGCATCAGTATAAACAGACACGCATTAATGGCACATGGTTACAGCAAACATTGGTGGTGTAATACAGAGCAAAATATGGTATAATTGACAACAGTAGGATAACAGGGTTTAGCAGCATAATGGTATGTCATGGAAGTGTGATAACAGCCAAACAGGTCTACAGTGTCAGATTCCAAGAAATGTACGGCATGAGACAGGAGCCGTACAGGTAACTCGATAGGGCAGTCACACCGGTCACTAGATATCAGATTACACAAAGTGTAGGGCCTGGGACAGGAGTAGTACAGACAACGGGGTATGATCCGTATAGAGCTGGGTAGCAAATAAGTTATGCATAGGTAGCATAGGGAATGCAACGTGGTTCTACCAATCAGTAGCGATACAGTTGGTAGAGGGAAAAAATGGAAGTAGTGAGGTTGTTAGGAATAAGGAGGCGAGGGGATGGAGCAGCCCAGAGGGCATTGTCAGAGAGGAGGGGGGGTTAGAGCATCCTTTAGGCACAGGAGCAGCAGCGCTTGCTGAATAGCTCGCTTTTGAGGGCATTTTTGAAAGTGGAGATGGTGGGGGAATCAGTGATGGCCCGAGGAAGAGTGTTGTACCAAGCAGGGGCTCTATGGCAGAAAGATCTCTGATCAAGTGAAGTCCTAGCATGAGGAACCAGGAAGGTGGCTTTGCAGGAGGTCCGGGTGCTGACAAAGGGCTGTGCTGGGAGGAGGGAGGAAGTCAGCCCGGGGGGAGAAAGTCCTAGTAAGGTTTTTTTTGAAATGATGCACGTTTGGTATAGTAGGCGTTCATCGAGGTCAAGCAATGTTGCAAGGTCATAGAGTTGGCAGGTATAAGTGAGCTTAGGGGCCCCTGTGATTAGCCTGCAAGCCTTATTTAGGAGGAGGTGAATTTTGTTGAGGGCTGTCATGTTGGCAGCCCCATAGACAGGTAGCCCATAATCCACCAGGGAGAGTATGGAGGAAGTAACCGCAAGCCGGAGGGCGTCGGGGGGGAGACAGTTTTTGTAGCGGTGCAGGATACCGAGTCGGATATTGGTTACAGAAGCGAGTGCGTCGATGTGGGTATGGTAGGAGAGGGCTGAGTCAAATAAGATCCCTAAGTACTTATAGGATTGGACTTGTTCCAGTTGTAGTCTAGAGCCGGAAAGGATACGGAGAGGGGAGTTGGATGATTTATTTTGAGGGTGGGCGAAGAGCATGGTTTTAGATTTTTTAAGATTTATGACCAATCTATGCTCTTTAAGCCAAGCTTCAGTGCTGTCATAGGTCCTTTGTAGGGAAACCTGGAGGGAAGTGGGGTTACGGTCAGTGGCAAAGAGGACGGTATTGTCTGTGTACAGCAGTATTTTCCCAGGGCACACACTGGGCAGGGTGTTAAGGTATAGCGAGAAGAGAAGGGGCCCCAGGATGGAGCCCTGTGGAACCCCTGAGAGGATCGAACGTGGGTCAGAAAGAGTCCCACCAATTTTGACTCGTTGGGAGCGGGCGGAAAGGTAGCTGGAGCACCAAGCCAGTGGTCCAGAGGCAAAACCAGTGTGACAGAGGGCTTCCAGGCTTAAAGGAGTGTGACAGTCAATGACAAGGAGAAGTGCAGATTTTTCCCAGTAGAAACAGTTTTTTTATATTGGTTCACATTCTGTTATTTGCTTTAGCTATGAATACTTTTTAGTTATCCTAGTGGGTATTACTGTAAGTTAGTAGAGTATCCGAGGGATGTCTCTTATGATGTAAGAGACTCCAAGCATGAGGTTTGAGTGAGAAGACCACAAAGTGAAGCTGAGTGGTTCTGTCTGCTCAAACCATATGAGCAGTCTTTTATGCAGGTAAGAGACATTCCTGGGATGAATTTTTATCTAATTATAAATCACTCAAGTTTAGCTCAAGTGATTCATAATAAGTACAGCCTTTTTTCATTTTGCTCTCCTACTCCCCCCCCCCCCAAAGCACTGGAGTGAAGCGCTCTCCTACAGCTCCTGCAGGAGGGTACACTATACACAGGATAAGTGGTACACTGGCTCTGTGAGCTGATTGGCCAGAATCACATTAGTGATTTATAATGATTCATATGCTGTTGGTAATATGTGCATGGCAGCAGATCACTGCATGAAGATTTATCACGTGGCTCTGACTGGCTGTGAGTACCCAGAGTTTATTAAGCAATGCCTTAAACCATGGTTGGAATATTCTTGTCAGGTTGGTATTATGTTGGAATAGCACCAGCACAATTCACACTTATGATGCTTTACTTTATTCCCAGTGTTCATCTCCTAAAATGTTTGTTAATGCCTTTCCTCAATTCACAAATTGTGTAAATGTATGCCAGAGGAAATCGTGTTAATCAAATCATCCTAGGGATTTTTATTTAGCCTAATTGTATTGTTTGATGTCAAAGTGTTGCCATGTTGGAGGAGTCCCTAACTCGTCTTTTAATTTTAAGTTTAGGTTTAATGTTAATTTAGTAGTGGTTCTGGAGGACTAGAGGAGGGCAGATGTAGTAACACTTCACAAATATCTTAAATTCAGTGGCTTACAGGATCTGAGGCAGCATTAATTCACTGGGGGAGATCATGGCAATCAAATCTAATAGATTTCTTTGACTTGGTGACCAGGGTATTAGATCAGGGTGAAGGGGTGAATGTGGTGAATGCTAAATTTCAGTTACGGCCTTTGACACTGCTGCACATAAGAGACTTATAAACAAGCTGAGCAGCCTGGGAGTGGATCCAAAGGTGGTAAACTGGGCAAGAAACTGGTTAGGGGATGGGCAACAGGGTGGTAGTAAACTGAGTTCACTCTGAGGAAGGGAGGGTGACCAGTGGGGTGCCACAAGGATCAGTACTGGGACTGGTCCTCTTTAATGTTTTAATTAGTGACATTGCAGAAGGGCTGGAAGGAAAGGCATGCCTTTTTGCATATTACGTGGTAGAAACAAATGAATAAAGATCTAAGGAAGCTTGAAGAGTGGTCAATATGAAGAAGTGCAAAATCATGCATTTGGGACACAGAAACCCGGGGCAGAGTACAAGATGGGGGAGTGGTACTGATGACCATCAAGCAGGAAAGAGACCTGCGGTAATCATATCTGATGACCTAAAGGTGGCCGAACAGTGTGATAAGGCAGTAGGGAGAGCTAGTGAGATGCTAGGGTACATAGGGAGGAGTATCACTGGCAGAAAGAGGGAGGTGATGATACCGCTGTATAAGTCATTGGCAAGCTCTCACTTAGAGTACTGTGCCCAGTTCTACAGACCATATCTCTGTAATGACATAGACAGAGCAGAGTTGGTACAGAGAAGTGCAACTAAAATGGTACAGGGCCTGCATCAAAAGCCCTATGAGGAGAGACTAAAGGACTTCAATATGTACACTCTGGAGGAAAGGAGGGAGGGGGGGATATGATAGAGACTTTCAAATACCTCACAAGTATAAACAGGGTACAAGATGGAAGCATTTTTCAGAAAAAAGTTGTTCAAGAACAAGAGGTCATGCTATGAAGCTGGAGGGGGTAGACTCAGGGGAAACATGGGGAAATACTTCTTCACAGAAAGAGTAGCTGATGCCTTGAACAGCCTCAGAGCGGAGGTGGTCGGGCCAAAAACTGTAACATATGAACATACGAAAGAAGCCAGCAGAGGAAGGCCACATGGTCTGCCTTGTCTGCTTGAATTGATGCAGGGTCCTAGCTTTACCCTTACACCAGTGACACTGGCCCCCACCTCTTCCATCCCCTTCCTCTTCCTTGGTCCCACGGATTCCCTCTGTGTTTGTCCCAGGATGTTCTGAAAGATTTTGAAATTTAACAGGATTCAAGAATGCATGGGATAGGCATATGGGAACCTTAGTGGTTAGGAAAGAGAGGGTTAAGTCAGAGACCATATGGGGTCTGCAGCATTACAATAAGTAGGGAAAATGGACAGACTGGGTGGGCTAAGCAGTCCTTATCTACTGTCAAATTTATGTTTCTATGTTTAATTTCTGGGGCTGGTACTACGTAGTCATTCTTTTTTTTTGTTTATTACAGCTTTTTGGACTTTACTGCTATTACAATAATTACGTCTTTACTCAGTGGTGCATTGCACTTTTCATTGACTTATCATACTACACTGTCCAAAGCTATGCTGCTTTATAGCTCATCCTGTTCAGTTACAGACACTGTATAAAATTGTTTTAGTTTAGCCAGACCATCCACATGAAGTACCAATGAATGAGGAGGATATTCTCCTGCTGTGAAATTTCTATGATGCAACCTGCACTCTGAAACTAGAAGTTTCATATACTCTTTGTATTTACTAAAGCTGAAAAAAAAAAAGAACCATTTTAGAACCAAATGATGTCGTTTATTTCCCTGTTCTGCTCTTCCATTGTTGGCACAATGCATTTGTGTTCTACTACAGAACTTTGTGGTTGTTAGGGACATTAACTAATTATACTATTCTAAAATGGTACTTACTACCGGATTGTAAAGTAGAAACACTTACAGAGGTTACTTAGAGGCCCGTGTAGATGGAGCAATGGCAGAATTTAAACCAGCACTTACAAAACAGCTTTGTCTGAGAAAAATGACTTACAGGTTCAGTGCTGTTCTTCTTCAGACTGAGTGGAGGAAACTGCTTGGTAGCATTGGTGGTGGTAGTGCTGGTGGTACAGTATTGTGCTATCATTCAGGAGATTGGCGTTAGAAGACCAAACCCGTCTCCAGCTCAACAGCTCTCAGACTGGGGGGGACTGTTGCTTGAACTGCTGAAATAGCACCTCCTTGGACAGGCAATAGGAATTTATTTGTTTGTTTACTGGGTAAGTGCACTAATCCAATGGACCATTTTCAGGCACAACCTGGGCCATGAAGTTGGCACACATGATTAAATACAATTTACATGATTTAAGAAGGGTTAGGTGTCTACACATATCAGAAAAAGTACACTAAAATGCTTTTACACAAGGCATATGAGAAAGTGAACTATACATTGGGAATGCGGGAATGCAAATGAGATACAAATATCATACAGTACAGTGAAATGCAGTTACAATAAAAACAAGTGCCAAGCCATAACATGTAAGGAGCAAGTGCAAAAAGAAAGAAGGTAAGGTACGAATGATTCCATGCATATCTCTCAAGTGCTGCACATTATATATAAGGCTACATATCACATTTTTTAACACAATGTTGGAGCTGTTTCAGGACATACAATCTATTTAAAGGAGTTCATCTGACTTAATAAAAATAGTAGCTTTAATAACATGATAACTATTTTAACTCTTAATATTCTTTCAGTTAGAATGTATGTCATTTTCTGGCCATTTGTGCCATATTTTAAAGACCAATGGCCTGATACTCAAAGGATTGCACTGGTGCAAATGGGTGTTTGTTCGCATAAACCGAATTCTGCACCAATGCATATGGGTGGCCTATTTTCAAACAGTGTCAGCAAAACCCGTTTGCTCCCGAACACTAAGGTACTGCTGTGCCTGTGCAAATGAGGGGACCCACACTGCATGCAGATGCAGCGGTATAATCAGAGGTTTGCACTGGCAGTAATTCCCACCCAAACTGGTGCAAATTACTGCCACTGCAACCCCCCTCTTAAGGGGGCACAAGGTCCTGGCGGCAGCCAACAGTACTATAGTCGCCCACCTCAACTCGACCAGCCAAACACGTTCCTGGTGCCCAGTGGTCCCCCCCTCCAACTGCCATCCCCATGCTCATGTCTATAATCACTGGTTCCCACTGGTCCCCCTAATCAAGTCAGTAATCCCTGGTGCCAAGTGGTTCCCCCCTTCCTATCACTGTTCCCATGCTCAAGTCAGTAATCCCTGGTGGCCAGTAGTCCCTCCCCCCATTCACCATCCCTGTGCTCAAGGCAAGGAATGCATTGTGGGAGTCCATAAGGTGACCAGCACAGCCCACCTCATATCTTCTATGTACTGTACGGGGTGCACGTCCTTTTTGATTTCCATATGGTGGTCCACTGTGGCAGTGTCAGGTGGGCTGTGCCAGTTGCCGTATGGGCTTCTGCCACACTGATAATTCAGGTAAGGGGGATTTGGCAGGATGGGTGGTCGGTGTTGCAGTGGGGGGGCCATTAGATGCTGGGGATTATTGCATTGACTACAGCGGTACTGGGAGCTACTAGACACCAGGGATTACTGCATTGACTACGGCAGTACTGGTGATCAGGGGTGACAGAACTGCACAAGGCCCTGCCACATTTGTTATGCAGAAAGAGTTAAATGCAAGGGTCTGTTCTATCCTCTCCTTTTCTGTCTCTTGTCTATCTGGTTGCTCAACCAAATTTTCTTGTGAGACCTAGGAACTGATCACTCCGATGGTCTCGTGATTCTCTGCCTCTCGCTATCTCTGCCTTCCCTTGATGATCTGTCTTTTATCCCCTTTGCATATCTGCAATTATAAAAAAATATATGTGAATCTCTGAGTAAAACTGTATATGATACTGGGATCCTTTGTTTAAAACTGTATATAGTTATACTGTTGAAATGACTGCAAAGCTATTTCTAATTCAAGGGGTTAACCTTAGATGCTGGTTTGAAAAATATTTCCAGAGTTGTCAACAAGAGGCCATTTCGGGGTCACTGTGTTCTTTTTGCTGCTCCTGCAAGAACACTGGAAACTTACAAGAACATTGTGTGAGAAGAATGTTATTTTCTTAACAAGTTTCCCAGGCACAGACTTATAAAAAAGAGCTGCAATGTTTTGCAAGACATAGAGAGACAGAGACAGATTTGAAATTGAGAAGAAAAAACTCAGAAGGACTCTGTTTTCTATGTTTGTACTGCCATTCTAAATAGTTATACTTAATATTTTTTATTTTGCGGTTATTACTAATAATAAAATACTCATTGCAAATTTTACAACTGCTCCTGGTCATCCTATGCTTCCTGACCTGTGCCTCAATGACAGTGGGCTACAATGACAGACCAGGGAATAGTTTGTTTTTTTTGTACCCTTCACAGTACAGTACACTGACAGCATAAGCACATGACTCACTGTTGTTTGTGTTATAGGGCTGAGGAACAGTGACTGGGGGAAGAACCACTGGATGCCAGGGAATGCATTTACCTAATGGGGCCAGGGAATGGGAGGGACCACTGGACACCAGGGGCATCTCTTACCCCTAATGGGCTAGGATCGGAGGGGAGTGGATGGGACACTGGAAATCAGGGGAACTATTTTTATTTTGTGATCAGTGACTGGAGGGAGGGGACCACTGGGCATCAGGGATACCTTACTTGGGCATGGAGATGGCAATCAGATGGGGGGCCGCTAGGCACCAGGGGAATTCCACACCTCTATGGGACCGAGTGAGTGGAGTGGGGGAGGAGCCGTGAGACCATGCCATGCTTCCTATGCAAATGTGCAAATAACGGGCATGCAAATGGCCCCTTAGTGCCTTGCATGCCCAGTTGGCTCATTTGCATGGGTCCCTTTGATAATCAAGCCTAGCACTCTTGTGCTATTGGGTCTGGTGCCGCTATGCCCTGCACAGCTGGGATCCATGTTGTGGCATTGCTAGTTGACTTAGCACTGCACTGACATGCCCCTATATTCAGTCAGATAGTACCGGAGTGCTAGCCAACTGAATATAGTATACTCAGACTCCTGGGCAAGGGCAAGGGCAAAGCACAGTGCAAAACTTTGCACTCCACTTTGCCCAGTTTTGAATATTGAGCCCCAGAGCTGCACATTTTAATGCTGACAGAGAGGTATTGTTCGAACTGCTGCAGCTGACAGTGCTACATTGGCCCTCTCCACTGCCAGGATGTTGTCGCATAGGAGGGCTTTCTTGGGGGAGGAGAGAAATATGGGGAAAAATGGTCTGTATCATGCCTATGCCCAACCCACACCACAAAGGCCCACCCCCACTCTCTCTATTGGATGATCCTGGGGGAGTTTTGTAATCTGGGGAGGAGGAAGCTGGGGGAGTCTCAGGAATGCTGAGATGATGGTGCTGTGTCAGCAACTGAAATATTGACTCAGTGTTGGCATAGGAGATGAAGAAACCTGGATGGTACAATCCTGGGGTCAGCCCAATATAAAAAGCTGTGTAAAAAACAGAGTAGGACAATTCAGGAAGGATAAAAGGGAATGCAGTCTGAAAGTATATTCCCAAGCAGAAGTTAAAGAATTCCAGTCAGCTGACACATGAGACTATATATAGCCTCACACCTTAAAGCATATTCCCAAGCAGAAGTTAAAGAATGCCAGTCAGCTGACACATGAGGCTATATATAGCCTCACACCTTAAAGTATATTCCCAAGCAGAAGTTATAGAATTCCAGTCAGCTGACACATAAAGCTATATATAACCTCACACCTGAAAGCACAAGCTCTAGAGCAATAAAACAATCCGTTTAGTCAGGTGGAACAATTATGGCTGAAGTTTAACACAGGGACAAAAAACATCAGGCTGGGGGTGTTATAGATCATCAAGTTTAAGTGAACAAGAAAACAGAGTTTTTGGACTTAATTGACAGTGGTTTGGTGATGGAATATACTATCTTGATGGGAGATTTTAATTTTCCACATATATTTTATTGAAAATGTTTCAATATATGTTGGGATTCTCTGCAAGGCAAGAGTGCCACAGAAGATAGGTTTCTGGAAATATGTGAGAGTAACTGTCTAAAGCATTTGGCGAATTACTGTGTAATGGTATTAGCTTTATATAATTAATGTTGCTGGGATGTCTGACGTGTGATTTTAAACTTTGTTAGGCGCCTTGATATTTGAAAGGTACCATAATATTATATTTTTATTATTGAAACAGGCAGTAAAAGGTGATAACCATTTAGACTTAATATTATGCAACATGGAAGGTGCAATAAAACATGTTCAAGTGGTACAACCGCTTGGAAGTAGCGACCACAATATGGTTGAATGTCTCCTGTCAGATGACACTTAGAGGGTATCTGGGAAAACAACAATCAGAAATTATAATAAAGTTGATTATATCGAAATTAAGCGGATACTACATACATATAATTGGAACGAGTTAGAAAATAAAACACTGGTAGAAATTTGTGAATTGATAGATACCACACTACAGACATATATAAACAACTATGTCCTGCTTACAAAAAAATATATAATAGGGTTGAATACCAAAATGGTTTACACATAAAATTCGTAGATTATTAAATAAAAAAAGTTGAGGCATACAAGAAATATAAGAGTAACCTTACCCCCTATAGGCTAGCTACCTACAAAACCTTAGTTACATAGAAACATAGAAGTTGACGGCAGATAAGGACCGCAAGGCCCACCCAGTCTGCCCATTTCTTTTACTACCTTATAAATGTGCCATCGTCCTTTGCTGTCAGTGGCCTATCTAGTCATACTCACCTGTATTGCTCCCTTATGCCTATCCCATGCCTGTTTGAAGCCCTACACTGTATTCATAGCCACCACTTCCCGAGGTAAGCTGATCCATGCATCTACCACCCTTTCTGTGAAAAAGAACTTCCTCACATTACCCCTTACTCGGCCTCCCTCTAATTTCATGCTGTGTCCTCTTGTCCTGCTATTTTTCTTAGATTGAAACATGTTAGAATCTTTCACCTTGTTAATGCCCTTAAGGTGTTTGAATGTTTCAATCATATCACCTCTCTCCCTCCTTTGCTGTAGGGTATACATATTGAGCTCAGTTAATCTGTTCTCATATGTCTTCTGATGCAGACCCTGCACCATTTTGGTTGCCCTTCTCTGGACTGCCTCAATTTGGTTAATGTGCTTGTGAAGGTGTGGCCTCCAGTACTGCATGCAGTACTCCAGATGGGGCCTAACCAGAGTCTTGTAAAGAGGGATTATTACCTCCCTCTTACGACTTGTGATACCCCTACTAATACATCCGAACATCCCCCTAGCCTTACCTACTGCTTTAGAGGTCTGCTTGGATGATTTCAGGTCATCAGTGATGATGATGCCCAAGTCTCTTTCTTCCTTTGTGACTGCCAGCAACTCCCCTCCCAGCCTATAGGTGGCTTCAGGGTTTCTCTTCCCTATGTGCATGATCTTGCACTTCTTTACATTAAATCCTAGTTGCCACTCTTCCGACCATTTTGCTAGTTTATCCAGATCTCTTCTGATTCTGCCCACCCCATCTGGATCATCTACTCTGTTGCAGATCTTGGTGTCATCTGCAAACAGACAAGCCTTACCCTCTAGTCCACCTGCAATGTCACTGATGAAGATATTGAAGAAGCGTGGCCCCAGGACTGATCCCTGAGGTACCCCACTTGTGACTTGCATCTCTTCTGACTGCAAACCATTTACCACCACTCTCTGTTTTCTGCCCGTTAACCAGTTTGCCACCCAGTTGACCAACTTCTAACCCACCCTGAGCCTACCCAGCTTGTTTATCAATCTTCTATGTGGAACAGTGTCGAAAGCTTTGCTGAAGTCAAGGTAGGCGACATCAACTGCTCCCCCCTTGGTCCACCACTCTGGTTACCCAGTCAAAGAAATCTATGAGATTAGTTTGACAGGACCTTCCTTTTGTAAACCCATGCTGTCTTGGATTCTGTGCCCCTATGGATTCCAGGTGTTGCACTATCCTTTCCTTAAGGAATGCCTCCATAATCTTGCCCACTACTGAGGTAAGACTGACTGGTCTGTAGTTCCCTGCCTCCTCCCTGCTGCCACTCTTGTTGAGTGGGATCACATGAGCCCTTCTCCAGTCTTCTGGGCCCTCTCCTGTGCTCAGAGACTCACTAAACAGTTCTGCTAATGGCTCTGCTAATTCCACCCTTAGCTCCTTTAGTACCCTGGGATGTATGCCATCAGGTCCCATTGCCTTGTCCACCCTGAGCTTAGTGAGCTCTTGTAGGATCCTTTCTTTTGTGAAGGGAGTAGTGCTCACCTCCCTCCCCCTTGTGTCCATGGTGTTGAGCTGTGGGCCCTGCTGCCCTACCTTCTCTTCAGTAAATACTGAGCAAAAGTATCTATTTAGGATAGATGCTTTTACAGGGTCGTCCTCCTCACACGCCCCCTTTTCTCTTTTGAGCTTAGCAATACCCACTCTGGACTTTCTCCTTTCACTACTGTACCTACAGAAAGTCTTGTCACCTTTTTTTACTGTTTGTGCTAGTGTTTCCTCAGTTTGGGCCTCTGCCTGCATTACTGCCTTCCCTGCTTCCTTTAGGGCAGTTTGGTATGCCTTCCTATCTTCATCCCGCTGTGTTCCCTTATATTTCCTGAAGGCCAGCCTTTTGGCTATGACTTTTTCTGCTACTGTACTTGAGAACCAAAATGGTTTCCTTTTTCTTTTGCACTTCCTTTTCTGTCTAACACAATGGGATGTTGCGTCAAGTATTGCATCCTTAATGCTTGCCCACTTTGCCTGTACCCCGTCACCTGTGTTTCTTTTTGCCAGGGCTAGCTTAACTCTGTTGGCCATCTCATAAAAGTCAGCTCCTCTGAAGTCCGATATTTTTGCCTTGGAATGGGATGATTTAGTTGTAGTGGCCAAATTGAACCATACCATGTGATTGTCACTGGCCCCCAGGTGACCTTCTACCTGGAGATCTGTGATCCCTTCCCTGTTAGTCAGTACTAGATCTAGGATAGCCCTGTCTCTTGTGGGTTGTTGTACCAGTTGTTTGAGGCCCTCCCTTGCAGGGAATCCACCATGCGTCTAGTTCTGGCAGATGTTCCTGCTGGTATTGACCAATCTGTATCCAGCACGTTGAAGTCTCCCATTATCAGAAGCTCCCCTTAGCTGTCATGTTTTGTATATCTTCTAACAGTAATGTGTCTATGTCCTCCCCCTGGTCTGGGGGGCCTGTAGACAACCCCAGTTCTTATGGCTGTCCCATTTCCAGTTTCCAGGGTGACCCACAGTTCTTCTGGCTCCTTATGCGTGTTCTGAATTTCTGTAGCTTTGATATTTTCATTGACATATAGGGCCACTCAACCCCCCTTTTGCACCTCTGTTTCTTCTGAACAGTACATAGCCAGGTACTGAAGTCTCCCAAGTGTGGTTACTGGTAAACCATGTCTCACTAATTGCTACTATATCCAGTTTAGCCTCTGACATTATTGTCTGCAGGTCTGGGATCTTATTTCCCAGGCTGTGAGCATTTGTGTACATATTTTCCATTGGCCAGATTTCGGTGCGTTAGTTGTTGGGTGAGGTCTGGCATTTCCCCTGTGTGTCGAAGGGGGAGACGGAACTTTTTTCTTACCTGGTAATGCAAATGAACTGCAAACATGCTGAATCCCTGTTTGACCACTAGCTGAGGGAGGGGTGTTCTTCCCATTTGACGTATGGGGTGCTGCACACCTCTCCCCATATGCTAGTTTAAATATTCTGCAAAGACGTCAAACTTCTGCCCCAATGCACTGACTCCCTCCTTAGTCAGATGCAGTCCATCAAATTTAAAGAACTTTCGCTTCCAAAACCATTGCCGGTTACCTACAAATCTGTGTCCTTTTTCTTGGCACCAGCCCTTAAGCCACATGTTTAGCTCCCCTATCTCCCCTTCTCTGACCTTCTGTCCATCTGCCCCCCTCTCCCAGACTGGCAGGATCTCAGAGAAGGAGATGCCGGATGAAATGAATGATAGTTTGTCACCCAGCCTGGTCAGGTGTTCCCTGGTTTCCACAACTAACCAGCTGATGAGATCATTATTCCTTATGTGTACCAGGACGTCAATGTTTTCAACTGCTTTCTGAACAATTTTAGCAATGTGGTCAGTGTTTCTCCACACTGATGTACCTCAGAGACATCTGACCATTACCCCTGGCTGGAGATAGGTATTAACTCTCAGAATCATGGAGTCTCCTATGATCAGAAGTTTTTTGGATTTCCTTTTTGCTTTTTTTGTTTTGGTTCCTGATTTGGGCGAGTTTTGTTGTGCTAGCTCCTGTGCTGCAGTGTCCTGCTCTGCAGTGTCCTCTGCCCCTTTGTTTGTTTTCAGAGATAGAGGCAGATACCTGTTTGTAGTGTTTATATGGTTTTTGGAGGTAATATGTTGGAGAGCACCGAGTGATGGGGCACCCAATTTGCCTCTTTTAACCACCTGCCAATCTCCCAGACCAACTACCCTCTGCGGTCAAGGTTCTTCTGTTGGATGTTGGGGAAATGGTGGGTGGTTCTTATAACGTATTTCCTCTTGAATATGAAATTTGAGGTGCGCAATCTCTGCCCATGCTGTCCGGAGCTGAGCCCTAAGATCTCCAATGGCCCAGCATGTAGGACAGTGTCCTAAATCCAGTAAGACTGTCCTTCTGAAAAGTGTCCCACAGTACCTGCAGTTAATGATATCCATTCCAGATAAGCTGCTGGGTTTATAACCTGGTCAGAGTAATTAGAAGGAAGAAAACGCAAGTAATGGTTTGATTTTGTGTTTTGTTTTCATATAACTTGTTATAACAAGTTAAATTACTAGTACGCCTGTAAAAAAGCTCACCTTGTGGATGCCCCACTGATCCACTGCTTCCTGCTTTGTCACAGGAAATGTCACGACTGTGGTACCCTATAAAAGGAGTGTAGTGTGGGGTGGTTGGGGATGGGGGTGGGTGGCTGGGCCCTTCTCCTGCTGAAAAAGAAGAACCACGGATGAAAGAACAAGGTGGTACGAGCAGAAAAAATCAGTCAGCAACAAATGCAGTAACCCTGAAAGCTTATCCTAATGTAACCCCCCTGCAAATGGGGGTTCCCAAAAGACTTCCAGGAGCTTGCTTGAATGCTCCAAGCCTGAATGGTGTTTGGCATTTAAGCCATTTATCAGTGAGTGTTTTAGAGCCTCTGGTACTGTCTCTTTAAGAGCTGTCTGCTTGCAGACATAATTAGTTGTATGGGGGACTGTGTGCTTCTCTGAGTACCACTCGAGCTGCTGTAATTCACTTCATTTTGCAGTCACTAGGAGTGCAAAGGGAACCTATCTGAAAGATGTAACTGTTTGCCAGAAATTATTTAGAGTAATAATAAAATTACAGTTTGTCTAACCTGCTTTCTTTGCAGTCAGAACTGTGTCTGCTAGTTCCCCATTCTAGTTTTGAACTGCTGAACTGGACCAATCAGTGTGGTGAAGCTGGCTCTAAAATGGTGCCTTGGACTAATCAGAACTTGGACTCATAATCTGGGCCAGCCACAAGAGGATTGTATGGGCAGTGACTCTGGGAGATGTAGGTTAGACTTCAGTGCCTTTTGGATCAACAGCAGCAGTTTGAGTGACAGCCAATCCAGTCAAGAACTGGGAGGAACTCAAAGGAAGAGCCCGGTTTTGTCGGTTGGAGTTTCATGTTGAGCTTTGAAGAGGAAGAAGGAAGAGCCCTGTGCTTTTTCAGTGTGCAGTTTAGTCAAAAAACGTGTGTAAGGCCCAGAGTTCGGTCTCCGTGCTTGTTAGGACTGAATCCGTCCTGTGAAAAGAATCAAAGGATCTCCTGAAGAGTAGAAACCAAGGCTCACCCTGTAGAAGACTGAAGAATTGCTGAAAATTGCACTCGGTCTGTCAGGAACTGAATCTGCTGTGTGTTCTCTCCGGGTTTGTGTGCAGTAATTGCGATCGGACAGATGCAGCCTGCCTGGTATAGTACTTTCTTTCTGTATATGGATGTGAAGAGGTTTGTGTACCCCAAGCAAGAGCCCTGCTGGACATTGAAGGACCTTATCTTATTTGGAGAGGTGGGTACTAATTGTGGGCTACTCCCTGTTGAATTGCCACATTAAATCCAAATGGAATTACTGTACTGCTGACTGTTTAATTCTCCTTTCTCTGTGAAAGGGCCCACCAGCTGCCACACGGTTTGGACTAGCCACTAGGGCTTGGGTACCCAGGGACAGTAACTGATAGGGATAGGCCTGTGCACAGAGCCATAAATAGAGTATTAGGTGATATAGCTAATTAACCTGATTTCCCCCTGTCTTGTTATATCCCTAAATGATCAGAGCTGCTTGTTCCAGCAAAGTTATACTGCCTGAGGTATTTGTCTATGTTAAAGTACTGTACTGTGACTGTTGCACTGTATCTCATTTCACAGGAGGTCCCAGTGCCGTGAACTAGACCTGGGGAGGTGTATACTGTGAAGGTAATTCTGATATATTGTGTGGGCCACTAGTGGAAGAAAGGGGGTTGCAGTGTCCCAGAGGGCTGTGACCAAGTTAGTTTAACTATTGCAAACCCTGACCTCTGGGTGAGGCACCCGCCATTGGATCCAGGCCCTCAACCTGTTAGTGGCAAAATCAGGCGGGGGTAGTAGCCCCTGGGATAGCGCCATCTAGGGTTACATCTTGGAGGCTCACCGCTGGGATTGTGTGTCCTCTAGTGGCCATGTTCACAACCACCTGTTAAGAAAAAATGGGTACCCGATAGAAGTGGCTGTGCAATGGCTGGTGGAGTGGTGTACTGGGAGGAGATCGACCCCAAAATGCTATGCTTATCCTGGACATCCCCTGGGTATCATATGGACACTGTGCAGGAGTACTTTCCAAGGTGGAAGGTTTACAAAACCCTGTGGTGGTGGGTCGGCATGCTAATCTGCTCACCCACACTTTCCTGGCCCTAGTAGAGTTTAAGGATCCCATAGATAGCTCCAAAGTGCCACAGACCATTACCCCAGAGGAGCCCTCACTGCTTGGAGTGATAACTAAGGACAGTAAAGACCGGGGAATCAGCCCCCACCACTATCTGAAACTTTGAGGAGAAATTTGTTGAATGGTTGCTGGGAGAGGGAAAACTGTGGAGGACTTGAAGAAACTATTCTTGCCACTTGGGGTGTTCCTCCCCAACACCCTCTCCTGCTCCAGTGCCCGTAATGGTGGCTGAACCAATGCAGACTCCTATTTCTGCACCTGCCATTAGTCACGACTCTTCACCGAAGGTTGAGGATCTTCTCTGGCACCTCCCACCCCCAAGGGGAGGATGACTGGGAGACCTGGATGAACTATGTTGCCCTCCAAGTGCTAGAATGGCAATGCTAGAATGACGAAGAGGGTTGGTGGAGCCTCAGAGGTCCTGCCTGGCTACCATCCGTGCTAAGCGGGCCGAAGTAACCCTGGGCGACTGCGGGCCTATCTTGAGGCCTTGGAGAATGTGTATGGGCCCAGATTCTGATGAGGACCTATGGTGGAGAGTAAGAAATGCACAACAGTACTTAAGGGGAGTTGTTGTCTGTGTATGTCTCTCGGTTGAAAAGTTGTTGCAAGAATGCTTCAGAAAGGGTAGTTGTTTGTCATTGAACTGGACCCAACCTGACTGGACAGAATCCTTAAGTCTGCCCCTTCTCAGAACTGCTGTTGCTTCAGTTACGCCTGGTAAATCACTGGAATCCCCACCTCCTATGAATGAGAGTTAATGAGAGAAATTGAGGAGTTGAGAAAAGGCGACCGGGAGGTACCTGCACCAACAGCTGTGGCTACGACCCGAGTGACTGAGGGTGACCCATCAAGTGAAGTTCAGGGGCAGAGGTTGACAGTCAATGAGTGCTCTGACAAGGAAAAGATATGCCACAATGAAGGTGAACTGTTGAGAGAGATCCGGGAATTCAAAACAGTCCCTTTGTGAAGGCCACGCCTGCAAGTGCGGCCCTGACCTATATCCGACTGCATCTGCTATGGGGTGGGGTAGATCTACCATGTATCTCCTGCTGATAACAGCTCCAAACTCAATTCCTTGACCATGGAAGTGGAGAAACTGACGAGATGTCTCCAAATGCTTATCACACCGCAGACAGAGATGGCACCCAGGTTTCCAGTTAGTAATTCCCGCCCTGGCTCCCAGTGTGGTAACCTCGGCCAGCTCAAGCTCCAGAAAGTATGTTTTGCTGTAATTGTGTGGGAAAGATGGGCACATGAAAAGGGAATGCCAGTCCCGAAAGACACTGACAAAAGTTGCATATAGGCTACAAGGAGAGCTTCAGAGAAGAAATCAGTGGTTAAGAGGTTCCGCGACATGATCCCAGTGAGGGGCACCAAAAATGCTAATTCACGTCCTTTGTGGCAAAGTCAGTTGCCCAGGCTCACTACCGCCTCTCCAGACTGGTCCAGAATAGTGGGTCCCTCCATGGAGACCACTGTAAAGGTGAATGGAGTGTCTACAGAGCTGTATTAGACAGTGGCTCCCAAGTGACAATTATGTTCCAGGATTGGTATCCAGAAGCATTTGTCAGGCGTACCTTACAACCATTAGAAGGACTGCATGTATGGGGTTAGTGAGAAAGAATATACCTCTATTCCGCGATGCAATCAATTTGGTTGTCTTTCTCACCTCCTGCGGCTGGAGTGGCCGAACAAGTAGAGACCCTAGCCTTAGTGTGTCCCCACTGACTGTAAGGATGGTGTCCTTTGTTGATTGGAACAAATGCTCATATGTTCGGAAGGCTGGCTACAGTTGTGTTATGAAAACAGGGGTCAAAGACTAGTAGAGCTTTAAAGAGTTCCGCTTTAATTAAGAAGGCCCTATGAGGCACAGGAGAGATGCTGAAAAAAAACAGAACCAGAGGAACCGGGTCGGAATTGTATATGGAAGAAGGATCCTGAGTCTCGATCCTGCCTAAATGCCCAGTGTACCTTACAGGGAGAGTCCATATCAGAAAGGATGTTAAGAATAAAATATTAATGTTGGATGCACCAGGCGATGGAAAATTGCCAGAGGACTGCTGGTCAAGCCTAGTATTTTGCCCGCTAGAGCCCATGCTTATGCCAGAAGGGTAATGGTCCAAGTTCATAATGTGTCTGAAAGAGACATTCGAGGTAAACAGAGGTTGCATCCTGGCTGTGTGCATTGTGCAGACACTGCAGTGCTACCCAGCAGCAAGAGTTCAAGGAAGAATGACAGAGTAGCGCCTGACTTGTTTGATTTCGGCGATCCCCGCTGCCAGCTGAATGGAAAGTGAGGATCGGTGAGAAGCTTGCCCAGAGACCAGGTGTTTCTCTTTAAAGGAATGGGATGTAGGATGCGTGCAAGGAGCTGAGCACAATATCTCGCTGCATGACTAAAAGACCATTTCTGAGAGGTCTCGACGCCTGGCACCTGCTGACATAGATGATGTGAGACGGCATCTGCAAGAGATAGTTAAGCTGCTGGTGTAATACAAGAATCCAGAAGCCCTTATGCTTCCCCCATTGTGGTAGTGAGGAAAAAGAATGGAACAGTAAGGATGTTGTGGATTATCGCACCTTAAACCGGCGACTCATCCTCGATCAGTACAATGCCCGCGATTCAGGATGCTTTGGACTGCCTAAGCGGGAGCAAGTGGTTCTCTGTGCTGGATCTCCGCCGGTGGGGTACTACCAGATCCCGATGGCCCCAGAGGACCGTGGGAAGGCGGCGCTTTATCTGTCCCGCTTGGCTTCTGTAGAATTCATGAGGAGATGCCTCATGGTTTCAGGTGCCCCAGCCACTTTTCAACGATTGATGGAGCGTGCAGTGGGGGACATGAACTTACTAGAGTGCCTGGTATACCTAGATGATGTTATTGTGTTTGGCAGCTCACTGGAGGAACATGAGAGCAGATTATTTATGTATTGGACCGACTGGAGGACTTTGGCCTTAAACTGTCCATTGATAAGTGTCAATTCTTTTAAACATCAGTAAAGTATGTGGGACACATAGTATCCACTCGAGGGAATAGAGACCGACCAAGTAAAGTTGAGGCCTTGACCACCTGGCTCAGCCCAAAAATCTAAAAAGAACTGCAAAGATTCCTGGGATTCTGTGGTTATTATCGGTCGCTTCATCGAGGACTATTCAAGAGTGATCCGCCCTTTACTTAACCTTACTCAAGGGTATCCCCAACCACACAAAAATACCAAAGTCAAGCGTCCCTCAAGACTGAAAGAGGTATTTTCATCCGAGTGAAGTATTTGGGGTCCGCTGGACTCCTGATTGTGAGACTGCTTTCATTCATGATCATATATCAACATTCATGTGCTCCAGTGCGCTGGCCTATGCTGATCCAAGAAAACCTTACGTCCTGCACACTGATGCTAGCTGTAAGGGTTGGGGCTGTGTTGTACCAAGAGTTACGACGAATGGCCTGAGACCAGTGGCTCTTGCCAGCAGAAGCCTGACCCATCCGAAAAGAACTATCCTGTACATAAGTTAGAGTTCTAGCTTTGAAGTGGGCTATTGTTGACCAATTCCATGAGTACTTGTATGGGGCTAAAATATCAGTAAAACTGACAATAATCCTTGACCTATGTGCAGACCTCAGCTAAGTTGGATGCCACTGGCCATAGTGCTTTCTGCATTATCTACATATATGACCATGCTCGAATACCCGAGCAGGTCTCGAACCACATAGATGCTGATGCTCTCTCCCGGAGGCCTGTTCCCCAGAATGATTGGGTCCGATTGGCAGAACCTGACATTCGGACTCTGCCGAAGTTTGACAGGAGGAACAAATGTCCACGACGCAGTGGACTGCATGGTGGATTGCATGAGCCTCTGAGAATTGCATACCTGCTGCTTATTGCCACTTTTCTGCAATAGACATTGGTGCACTGCCTCAGCTGGACAATGACAGTATTCGTGAGGCCCAATCCGTGATCCATGATCAAAGCAGCTTTAGAAGCCCTCTATGCAGGAAAAGATGTGTCAAATTTACGCCCACTGATTTGAGAACTGCACTGTTATACAAAGAAGGTCCTAAGTTGAAACTGATCAATAAACTGTTATACAGAGAAACAGTAGAAGAGGGGGACAGTAGACAACACAACTAGTGCTGCCCACTGCTTTTCGAGACTCAGTACTGAGGTCCTTGCACAACCACATGGGGCACCTTGGTATAGACAGAACACTTGGACTTGGTGAGATCCAGATTCTATTGGCCTAAGATGGGGGCTGATGTGGGAGCAACACATTCCAGAACTTGTAGTCGCTGCTTACAGAGAGCTTTGCCCCAGAGGGCTGCCCCTTTTAACATCACCACCAGTGGACCCATGGAGCTGGTCTGTATTGATTTTCTGAGTTTGGAGTCAGATCAAAGAAATATCAGTAATGTGCTGGTGGTCACTGACCATTTCCGAGATATGCCCAAGCTTTCCCCACCAAAGACCAGAAAGCATCCACTGTGGCCAAAGTACTTGTAGAAAACTTTTTGTTCACTATGGGGCTCCACAAAGAATCCATTCTGATCAAGGGAGAGACTTTGAGAGTCGTCTGATCAAAGAGATGCTTTCTCTGTGGGGAGTGCGAAGTCCAGAACCACTCCTTACCACTCCCCAGGGGACCCACAGCCTGAACGTTTCAACTGTGACTTTGCTAGATATGCTTAGCACCCTGCACCCAAAGGACAAGCCTAGATGGAGCCAACAAATTAGCACCCTGGTACATGCTTATAACTGCACCAAAAGTGATGCCACTGGATTCTCCCACCGCCTGATGTTTGGAAGAGAAGCTCGACTACCAGTAGATGTGTGTTTTGGGGTCTCTCCTGATGGGGTTCAAGCTGACAACTATTTACAGTATGTGCAAAAGTTAAAGGCCCATTAACTCATGCGTACCAACTGGCTCAAACCATGGCTGCCAAAAGAAATCTGGCCAACAAAGAAAGGGTATGATAAAAGGTGAAAGCACAGGAACTCCAGGAGGGAGATCGGGTATTGCTAAGAAATCTGGGACTGCATGGCAAGCACAAGATTGCTGACAGATGGCACCATCTCCCTCACATTGTAGTGGGCAAACTAGATGATCTGCCAGTGTACAAAAGTAAGGCCTGAGAATAATTCAAAGATGTAAAAACAATGCATAGAAATCATTTACTGCCCATTGGACAAATCCTGATTGAGTCTGAGCCCCAGAAGATGCCCCCTCTGGACCAGTGACTAGAGTTGCTGCTAAGAAAAGATCAAGAAAGTCTGCACCTACAGAAGCAGTTAAAGTGTTCCCCTCCACAAGTCCCAGTTGAGCATGACTGTCAGTCCATATCAGAAGAAAGTGAGAGTGACTTTGAATACTATCCTTCTTACTAACTGAGTCAATTGTTTCGGGGCAATCCCCTAGTCAATACTGGAGACGAAGCTGGGCCTTCTGGACTGTCTAAGCCCCCAGCTTTGTCCCTGGAGCCAATGCTCCCAGAAAGTGAAGTGCAAAGCATCAGATCAGATGAAATGGAATCATTGTGCATGGTTGAACTGTTTGAGCTTTCAGGAGGAAATGATAGATTGGGGCAGACTGGTGATACAACTTAACAAGAAGAGTATTTTGAGTGCCCTGACAGTCCACTGCCAGTGTCCGAAAGCTCTCCATGCGAGCCAAATGTTGTGGACTCAGAAACTGTAACTCCTGGAGCTGAAAGTGCCCCAAGTTCTAGCTTCTCTACCCCCCATGGAGACTCCCCTGACAAGTGAGGACAATGCTGAAAATGAGGCTCAGAGTGCAGAGACTATAACAGTTCCCCCTAGAAAGACTGGTCGAGCTGTAAAGCCTGTGGTGCACCTCAGTTATGATTCACTTGGGAGGCCTGTGGACTTGCCTCTCAATGTTGTCCATAAAGGAGTGTATGTGTCCCCGAGGCTCATTGCCCAAACTGAGCATCAGTGCTAACTCCAAGTTACTTGTGTTGCCCTCTAAGTATGGTGCCCTTGCCCCATCCAGCCCCAAGGTAACTGATAGGAAGGGCCCCCCTCTCTTCAGGTTTCATGTACAAGAGGTAATAACTTGGAGTTATGGTACAATGTGTATGTAATACTGTGTAAAAGTGTGACTGCACTGCAATGTTTCAGAAATGTGTTCTTGGTAAAATGATATATTGACTGATGATTACATGTACGAGCCTAATGCAAATGTATATGGTTGCAGTTGAAACTTATGAATTACTTGCTTGACGCGGACGCAAGCTTTCCCAGGCCAGGAAGGGTGTAACCCCCTGCAAATGGGGGTTCCCAAAAGACTTCCAGAGCTTGCTTGAATGCTCCAAGCCTGAATGGTGTTTGGCATTTAAGCCATTTATCAGTGAGTGTTTTAGAGCCTCTGGTACTGTCTCTTTAAGAGCTGTCTGCTTGCAGACATAATTAGTTTGTATGGGGGACTGTGTGCTTCTCTGAGTACCACTCGAGCTGCTGCGATTCACTTCATTTTTGCAGTCACTAGGAGTGCAAAGGGAACCTATCTGAAAGATGTAACTGTTTGCCAGAAATTATTTAGAGTAATAATAAAATTACAGTTTGTCTAACCTGCTTTCTTTGCAGTCAGAACTGTGTCTGCTAGTTCCCATTCTAGTTTTGAACTGCTGAACTGGACCAATCAGTGTGGGGTAAGCTAGCTCTAAAATGGTGCCTTGGACCTAATCAGAACTTGGACTCATAATCTGAGCCAGCCACAAGAGGATTGTATGGGCAGTGACTCTGGGAGATGTAGTTTAGACTTCAGTGCCTTTTGGACCAACAGCAGCAGTCTATTGTGGTGACAGCCAATCCAGTCAAGAACTGGGAGGAACTCAAAGGAAGAGCCCGGTTTTGTCGGTTGGAGTTTCAGTTGAGCTTTGGCAGTGAAGAAGGAAGGAGCCCTGTGCTTTTTAGTGTGCAGTTTTAGTCAAAAACGTGTAAGGCCCAGAGTTCCGTCTGCAGCTTGTTAGGACTGAATCCGGCCCCTGTGAAAAGAATCAAAGGATCTCTGAAGAGTAGAAACCAGGCTCACCCTGTAGAAGACTGAAGAATTGCTGAAAATTGCACTTCGGTCTGTCAGGAACTGAATCTGCTGTGTGTTCTCCCGGTATTGTGCAGTAATTGCGATCGGGATACAGATGCAGCCTGCCTGGTATAGTACTTTCTTTTATATGGATGTGTGAAGAGGTTTGTGTACCTCAAGTGAGCCCTGCTGACATTGAAGGACCCTATCTTATTTGGAGGTCGTGAGTACTAATTCAGGGTCACTCCCGTTGAATTGCCACATTAAATCCAAATGGAATTACTGTACTGCTGACTGTTTAATTCTCCTTTTCTCTGTGTGAAAGGGCCCTACCAGCTGCCACGGGTTTGGACTAGCCACTAGGGCTTGGGTACCCAGGGACAGTAACTGATAGGGATAGGCCTGTGCACAGAGCCATAGGTAGATTATTAGAGTGATAAGCTAATTAACCTGATTTCCCCTGTCCTTGTTATATCCCCTAAATAAATCAGAGCTGCTTGTTTCAGCAAAGTTATACTGCCTGAGGTATTTGTCTATGTTAAAGTACTGTACTGTGACTGTTGCACTGTATCTCATTTCACAGGAGGTCCCAGTGCGGAACTAGACCTGGGGGGTAAGGTATACTGTGAAGGTATTCTGATATATTGTGTGGGCCACTAGTGGGAAGAAAGGGGGGTTGCAGTGTCCCAGAGGGCTGTGACCAAGTTAGTTTAACTATTGCAAACCCTGACCTCTGGGTGGAGGCACCCGCCATTGGATCCAGGCCCCTCAACCTGTTAGTGGCAAATCAGGCAGGGGTAGTAGCCCCTGGGATAGCGCCATCTAGGGGTTACACTAATGTTAGCTAAAACTGTAAAACCTGTAAAGCACCACCTGTAATAATTTCATAGAAGATATACCCTGTAAGAAACACTTTGCTACAGAGAAAAATAAAGTAGTAACAGAAGATATACCTTGCAAAAGACAATTTGAATCAGAAGATTACAGCAGTCCTTTTCTCCATCCACCTTCTCTACATCCCGTTTTACCAACTCCTTTCTGTGCACCGTGCTCTCCTAGCCTTTATCCCCTACCTCCCTCCCTTCCCCCCTACCTTCACCTCTACCTGGTGTATATTTTTATTTTTTTTCTTCCGTTACTTCCTCCTGCAACCTTAAATAACCTGCTTTATCTTCCTATAGACACTTCTATGTATGTAAATACCATGTAATCTGTACAATATTTGTACAATTCTATGTACATATGAACTTCTTTTTCTTCCTCTCTGTAAAGAGTATTATCTGTATTGCCTTGTAAATACCTGTATTGACCTGTATATACAATTGTTCATGCTCTACCCAGGTCCATCTTGCAAATGAGCTTCTGCTCAATGATGAACGCCTGGTTAAATAAAGACTTGATTGATTGAATCTGTTAGCACACACCTGTAGGCACACCTTGTAATAATGCAGAAGAAGGTATACCAGCAACAACAATTTAAATCAGAGAAAAATAAAGCAATGAAATGTTAGCAACAAACAGTAGCAATCCCTGTGAGTACAAAATAAAAATAACACACAGTAAATCTGCTTAGCCAAAAGAAGTCTTAATCATTTCCCTTGCTCTGGTAAGGTTCTCTGCTCTGTCCTTTCAAGCAATCTAGAAGGAAAGACCTCAGATGAAGCTAGGTGCTTTGACCAGCAAACCAAGTCTTCTACAAAAGAGACATACGTATAGGAAAGGCAAAGGCTGAGCTGGGTCTAGCTACAAAAAAGAAAAGACAATGGAAAATAATTTTATAATTATATAGGAAGATAAAAAAAATGGGTGAAAACAGATTATTGGGCTAAAGGATGGAGACAATGAAACTGACAGAGAAGATGACATGGCAAACATGTTCAGTGAATATTATTTAAGTGTGTATCAAAGGGAAAACAGTAATTATTCAATTGGAACTGAAAAGGTAGGAACCATTACTGAACTGCCAAAAATTTCAGCAGAGCAGGATAAAGATAAGTTGAAGAACTTAAAGAAGCATAAATTTGGTGGACCTGACAGATATCAATCTGCATTTTTAATACAACTGGCTGATTGAATTATCATTTCCGCTGTCTATTCTTTTTAATAAATCCCTGAGAGAAGGAAAGGTGTTGAATGAATGGAAGGTTGCACAGATCACACTGATACCTAAATCTGGTGATAAGTCCAAAGTAGAAAATTACCGACAATAAGCATTACATCTGTAATAGGTAAACTGATGGAGAGTTTCATTAATGAATTACTGGAGAACAACTTAAGAGACTTAAATCATGTAGACGTAGCACAACATGGCTTTGCAGCGGGAAAATCATGTACTACCAACTTGATGCATTTTTTTGAATCTATAAGTCAAGCACTGGATGCTGGCTTGCCAGTTGACGTTGTATACTTGGATTACAAAAAAGCCTTTGACTCTATATCACACAACATTCTACTCAAGACCTTATAGGAGATAGGAGCTGAGGTATACTTAATTAGATGGGTTACAGGGTGGCTTGAGAATAGAACACAACGGGTTCAAGTAAGAGGATTCTTATCAGGCAAGGGTAGGGTTACAAGTGGAGTACCCCAGGGGTCTATACTGGGACCTAGACTATTTAACATCATGATTTAGAATATGCAGGTAACAGATGGAGTCTAGATCTGCAAATATGCAGATGATTCAAAAATTGAGGCTATTGTGAATGATCCTGAGTCAGTAAAAAAAAACTACAGACACAGATAAACAATCTAGGGGACCGGGCAGCTGAGCATAAACTAAAATTTAACATCAAGAAATGCAACGTAATGCATTTTGGTCAGAATAACGCTAAAGCACAATATACCCTGAATAATAAACTAACTGACCAAACCAAAAATGAAAAAGACATGGGGTAGTTATATTGAATAGTCTCAGCTTTGACAAACATAATACAGAAGGTGTAAAACAGGCCCATAGAATCATCAGGAACACACTACACAACATTAAGAGTAGAAAGAAGGAGGTTCTTGTGCCCTTGTAAAGATCACTGGTAAGACCCGTGATAGAATATGGAGCACCTTTCGGTGCATCACAAAGTATAGGAGTTAGTAATAAAATAGAGAGGGTACAATGTCGGTTTACTAAAAAGATATGTTCAGTTAAAAATTAGGACTATAATTCTAGACTACGGCACCTGGGATTATACTCCATGGCCTATAGGAAAATCAGAAGGGATCTTTGCTATGTAGAGCAACAAATGATGGTCTATTATGAGAGTCTGCAGGATTATGCTGGAAGGAGAGGTCCAGAATGGGAACTAGGGGTCACAGCATGCAGCTAAAGGGTGAAAGGTACAATACCACTAGGAGAGGAAGGTGGTTTAACCAAAGGGTGGCGAATAGTTGGAAAAAAACTCCCTGCGGTAGTAGTAGGCGCGAGTAATATAACAATTTTTAAAAACCTTTTAGACAAACATATGGGGCACAATAAATGGGACAGGAGGACATAGTAGGTGCTGTATTTGTAGATCTATCCAAGGCTTTTGATTCCTTGGACCACAGTGTCCTCCTGTCCAGGGTGGCATTATTGGAGTTTGTGGGCCTGGCACAGAGGTGGCTGGCAGCATACCTAGTGGGAAGGAGCCAGATTGCATCACTGGGTGAATGGATCTCTAGTTTGTTGCCTATTGTATCGGGGGTTCCCCCAGGGTTCCATTTTGTGACCTCTCCTGTTTAATATACATGTAAACGGACTGCATTTTTCAGACTCGATGATGATATTCCATCTTTATGCAGATAACACCATTATTTATATATCTGATTATACCTTAGAAAAAATATGAATGAAGCTCTAGAGAGCATTTAATGAAATGTAAGCTTTTCTTGAAGATAGTAAATTAACATTGAATACAAAAAAAGAACACAGTCCATGATGTTTTGCCAAACGAGGGACAGGCAGGACAATATGGCCCTGGAATTGGTAACCCCTGGGGGAGCCCTGATCCAACAGGTGCAGTCATATAGGTACTTGGGTTTGTAGGTGGATGATTCCCTAAGCTGGGGCACCCATATTAGTAACTTGGTAAAATACTGGGAGCACTATATAGTGCAAGGCCACTCAGGAGTGTGGAAGTGAGAAAAAGGGTGGTGAATTCCATAATTATCCCAATGTTTGATTATGAAAACATTCTTTATTCTGGGGGAAAAAGGAGGCTGTTAAAAAATTAGACTCTTGCCATGCTAGCCTTGCCAGATTTATATTAGGGGCACCGCAGCAAACCCACAAGTGTATTTTGTACAACCACCTGGGATGGCAGAATTTGGGTGAAAGTAGCTACGAACACTTGTCGGCTTTTATGTGTAAGGGCCTGTCAGGTGGACTTCCCGGGTACATTACAGATAATCTGATTTATAGAAAAAAAACTAGATTATTTTAGAACAGTTAATGCATCTGACTTAGTACTTCCTAAATATAACCTGGAGATTGGCCATCGGTCAGTATATTATAGGGGAATTCAAGGCTGGAATAAGATAACCGCACAACTGTGGATGGGTGATTGAGTAAATCCTGGACTGGGATAAAAACATGGCTAAGAAAAGAACAGTGCAACTTAAGGCAGTGTTGTGTAATGTGTACTTAAGATCTTCTAAGTAGGACAGCCTAAAAAGGAAGTGGCCGGAGTGCTAGATTTGGGATAAAATTGGAAAACGCACATTGTTGTATGAGGTTGCTTATACTGAATTTAAGATCAAAATTGTATGTTGTACTCGAAACCAGGGGTGACAAACATTTTTGATATGTATTTTTTTTTTGTTTTAAGATTTTATACTTAACCAAACTGAATGTATTGTAATGATTTTGTGTTCTGTGTTATGAAACATTTTACTCTGCTGTGGACCTCGTTGAAAATGAGGTTTACTCAATCGAGTTAATCCCTATTCATATGAAATTATGAATAAAATATTTTACTTATTTACTAAATAGTGGCAGGTCCATTGTAGCTTGTGGACCTGACTCCATCCTATGAACCTATAAGAGAACACTTTCTTTTTATTTATTTATTTTAATCTTTGGTAACTGGGTAAGGCCCGTTAGGCACAAGTGCCTGTTTTCAGGGGTGACTTGGGAGCACTGGGCAGTTAAGTGACGTGCTCAGAGTCACACAGTATGCAAGTGGAGTATGTGAGAATCAAACCAAAGTCTGGTCTGCTGGATATACCATGCTCGTTCACAGCTCGTTACTCTAACCTCTAGGCCATACTGCCAGCCCAGATAGGGCCAGGGGACTCAATCCCACTTGGGGAAACAAGGAACAACATACCATAGTGCCTGTATTTGTTTTACAGTGAGGAACAGTTAGTGGAAAACTGGTACTCCTAACAGAGCACCAGTTGTTGTGCCTTAGAGAAAACCCTAGCGCCGGCTTCACATTTTCAGTGCCTCCGTTTATACATTATGTATTTGCTTTTTGTTAACCAGTTAATAAATACATGAGACAATCGAATGCCTATTTACAGGTATGACCTGTGAGATTCCAAAGGAAGGTATTGCTATAGAATACTGTTGTGGAAGAAGCGAGTACACTTTATAATGCACAAACAGCAAGCACAAAACAGGTAACATAAGATGAAATAGTAACATTTAAAATATATACAGAGCAGGTAACATATTTGTTGTAAATTATAATAAAAACAAGGATACAGATGGTTGGTGGTATAAAAACTGAATGCAGAATTAAATGTACAAAAATTAGGCACATCTGGATACCACAGTGTATGATATATCCGGACCCAATGTGGGAGAAGCAAAGAAAGTCCAGAAGCCACCAGTGGAGAAGCAGAAAGAACAAACGCAGTTAACAAGGTAAAAACAAAATTCAGGTACAGCTGCACGCTGAGGATATCCAGAAGTGTTTCCTCAGTGCACCCTTAGATGACAGATGTGTTGATGAATTGTGCAGTATGACGGAGAGGGAGTTCAAGAACTAAGGAGCAAAAAAGGCCTGATCTCCCATCTTAGTGGAACATTTGGAACAGTAAGCAAGAAAGCGTCTGAGAATCTGAGAGAATGTTTCTTTTCTAAGGGATATAGATAGGGGAAATTGTGAGGTCCTGTTAGAAAAACAGGTTACTTACTTGTAACAGTAGTTCTAAGAGTAGTATATGTTGTTCTTCTGCACTTTCTGGCAGATCGCCTTTCCCTTTAAGGGTTGCCGGAATGTCTTCAAGCTGGTTCCTCCCACCCATCCGGATGTATAACCCTTGGTTCCACCCCACAACGCCAGATCTTGCCTGCTGGAAGCAGAGGTGTGCGTCGAAACTTGGGAAGTTGGGTGGGTCAGTGTGGATGAACAACATATATCACTCCTAGAACTACTGTTACAGGTGAGTAACCTGTTTTTCTAGGATCGTGGATATGTTGTTCTATCCACACCTTCTGGCAGACTCCTAGCAGTTCTCCAGGAGGAGGGAGGTAAGGCGAACACCCCCTACTTAAGGAACAGAGATTGGAGAACTGAGGCCCCAAAAACAGCATCCCGGCATGACTCGAGGTCAATGTGGTAATGGGAAATGAAGGTGTGTGCTGACTTCCAGGTAGCAGCCCTGTAGAGTTCCTGGATAGGGATGTCCTAGAAGCAACCACCGGCGCAGCAGTATGGTGGGTGGAATGAGCCCCTTAACCAGTGGGAGGCTCCCTTCCTGTCAACCTATAGAAGAGATAAATGCAGGAAGTGATCCACCTGCCAATCGTCTGCTTGGCTGCAGGTCTGCCAGGTGCGGCTTCAACGCAGGTGACAAACAGCTGCCGAACCTCTCCCCAAACTTCCGCCATATGCTCTTTGTAGTAGGTGAGCACTCATCTCAGGTCCAAAGCATGGGGCCTGTACTCGGCCTCCGAGGTGTGACTGGGGTAGAACATTGGCAGAGTCGACACCTGATTAAGGTGAAACTCCAACACCTCCTTCGGAAGGAATTTCAGGTGGGGGCGCAGGACAACCTTGTCCCTGTAGAAGACTAGGTAAGGAGACTCCACCCAGAGTGCCTGGAGCGCCCCAGTCCTTCTGGCTGATGTGATAGCCACCAAGAAGGTGGTCTTCCATGACAAATGTGACATCTCACATTTGTGCCTCGGTTTGAATGGCTTGCCCATGAGTTTTACCAAAACCAGCAGTAAATCCCAAGGAGGTGGAGGTCCACGCATCAGAGGGGATCATGTGATCTAGGCCTTTGAAAAAGCTCCAGACCACCTTTTCCTGCTCCACTGACTGCTTACTGGCCCGCACTTGGTAAGCAGAGATGGCTCTCAGGTACACCGTAAGGGTCGACAACCGAAGTCCCAGCTGGGAGAGTGACCACAGGTAGACCAAAATGCTAGCCACTGGACAGGACAAGGGGTCCAACCCTTTGCCCTGACACCAAATAGAAAATCTCTTCCATTTGAAGGTATAGCATTTTCTGGTCGATTCCTTACAGGATGCCTCAACAACCATGAGGACCTCATTAGAGAGAACCAAAACCTGAACTTCTGATGCTCAGGAACCAGCCTGTCTGGTGCAGGGACTGAAGGTTCAGATGAACTACCTTCCCTTGATTGATGGAGAGCAGGTCTGGTCATGCTGGAAGATGCCTCGGGAGCCTGGAGCTGAGGCTGAGGAGATCTGGGTACCAGAACTAGTGTGGCTAGTCTGGGGCTACCAGGATCACCTGTGCCTTGTCTCTCCTGGCCTTCAGGAGCATGCTGTGGATCAAGGGAAGTGGAGGGAAGGCACAGAATAGGCCTGGGATCCACAGCCTCAAGAAGGCATCCCCTGCAGTGAGCCCTGCTTGGGGGGGGTTGCATGAAACAGCGTCAGCTTCACGTTCTCCCTGGAGGAGAACAGGTCCACCTGAGGGGTGCCCCAGTAGGAGAACAGGTCTTGCACTACCTCCGGATGGAGTGACCACTCATGAGATGCCTCGCCCATCCGGCTGAGAGCATCGGCCAGCAGATTCGAGGCTCCTGCCACATAAATGACTAGGAGATCTGCCTCCAGGCTGAGAATGAAGGCCCATGTGCGGACAGCTTCCTTGCACAGTGGCAAGGAGTATGTCCCACCCTGCTTGTTGAGATAGTACATGATCATGGTATTGTCTGTCAAGACCTGGACCACTTGACCCTGAAGGAACGGAGCAAAGGTGGTCAGGGCTAGCCGAACTGCATGGAGCTCCAGCAGGTTGATGTGACATTGGGACTCCTGAGGGGACCACAGCCCGTGGGCTTTGTGCTCCCCCAGATGGGCACCCCAACCCATCAGCGAGGCATCGGTCGTCAGGATGACTGTCGGCTTGGGGTGGACAAATTTGATGCCTTCCTCCAGATGAGTTGGGATGAGCCACCACTGGGGGCTGTCCCACATCCTCTGAGTCACGGTGACCAGCTGGTTGAGGTGACCTGAGCGCTGAGACCACTGACTGGCCAGTTCCCATTGAAGGGAACAAATACGCCAGCAGGCCCATCAGACCACACTGGTGCAGGCTGCCATGTAGCCCAGAAAGCACAGGAAGTCCCAGATGGGGCGCAATTGCCCAACCAGAAATGATCGGGTAAAGGAGGAGAGAACCTCTGCCCTGTCTGCCAGGAGCCGAGCTCTGGCTTGGCAAGAGTTGAGCTCTGCCCCAATGAAATGACTCACCTGTGAGGGCACAAGTTCTGACTTGGCCTCGTTGATCAGGAGGCCAAGCTTGAAGCAAGTCTGGAAGGCCAGATGCCTGGACCGCTCCACCTCTTGCCTGGAGGTACCTGCTATGAGCCAGTTGTCCAAGTAGGGATAAACCCAGACCTCTTGGTGCCTCGGGAAAGCTGCCACCACTGCAATGCATTTGGTGAAGACTCTGGGGACTGATGACAGGCCAAAGGGCATGGGCCTGGAACTCGTAGAGGGTTCCCTCAGCTCAGAAGCAGAGGAACCGTCGGTGGGATGGATGGATGGATCGAGACGTGAAAGAATACATCCTGAAGATCTAGAAGCAAAACCACATGCCTTGCTCCAGGGATGGTATGATCTGAGCCAGAGTTGCCATCTGGAAGGTGCGAGACCTGAGGAATCTGTACAGGTTGTGCAGATCAAGAATGAGGCACCACCCCCCCCCCCATAAATTTTGGTACCAGAAGTACCTGGAAATAAACCCTGGGTCTGTGATGTTATCTCGGAGAGCCGACTGAGTGACAGTGGATACCAGATCCTCCCTTGGGGTGCGGGCTCAGCTTGGGGGGGACCTGCTCAAATTACAGAGGCAGGCCCCAGCCGACCACTTCCAGCACCCATCTGTCCATGGTGATAGAGGACCAGGTGGAATGTAAGTGGCGAAGCCGGCCCCCCCATGGGAGGACCCAGGGGAGGTGTGACGGGGTTGAGGGTGGCACCCCGCAACCCATCACTGAGCAGGCTTGGAGGAGGAGGATCCGGCCGAGAGGCTGCTGGGTCCCTTCCCTCCAGGCTTTCTGACCGATGAGACCACTGACTTGGCCCGAGATTGGCAGATTTGAGCCAGCTGGGCTGGTTTAGCTGCAGAAGTGGAAGAGCAAAAGGGCTTACGCTTCTGGTGCTTCGGGCCCTTGTCCCTCTGGGCAGATTTCACAGAGTCCAGGGTAGCAATGGACTTCTCAATGTGCTGGAGGTAACCCTCCACACCAAGCCAGAACAGGTTGGTGCCCAAAAATGGGACTGCCAGCTTGTGTTGAATGTCTGCCATAAAGGTCGAGATCCTCAAGCAAGCCCTACAGCGCATACCTGCTTTGGCCACTACCTGGCGGGCACATGAATCACCAACATCCAGAGCAGTCTGCAGTTGTTGCTTCGCCACTGCCCTTCCCAGGTCCCAGATCTGCATGACCGTGGACAGGAGGTGAGGAATGACCTCATCCAGGGAGCCCAAAAGGGCATGGGAGAAGTGTGCTATCAACATGGCTGAGCTAGCCTGATGAAGGCTGAGTGAAGAGGCAGCGTAGACTTTCTTCGCTGAATGGTCCAATTTCTTGGATTCTTTGTCCAGCAGTCTATCCATGTCACCTGTATTGCCTGAACACCAAAAAATGGAGTCAGCCACCAGACCCTCAGCCAAGGGATGCTCCAAAAACCCCAAAAGGGATCTGGTTGGGACCGCGTACTTGAAGGCCATCCAGGCCGAAGGCGTAGGGCAAGATGCGGGATACCGCCACAGTTCCAGGGCTGGGCCAACAATGGCCTCAGCCACAAGGAAGGCCTCCGTAGGAGAGTCCCCTTTGTCCAGAATCTCTGTTAGGGGATATCTAGCCCATTTCTGGACCGGCTTGAGCTCCATCCCCATGGACTTGGAGATGAGCTGAAGAATGCCCATGAACAAGCTGGGTCCCTTGTCTATGGAGAGGCCCCCCCGAGGACTCCAGAGGCAGCGGGGAGTCTTTAGACTATGAGCAGTCCACAAAAAGTAGGCATCTACCCGAGTCACCCTCGACCCACCTTGGGCGGTCGAGAGTGAGGGTGACCAACAGCCGACGGGGCAACCCTTTTGCCAAACGAGAATCCTTGGTCAGGGCTCCGGACTTCAGCTGTTGGGGTGATGGCTCCACCACAATCAGCAGAGAAGCCTGCTTTGGCCAAGCCAGCACTTCCAAAAATGAGGTGGTGGCAGGAGCCGATGTCAGCCGCGTGGACGACAACCACTTAATAGCCAGGGTAGAAACAGGGGTCGGCTTTATACCAATCAAGACCAACTGTTGCCACATCAAATCTTCGTAGCACTGATGCAATTTGCGATGGAGCCTCTCCTCATCCGAGGAAGACGAAGAAGAGTAGAGGTGACGCCGCTTACCGTGATGTCGGGGATTAGATCGTCGATGTCGGCAAGATCTGTCTGACCTGGTGGAGGAAGACCGAGACCTTGACCATCAGCGGGGCCAATGGGGGACATCAGAAGGAGCCGGGGAGCCCCGCAGCACCTCCAGGTCAGGGTCTTGAGGGGGCAGGTTCGGCTAAGTGGGCTGAGTCGACCCGCCCGAAGATGCTGGAAACACTGGAGTCTGAAAAAGAGAGTTGTCATTCTCATCTGGTAACAACCTGTCGATTGGTTCAAGAAAAATCTCGGCCGCATCAACAGGCATCTTGGCCAACTGGTTTGATGGGGGCTCTGTGAAACCAGCAGCCTCATCTGCTATTTCGACAGAAGTCAAAAACAGAGTCTCCTGAGAGCGGGACTGCTCCCGATCCCAAGACTGTCGATGTTGAGTCTTCATTCGACTCCTTCTTGCGAGAGCACAAAACATGTGACCCAGAAGGGCCCTCTTCCTTGGCAGAGAGAGATTGGTACAGCTCTTTGAAGGAGGCAGAACAGGTGGAGCCCAGTTGGAGTGGAACAAAGGCCAAAGCTGAAGAGGAACTAGCCGCAGCCTGGGCCGCCTCCTCCTCGAAGGCATTGAGTTGTTTAAGCTGCTCGGCAGACCCAGCAGCTGCGGAGACCACCCAACACACATCCTTGGATTGGACCAGCGGGTAACACTTTTCCTGTCGCCCCAGCTGGAGTTGGGCAGTGCAGTCTTCCAGTACCAATGGGTGAAAAGACTGACAGAAATTACAAGCCTGCAGACTGTGGTCATGTCCCAAGCAGTACACACATGTGGCATGAGGGTCAGTGCGCGACATCTTCTGCCTGCAGGGGCACCGGCAAAACTCGGGAATGGTTTTCTTTTCCATCACGGAAGCTGAAGCAGATGAAACTCGAATGAGTTTTAGGGTAAGTTTTGGAAGCAAATCCAAAGATTCGAGAGCCAGGGCCTACCACATGCGGGAGTGCTAAGGAGGGAACCTGAACCTTCCAGCGGGAAGGAAGATCTGGTGTCATGGGGCGGAGCCGAGGGTTATACCACTCAGGTGGGTGGGAGGAGTCAGCTTGAAGACATTATGGCAACCCTTAAAAGGAAAGGCGATCTGCCAGAAAGTGTGGACACAACAACATATCCACGATCCTAGAAACAGAGATGCACTCATGAGGGAGCATGATTGGAGATTAGTGGGAGGTAAAATCAAGACCGATATGAGGAAGTTTTACTTCATGGAAAGAGTGGTGGAGCCATGGAACAGATATTCGGTGAGGTTGTGGGAGAAGGACCATAAATGAGATCAGACATTAGGAGGATAGGGCCAGGGGACTCATAATCCCACTTGGGGAAACAAGGAAGGGGGAGGAAGCAGAAGGAAGGGAAGACATGTATAACCCACTACAGCACTAGGCTGTGGAGTGAGGTAATACCAGCAATTTATTTATTTAAAAGTTTAACTAGGAAGTACATACTGAGCTGAAAACAGTTCATTTCCATATGTGTCCTGGGGAGGGGGAGTAGACAGCTACAAATCAAAAAATAAGGTAAAATACAATAATATAGTTTTACAAGCAGAATCATAAATATTATAGGCAGAATAGTAAATAAAGGCATCTAGAAAATATCACGTACACTAATATATACAGAAAGGGAAAATAGCAGAACAGCATGAAGAGGGAAAGACTAGAGAATTGAGAAAAAGGAAGGGTCACAAGCAGTTGCAGACAGGATGACAAACTTCGGAAAGAAGAGACTTTAGGAAGGAAGGAGAAGAGGCAGAACAAATAGGAAGGGGAAGGAAAGACGAAAGTTTTGGAAAGCAGTAAGAAAAAGCAATGGGCAGACATGATGGGCCATTGGTCTCCTTCTGCTGTTAGATTCTGTTTTTCTATCCTAATATGACTGCTGTGATTTGTGAAGTGAAGATATGGGTGAGGCAGGGGGAAGGACTTGAGGGAGGAGCTTGAAAACAAAGCACCCGAGCGAGTAGGAGCATGCAGCACAGGGGCGCATAGCCAGCCCAAGGAGGACTTTTTTGGTCCATTTGGATAAAATCAATTCTACCACTCAAGTAACAAGGCCCTTGTTAGGAAGGGGAAGGAACTAGAACATAACTACAATCCACTACCTTCCTAAATAGGGGCACTGAGAAAAATCTGCCAATTGGGCTGCTTGAGCCCTTCAGAGGGGAGCTAGTGCCAATAACATTTTTTGGTAGGGGTGTTAAAAGTGTGCATGATTGGTTCTCCTTAAGGCTGCAAAAGATGAATGGTACATCTAGTCCATGCTATGAAAGAAAGGGGGTGTTAATTAATGAAAATACATGGAATAGCAGCACTTGCTCTAAATATTACATTTTTAAAAGTGTTGCCTGTGACGTCAGGCTCATATTACACACATGACACACTGTTTTATATTTCTGTAAATTCCAGTTTAACCTCAACATCCCCTTATACTATGTTCCATAGTTTGGGGGAGAAGCTAGTCACACCACCATTTGATGTTTTTTTTTTAAATGAGTTTTATCTTTTTTTTTTTTTGCCACTTACTGTCATGCCACCTACAATTAACCCAGTTTCTGGGCTTGAGATGTGCTCTGCAATCCCTACCCAACCATCCCCCACTAATCCCACCAATCTGTCCTGCAGGGTTCCACAGGGCATACTAGGATAGGAAAGGAGAGAGAAATTGAGTGCCCATATAGCTCCTGTTACTCAGTCCCTATAGTAATAGTTTATTCCCAGGCATAATGTATTTATCCAGATCCCAAAGGGGTCCGCCTACCTGTCACCTTGATGGTGGCAAGTGTTTTTACCCCCATTGTTTTAACTGCTGCCTCCCTGCAGTACATGGAAATTACTGCCTGTCAGCCCCACCATAGACAGATGACAACTTGAGAAGAGGCTGAGAGAGGGAGAGCAGCTACCAGCTACCCTACAGCAAGGAGATGATTCACTGAGTACACTGAATGGAATTCTTAATTTAGGGACCTGAATAGTAAGAAGTCAGTGTTTTGGTTCTCCGTTTTTGGAGTTGTCTTTACTTAGTGTAACTTTAATTTGCCAGGGAGGTGATCTAGCTGGAAGAATATTTGCTGCCATTTGTGACTAGAGCTGTTACTTAAACTGTGTGAAAGAGGTGTCTGATAAGGGGGAGGAGCTGAAGAAGGCTTAAGGGACTGTGGATTACAACAGGAGTTGACTGTGGACTTTGTTTGCTGCAGAATCTGAGAGAGGGAGAGCAGCTACCTTAAACTAAAGCTTTGATTTTGGCCTGTAGGTCACAAAAGAAAGTCTTTTTTTACATGACTGTTTTTTTGTAGACACCGAGTACCAAAGAACAACCCCAATCCCAACCACCCCCAGGTGCTCTACCTTTATAGTGGAAAGAGAGTCCACACCTACTTAGAGACATAGGAACAGTTAGGCAGCACAGCACAAGAAACAGTCTAGCTGGTATATAGGCAGAATTACAAAGGGTGTAGCTAGCAACTAGGTCCACAAGAGGAGAAGAGAGAAGCTGTAGGTCACTACAGAAGGAGAGAAAAACAGGGACAGAAGGAAAAGGAAAAAAAAAAGGTTAGGAGGGGAGGAATATCAGCAAGCACAGGATGATGCAGGGGGTGGTGCAGTGTTCTGGCTGTTGTGCAGCAGTCTTCAGGAAAACATTCTGGCTACTGCGGTGCTGCCACATTTGCTGGCACCTCTCTGGGCTGAGGGGAGGTCCCCAGTATCCAGGCCGAGCTGGCAGGAATACTGGGACCTTGCCCCACCAAGAGGCCACCAGGTCCCAGTCATCACCACACAGCCACCCAGGCACATGGCAGGATGGACTACAGTGGGCTTAGGAAGGTTCAGGGGAAAGGGGCAGACACACATCCCGCATCCAGTCAGCTCATGAACCCCTGCACAGTGTTGGAGGAACAGGACAACCCTGCAAAGGAACCCGAGGCAGAGATCAGGGAGAAGGTGAAGGTCCTCCAGCAGGGAGACCCAATGGCAGGAGGAAGAGAACCCCATAGGAAGAAGTTACTCCTGTTGGGGGACTCAATTGTCCGGGGAATGGATCTGGGCACAGATAGTGGAGAGGAAAGGGAGGTAAAGTGCCTTCCAGGAGGCACAACTCTGAAGGAGAGGGAGTGCATCCAAAGAAGGCAAGCTCGGAGCAGGTGAAGGAGGACTTTACAGTGTTGGGAAGGTGCCAGGGGAAGGTAGCAAGCTCCATGACCTTTTCAGAGGTGCTGACAGTCGATGGGGGGGGAGGGGGTTGGAATCTATGCATTAGTAATTTCACCAAATGGTTGAAAGGCTGGTGCAATGAGAAGGGGTATGGCTTCATTAGGGACTGGGGACCCACCTGGAGTGATGCAGCCCTGTACAGTGGGGACAGACTGCATCTGTCCAGCAAGGGGAAGAAAGCTCGCAATGGAAGTTTAAATGCTTTGCTGATGAGCATTTAAACTAGCTGGGGGGAGGGCAACAGGAGCAGGGATACTCAGGCAGCCTTCCCCCACATGGTAGAGAAAGCAGAACAATGGAGCAGGAAGAGGAGTTGATATCAAGGTAATTGGAGTCCGGTAGAAATGGAGTAGGAAAGGAATCGGGAACATGAGAAAAATATCAGGAATGTTGACAGGATGCACGGGACCAAAAACAGGAAGAGAGAGAAGTCAGGCAGTAAAACTTGGAAGATCATGCTGACAAATGCACGCAGCCTGGGAAATAAAGTCCCAGACTGGTAGGGGCCTTAATAATTGAAGGAGACCTGGACATAGTAGCAATAACTGAAACCTGGTACACAGCTAATCATGAGTAGGAAGCAAATGTACCAGGATATGTTCTACTGAGGAGGGATAGGTATGGCAAAAAGGGAGGGGGAGTAGCCCTGTATGTTAGAGAGGGTATAATGGAAACACAGCTGCAGGGGAAGACCAAAGCACTGTGGGTCACCCTTCAACCTAGAAATGGCACAGCAATACGCACAGGGGTGATATACAGGCCTCCAGGACAGGGAGAGGAACCGGACAGGGAGCTAGTGGAGGAAATACACAAAATGGCAATGAAAGGTGAAATTCAACTGATGGGGGATTTCAATATGCCAGATGTGGACTGAAACACCAGTGTAACTGCTTCAGCCAGAAGCAGAGGCATCCTTCATTTACTCCAGGAGGCTGGACTCAGGCAGCTTGTGCTTGATCCCACCAGAGACAGGGCAATTCTAGATCTAGTAATGACCAACAGGATCGAATCGCAGATGTCAAGGTAGAGGGGCAACTGGGATACAGCGATTATAACACTGCATGGTTCAGCACAGGGATAGAGACTCACTGAAGTTCTACTAGGACAAAAGTTTTGGATTTCAAAAATGCTGACCGCTGAAATTGGGAGAGGTACCAAAAGAGCCCTGGAGAGAATGGGGCAGGAGGGGGAGTGAAGAACAGTGGAAGGGTCTAAAGGAAGCCTTACTGGAAGTAACAAACCAATGCATCAGATAGGTATCTAAAGGCAAGAGAAGGAGAAAGCCACTGTGGTTCTTGAGAGAGGTGGCGGTAAGGGTCAAGGCAAAAAGGAAAGGATTCAGGAAATATAAGAAGACTCAAAGGGAGGAGGACAAGGAGGAATACCTTGAGTGTCTAAGGGGAGCAGGAAAGTCAGTAAGGAGAGCAAAGGCACTGGACTGAGGAAGGTTTAGCACAGTCAGTTAAGAAAGGGGACAAGACATTCTTCAGGTATATCAGCAAAAGGAAAAACAAGGGGGGGGAGTGCAAAGCTCAAAGGAGAGGGAGGGGAATGCAAGGAGGGTGGCATGGAAAAGGCAGAAATACTGAGTAAATATTTCTGTTCAGTATTCACAGAAGAGGCGAAGGGGCAGAGGCCACAGCAGTTGCCAAGGGGGCGAAGAGGTGGACATAGTCCATTCACAGGGGACAGAGTCCTGCAGGAGCTCACTAAATTGAAGGTGGACAAAGCAATGGGACCAGATGGCATACACCCAAGAATATTAAGAGAACTGCAAAGGGAGATAGCAGAACCTCTGGCAGTCATGGTCACCATGTCATTCAACACAGGGGTGGTACCAGAGGATTGGAGGAGGGCACATGTGGTCCCTCTACAGAAATCCGGCAGCAGGGAGGAGACGGGGAACTATAGGCCAGTCAGCTTCACCTCAGTAGTGGGGAAGATTATGGAGACATTGCTTAAAGAAAGAATAGTGGGGCATCTAGAAACCACTGGAGTCCAGGACCACAGGCAACACGGATTCACAGTGGGGAGGTCATGTTAGAAAAATCTGGCTGATTTCTTCGACTGGGTGACAAAGGAAGTAAATCAGGGTGGGGCAGTGGATGTCGCTTACCTTGACTTCAGCAATGCCTTTGACACCGTCCCACACAGGAGGCTGATAAACAAGCTGGGTAGGCTGGGCATGGGGGACAGGGTGGTAAACTGGGTTAGAAACTGGCTAACAGGAAGCAGAGGGTGGTGGTAAATGGGGTGCAGTCTGGGGAGAGTGGGGTGATCAGAGGGGTACCTCAGGGATCGGTCCTGGGGCCAGTCCTGTTCAGTGTCTTCATTAGTGACATTGCAGAAGGGCTGGAGGGAAAGGTCTGCCTGTTTGCAGAGGACACCAAGACCTATAACAGAGTGGATACCTCAGAAGGGGTGGAGAAAATGAGGAAGGACCTGGGGAAGCTTGAAAAATGGTCCGAGGACTGGCAACTGAAGTTTAATTCAAAAATTGCAAAATTATGCACCTGGGACACAAACATCCTGGGGAAGCTACAGAAAGGTGGGGAGTTGCTGACAGTCACAAAGGAGGAAAGGGACCTGGGAGTTATTATTTCAGATGACCTGATAATGTCAAAGTAGAGTGCTAAGACAGCAGGGAGGGCCAGTGGCATGCTGGGGTGCATAGGCAGGGGTATCATCAGCAGAAGGAGGGAGGTAGTGATGCCATTATATAAAACCATGGTCAGGCCTCACATGGAGTACAGTGTGTGGTTCTGGGGGCTGCACCTTTGTAAGGATATTAACAGGCTGGAGATGGTCCAGAGAAGGGCGGCTAAGATGGTACAGGGCTTGCAACACAAGACTTATGAGGAGAGATTAAGGGACCTCAATATATACTTGCTGGAAGAGAGGAAGGGAAGTGGGGGCATGATAGAAACATTCAAGCACCTCAAGGATAATAAAGAAGGTGTGGGAGGAGGGACATTTTCCAATACAGGAGGAACACAAGAACGAGGGGACGTGACATGAAATTGGAAGGTTAAGAGAGAATGTGAGGAAGTTCTTCACAGAGAGGGTGGTGGACACATGAAATGGTCTGTCTCTGGAGGTGGTGGGAGCCAGCACAGTGGATGGATTCAAGCATGCTTGGGACAGGCATAGGGGAACCATAGAGGTACAGCAGTGGGTGGGTCAGAAGCAGTAATCAGTACAAGGGCTTACGGGCAGACTAGATGGGCCAGGCGGTCCTTATCTGCTGACAATTTGTTCCTATGTTTCACGCTGCCTGACTCTCAGTAGGAGTTGCTGTGGTGCTGGAATCCTGTCATGACTAGTAGCACCTCCCTGCCTTTCCAGGGCACCTGGCTAGTTGCTGAGTCCATTCCCACTCCTAGTCCCACATGCCAGCATGGCAGCACAACACACATCTGCTGGGCCTTCAGATGGCCTAACATTTGTTTCTGAAACATTTATTTAAAACTGATCTCAAGATCATCTCATTAGATGCATTATCTTATTGTCATGAGGGAACAGCAATATATATATTATACTGATGCAGTAGCGCCAGTGTAGTTAGGGTTGAGTAAACACTTTAATATTAAACCTCAAATTTTGCACCTTAATAACTTTGCCACTGTACAATGGATTTGCCTGAAATTTTGCATGCACGGTCTGGTACCATAGATCTCCAGATATGGCAAGTTGCATTATGGTTGGATGTACAGCTGCAGAGCTACAGAATGCCAAAAAATGCAAAAAGACTTTTTGTGCATTTCTTTGCTCACACCCACAGCCCGCATGATTTGTCCATTTGGTCCAAAATCTTCAGGGAAGATGCAGTCTGGGTCACTGATGTGCCTTTCGAAGATTTAGTGTAAAAATATTAAACCGTTCAAAAGCTATTCAAGAAACAAATTTCCCATTATAGTCAATGGGGGAAACACAGACTTTGATGGCAAATAAGGACCACTTGGCTCACCTAGTCTGCCCATTTCCCTACCTACAGGATAAGCTGCAGATCCTATTTAACCAACAGCCTATTTCTTCCTACCCCCCACAAAAATTGCCTTATGTCTGTCTCATGTGTTCTTGAATTCTCCCAGTTTTAGACCCCACAACCTCCTCAGGAAGGCTGTTCCATGCGTTCACCACCCTCTCTGTGAAAAAATACTTCCTCACATTGCCCCTGAGCCGTCCCCCCTCTATCTTCAAATTGTGTCCCCTTGTTCTTGCACAACTCTTTTTCTGAAAGATGCTATCCTCCTGGACTTTATTGATTCCACTGAGGTACTTAAAAGTTTCTGTCATGTCCCCCCTCTCCCTCCTTTCCTCAAGGGTATATATATTAAGCTCCTTTAGTCTCTCCTCGTATGGCTTCTCTTGCAGACCTTGCACCATTTTAGTTGCCCTCCTCTGGACTGCCTCCATCCTGTCTATATTCTTGCAGAGATGGGGTCTCCAGAACTGGATGCAGTACTCCAGATGGGGTCTCACTACCTGTCTGTACAGAGGGATAACAACTTCCTGCTTTCTACTGGCAATGCCTCTCCCTATACATCCCAGTATCCCCCAGCCCTCCCTACTGCCTTCTCACATTGCTTGCTTACCTTAAGGTCATCTGATATGATTATCCCCAGGTCCCTTTCCATTTTTGTTGTTCTTACCCCCATTGTGTAATCTTCCCTGGGTTTGTGTTTCCCAGGTGCATTATTTTGCACTTCTTTGCACTGAATCCAAGCTGCTACTTGACCATCCTCCAACCTTGCTAAGTCCCTTATCATCCTTTCCATGCCTCCTTGTGTATCAACCCTATTGCAGATCTTTGTCTCATCTGCAAAGAGGCATACTTTTCCTTCCAATACCTCTACAATGTCACTTATAAAGACATTAAAAAGGACTGGACCCGGTACTGAACCCTGCGGTACCCTACTAGTAACCCCTGCTTCTTCAGAGTGGACTCCATTTACAATTACCTTCTGTGTCCTGTTGTCCAGCCAATGTTTTACCCAGGCTACCACCCTGGGACCCACTCCCAGGCTGGTTAATTTGACTATTAATCTTTCGTGTGGGACTGTGTCAAATGCCTTGCAAAAGTCTAGGTAGGTCATGTCCACAGCACCTCCCTGGTCTACTACTTTGGTCACCCAATCAAAGAAATCAATTAGATTTGTCTGACATGGCCTTCCTGCTGTGAATCCATGCTGCCTTGGGTCCTGTGCCCCACTGACCTCTAGGTACTCAACAATTCTTTCCTTCAAAAGTGATTCCATCACTTTCCCTATCACAGAGGTCAAACTGACAGGTCTGTAGTTTCCTGCCTCTATCTTGCTCCCACTTTTGTGAAGGGGTATCACGTCCGCCTTCCTCCAGTCCTCAGGTACCACACCATCCTTCCATGATTTGTTAAAAAGGGTAGTCAGTGGGATCACTAGTTCTCTCCTTAATTCTTTTAGAATTCTGGGGTGAATTCCATCTGGCCCCATTGCTTTCTCCACCTTCAGTTTTAAGAGTTCTTTCAGAACCCTTCTGTGAAAAGACTGGGATTGACCCCCTTATCCAAAGTGCTTCTGTTAATTTGATTAGGTACCTCCCCTTCCTCCTCTTTTATGAATACTGAGCAGAAGTATTCATTCAGTATCCTTGCTTTTTCACTGTTCCTCTCTGCCCACCCATCCATTCTATTCAGACTCACTATCCCTCCCTTTGTCTTTCTACGCTCCCTGATGTACCTATAAAGGGTTTTATCCCCCTTCTTAACCGAGTTGGCTATCTTTTCCTCAGTTTGGGCCTTTGCTATTCTGACTACCCTCCTTGCTTCCTTCTGCCTTTACTGGTATAGTTCTCTGTCTTGCTCCTTCTGTGTTTCTTTATACTTCCTAAATGCTATCTTTTTCTCCCTAACCTTCACCGCCACCTCTTTTGAGAACCATAGTGGCTTTTTCTTTTGTTTTGATTTATTTGCTTCACACATAGCTTGCTGCCTCTGTGATGGCAGTTCTGATGTTTTCCCATTGTTGCTCCACCCCTCCTTCTAGCCTATTTGCTAGTGCTTTTCTAGGGCACTCTCCCATCTTGCCAAAGTCAGCCCTCCTGAAGTCCAGAACCCTCACTTTTGTATGGCTTGACTCTGTAGCTGAGTTTATCATAAACCACACTGTTTGGTGGTGACTTGTTCCCAGATGGCTACCCACTTCTAGATCCGAGATCCTCTCACCGTCCCCATTTGAGAGTATGAGGTCTAAGATTGCTCCCTCACGAGTGGGTTCCAAAACTAGCTGTCTGAGGCATGCCACCTGAAGGGCATCGAGAATGGCCCTGCTTTTGGGTGTGGCTGCAGCCAAGGAGCTCCAGTTAACCTCTGGCATATTCAGGTCCCTCTTCAACAGTATCTCCCCTTTCTCTGCCATCCTAAGGATGCCTTGTATCATATCCTTGTCCATCCCCTCCCCCTGACATGGGGGTCTGTATACAACCCTGTGTGGATTGTGGTGCCACTTTCAGTCTCTAAGGTGACCCACAGTGCCTCCTCTCCTCCCTGTTTACTCTTTTGTTCAGTTGCTTTTATCCCTTCCCTTACATAGAGAGCTACTCCTCACCCTCTTCTCCCCTCCGTCTCTCCTGTAGGTTGTGTACCCTGGTATGTTAACATCCCAGTCATGGTTCTCTGTGTACCATGTTTCTGTGACTACTACGATATCTAGGCATCCCTCTTCCATCAAGGCCACCAGTTCAGGGAGCTTGTTGCCCAGACTATGGGCATTGGCACTCATTACCCTCCATTTCTTGATGGCCTTACCCTTTTTTGCCCCATCTCTGTCCTTACTGTGTTTGTCATTTTCTCCATTTACCCCTGCCCTTCTCCCTATCGACATCTCTATCTTGGTGTTTACCTCACTTACTACCCTGATCTTTTGGGGGGGGGCTAGGATTTTCTTGCTCCTTTCCAGTGCCTCCCCCCTTGGCTAGTTTAAATGCTTGCCAATGAAGCATTTAAACCTATCACCTAGGATCCTGCTTCCCCTCCTGGACAGATGCAGACCATCACGCCACTATAGGCCTGCATCCCTCCAGGTGGACCCCCAGTCCCCAATGAAGCCAAATCCCTGAGCTCTGCACCAGTTTTTCGACCACTGATTGAATTCCATGGTGTGGAGCACCCTAGCCTCACCCATGCCATAGACAGGCAGCACCTCTGAGAAGGTTACCGTGCATGCTACTTGTCTAAGGCCCCTCCCCAACTCCACAAACTCTTCCTGCACTGCTCTGATCCCTTTCTTAGCCAGGTCATTTGTCCCTAGGTGGACAATGACATCCAGTTCCCTCCCCTGTGCAGCTGCCTCTCCCCTTCCTCCCCTAGTTATACCTTCCTAACAATGGAGTCCCCCAACAGGAGTTGTTTCCTTCCCCTGTGGGATCCCATGCCACCCTCCTGTGGGTCCCCTTTGTGGAGGTTCCCAGCATCCTCATTGGTCTCCACTGTGGGTGCCTCCAAAGAGGAACCACACTTTGCCAGAATGGCATATGAACTGTGGAGAGGTACAGTACAGCTGGAGGCATGTGCCTCTGCTCCACCACCCTCACCCTCCCTGAGCCCACTGTGGTCCAACCGTTCCTCTTCCTTGGCAACCTCTGAGGCAACGGCAGTGGCACTGGTGGTCCCTGGGTGGGAGAGGAGGTCCCCTGAATCCTGGCCAACTCAGCCTGGAGATGAGCAAGCTCCTCCCTCAGCCCAGAGAGGTGCCTGCAAATGGGACAACACCGCATCCTCCAGAACGTCTCCCAGAAGACTGCTGCTCCATAGCTACTGCATTGCACCACTCCTATTATGTCTTATTTCTGGCTCCTGTTGTATGGAATGCTTACTCTTTCCTCATTTTTTTTTTCTCCCCACTTACTTACTGCTTCTGTGTCCTTTAAGCTCCTGATCTTCCTGTTCTGAGAAAAGAAGTTCCTATATTTCTCAGTAGTCTCCTTACTTGCTCAGAGTCAGACCTCCAGCAGCTGGGGGATGGAGAGCTACTCTTCCTTCTAGGATGGTGAGTCTTTGGTGGCTCTGTGATTACTCACTTCCTGCTCCCAAACAGGAAGTTCCTGTTGCCAGTCAAATCCTGTGCCTATAAAATTTGTGTCTCATGAAAGTTTCGTAAATGGCCCTTTTACTTTCGTGCTATAGCCATCTTGTTTTCAGTTAGTGAGAGAGAAAAATGCCTTGCGTTTAAATTTGGGACCCTCTAGGTAAACACTGACTGCTGGGTTTACCTAGTAGGGTCCTGAGGATGCCAGAACTATCTTTTTTTTGAGAGGGGTAACTCCCCCAAGAAATGCCATTTTAAACATCGAGGAAAAAATATTTTTGCAAATCAGGAAGAAACTACTGAAATACTTTCTCAAATGCAAAAGTTTCGTGTTACATTTTGCAAAACTTTCGTGATTTACCCAAGTATTTTTTTTTTAAACTGCAAATCTTTGCCACCCCCCTGCAACAAAACGGTTGGGTCTTTTGGGCTGAGATTTGTAGGGTGGCAAGTCCTGTGCCTTTTGGTGGCTTGGTGCCAAAACATTCAAAAGACCTACAGTTACAGCATTCGGAAGTTGGGAAATTTCCCATAGGATAACATTGTGGCGTCCGTTACACCTTTTGGCACATGTATCTCGAAAACAAAGCAAGATACAGAGTTTTTTGCTACTGGCAGTTTAGGTCATCTTCAGGTGCCTCAGGTGACCTAACCTGCAGAAACAAGTTTGGAAATCATAGATGACACCAGCAATGACATTTTTTTCCTACTTGCTATGGTTACAGAGATATTGGCAAAAACATGTCCCAAGGGTTCAAAGGGTGCCTTTTCAGCACTTTTCGGTGCCCATATCTCGTTAACTGTGCGAGATGCAGATTTGGTCAACTAATCTCGCGTAGACGTCTCACTGTCATGATTACAACGACACTTGAATTTTTTTTGTAGCTGCTATGGTTGCCGAGATATTGGCACATTAGTGTTGCAAGGGTTCTTTGCCCTATAGGGCTGCTGTGTAGCTCTGTGAGTTATGTATAAGTGGGAGTGCAGGGCGGAGGGCCCAAGGGCTCTACATATACTATTATGCAAAAAATGGGCAACGTGAAGGGAGCGCAGGGCCTGGAGGGCCCGCACTCCCACTAACACATACCACTTACATTATACTTTCTCAAAAAGAAGGGAAATTGATTGCAAAAGTTTTGTCGCTGTACTATTAACTCTAACTGATGCATTAACAGAGTTTTTTGCAATGAATATACACCACACACACATATCTATCTATCTAAGTAGGATATGCAGTTGAGAGCTCTTTGACTTTATTTCTGCATTTGATGTGGCCAGACAGCTCATAAACCTGCTGGACCACCATCTCTCGATTCTTTTAATATCCCCTTCAGCAAAACCCTGGCTGCTGGCCACAATCCTGAATGAATGTGTCCCGGTCCACCATGAGTCCAGACCACATGCACCCAGCCTGATTCACATCACTCTGCTGAACTAATACTGGGATAGCGGCACTCTGTCAGCATGGATCAGTAGCTGACTGTCCCCAGATGGATGGCGAGGAAGTCTCCCACTGCTGAATAGGGCAGATTTCAGGTTTCTGCTTGTGCTGACGTCCTAAGGATGACTTGTTCCCTTGCCCCAATGATCTGTCTGACTTCTGAAGCCATATGGCCATCTTACCATCTTGAAAGTCCATGTCCTCCTTCGTGAGCAAACCTACCTGGTCTGTCTTACTGGTGGCCACTAATTCACCGATTTTGAAGGCCGGACAAAGGCCAAGCAGAAGGCTGCTCAGAAAAGTTCACACTCACATGCACTATTACTGCAGCTGTCCAAAACCCTTACCAATGTCACCAGAAATGCTGCCAAACCTTGGAGTGAAACAGACCTCCACACATCCTCAGCAGGTGAGGCCTGATGGTCCCAGCCCTCCATAAACATCTTGACAGCAAAATGCTGGGTCACATCATCACGCCCCAGCAGTCTGTCGAAGAATGCAGTCCCTGCCACCATCATCCCCTCTGCTAACCTCGACACACCCTTCCCCATCAATCTCCGCAAGAACCCTAGGACATTACCCACGGTTCTATGCCAAAAGGCGACTGTTATTATGGCAACTGTACACTGCTGAAATTGAACCTTGGCAACAGACAAAATGGCACAAGGAACAGTAATATTTATTTTTATGTGGGGGGCTGGGCCCCCTGCACCCTCCATGGGGGGCTTTGACCCCCGCACCCTCCTACTATTAGATTCTCAACTCCAGGGGGTTGGGGGTGCAACAGCTTAAAAAAATATATACCTATGCCTGGACCGAACCCTGCATTCCAGCCACTCCCAGACCACCAGCCACCCAGCATGCCATGGAGCCAGCTTAGGTGCTGATCATGCACCACCCCTCACAAACTCTCCCCCGCTGCAGTACGATAGCTTACATCCTGCCACCATTCACAAACCCTCCCCATCTGGTTGCTCTCCCTACTCCCTTGCTGTCTGGGTATGTGCAGCAAGTGGGCCGCCATTTCGGTAGGTGCCTACTTGCAACGTGCCCAGATCACAGGATACACATTACCCATAGAACTCAACCAGGGAGTCTCTACCCCTTGTACACTGCAGAAATCAATAAAGTGGGTGACCCCCAAAGTGTATATGCCCCAAGTCCCCAGGGCCACTGACCTCAATATTACCTGCCAGACCCCACCCAGCTGTCATCCTACAGCTGGACAGGTAGGGTCAGCAGGTCCTACTTGGCCTCGGGTGCCATCATCTTGAATCTGCTCCACTGAAAACGAGAAAATGAATCAGCAATCAGGTTACTCACCCCCGGAACATGCCTGGACTTAAAAGTGATACTGAGCTGCAGGGAATGCAGCACAAACCTCCACAGCAAGACGCATATCCTTTCACAGTTTGCAGACTATTGCTTTGTAACCTGCACTACCCCCATGCTGTTGAACAAAAAAAAAAACATTTGTCCTTTGCAGCCTGCTGCCCCATACTTCCAGGGTGACCATGATGGGGAGGAAGGTCAGGTTTCTGGTCAGGACCACGTTATGTCATGCCATGCCCATGCACATCACTCACCCTGGCAATAAATGCCAAACCCCAGCCCCCCCCAAGGCATCCATAAAGAACTTCAGCTCTCAGCTGGTGGTGGCCAGTGCCTGCCACAGGACCACCCCACTAAAGTTAGTTAAAAACTCCACCCAGATCCGCAATTCAGCTCTCATGCCCCTGTGAACCCAAATAAAGTTGTGCACTGAGTGGATCCCAGCCATAGCCCTGGCCAGCCTTCTGCAGAAGGGGAGCCCCATGAGGATGACTTTGCACATGATATTAAGGTGCCATTGCAGCGCCTCTAACTATTGCAGCATGACCTTCCTGGTACCTCCCCTTAACTTCTCATACCAGCTGGACAAGCTTCTGCACCTTGACCTCCAGCAACAGGGAGACCCTTGCCATGGAGTTCAGTTCAATGTGATTCTGGTGCATGGGCCCTCTGTTTTATCCATGGAGTGCAGCACACCGAATTCCTGGGCAATGTCCATGAAACCTTTAAGTGCCCTCGCACACAAGTTTTGCCCATAGCTCAATGAAAAGAAAATCATCCAGGTAGTAGACGATGGATTTGATCCCCACCTTGGTGCATACCACCCAATTTAGGACAGTGCTGACCTTTCAAAAAATAGAATAGAAATCTGATAGCCCATTGGCATACACCAGGGGTTCTCAAATGGTGTGGTCAGTCTCCTTGGGGAGGCCCCAGCCTGTCCCAGGGGAGGCTCAAGCAAGTCTTGAAAAAGTATTATATTTCAATTTTCAACTTTATAGATTTTGTGGGAAGGGATAAGGCAAACTGAAAGAAGAATAATAGTAGGTGAATTTATGTATTTATTCACAAGTCTGTGACCAGGGAAGGTACTGTACACTGAGCCATGGCTTATTTCAGGTGTACCCAGGGAAAGAGTAGTGAGAGAATACAATTCAGAATGTAACTGCAAAACACTCAAGCAATACAAAATGAATAAAAGTACAAACAAATTAAGAACAGTGAACTAACAATGCGAGGAACAATTGATCAATTAGACTGACAGCAGAACTGTCCAGATACAAGAGTTAACCATTCAGGTACTAGGAATAAGAGCAGGAGGGAGCAAAATGATCCCTGAGAAGTTGCTTAAGAACAGGGGGGAGAAGAGGCAGAGGTCAGTAGGAAGGTTATTCCAGATAGAGAGGAAACAGAAAAAGCAGTCTGACCCATGAAGGTATGGCAGTAATGGGTAACAATGGTTCGAGAGTCAAAATATTGGAGCAAGTAGGTTGTCCTGTTGGGGGGGGTACAATAAGCTTAATAACATGAGGCAGCTATGCAAAGAGGTTTCAATTTATTCCTGATGTACTGTGAAAAGTAGGCTATTTTTCTATGGGGAGGCCCAAAAATATTTCAGCATTTTGGGGGAGGCTCACTATGACAAAGTTTGAGAACTTTTGGCATACACCAATCCACAAATTATTCATCATGCACTTTCACGCCCAGCAGGCAAAAGCCATCAGGGTGTACAGGGGTGAGGCAGAACACCAACTCTGTGTTGGCCTTTGCCATCAGTGCCCCCCTTCCCACATTCCTGCATCCAATGTACTGCCACATCAAATGACATGTAAGACACTGCGGCAAGCTCAGGGTCTATCAGTTGATTGACTGACTCCTCCCATGGGAAAGAATGGTGATGGATGAGGCAAATTAGCCTGGGTTTGTTTTGGTACCAACCCCAATGGGGAAATCCACAGGTTGTCCAGAGGGGGTGTGGGGAATGGCCCCACTACCCACCCCAATCACGCCTCCTTCTGAACCTTGTCACACAATATTTGGGTCTGTCCCCAGCAGATTTCAGGTTACCTGCATCCTGGGTGACATGAGGGCCTGCATAGGGGATCCAAAAACCATAAATAAAACCCTTGTCCAATTCCAATGCCACCACTCTATTTGCATACCTCTTTAACCAGAGGAAAGATGGTACCCTAATTGGTGTAGGAGCCCTTCCCAGCACCATGTGAGGTGAAGTTACCCTTGGCATTGTCACCCTCACTTCTTTCCACACTGGGACCAAGGGTGGGGGCCCCACACACGTAGCATGTAGTGTTTGTACTTACAGTTGCTTTGGAAAGGGCAGGATCCCTTGCTGAATCTCCAGCAACTGCCCTCCCCTTTTGCAGTCCCCCCTCTTTTACCCTCCCCCCATATGCAGAAACCCATAATGGACAGCCCACTATCGATGCACAGCCTGAGAAAGGGAGGCACTGAGCACATGTGTTCTAAGTACAAAAATGTTCCATTTCTGCCCCATTTAATTGAAGGATCCATAGCCATTTTCCTCCTAAATTTCTCACTGTAAATGCACCATGTACTGTATCACCCTCAGATAGGCCTGCCACCTACTCACAAATGCACCAAGACTCACACACACCTGTGAACTTTATGCCCAGGCTGGCTGGCTTCAACTGAATGACAGAAACGGGTATCAAACCTGCCTTCTCGCCAAAAAAGTCGCATTAAATCTGCTTCCAACAAGGGTGCAGAACCTGCTGTCGCTGCCTATGAATACCAGACAAATCAGAAGCTCCGTCACTCAAATTTTCCAATTGCCCAGATGCCGCACTACCATGGCACATCATGTGTTCTCACACCGTGCACCCCTCTGGGTAAACACACTGCCACCTGACATCTCTGGCTCCACAACGATTGGCTCTTTAAAACATAGACTGCGCCAGCATCTCACTGATAAGAGTAGCTGCATGTTTATTTTTTTATTTGAATTTTGATAACTGGGTGGGCCCACTGAGACTCAATGTCCCTTTTTTAGGGGCGAACCGGGGGAGGGTAGTAGACGAGGTACAGAGTTTGAACACACATCAGCACCAGATAAGTGCACATTTGCACTTTCACAATATTCGGTGGAATACAATAAATATACAAGATGCAGGTACAGTATTTACAAAATTATACAAACTGAGTATGCACAGAGAAAACAGATTTGCAATAAATGATTTAGATGCAAGGACAGAGGTTTTTTTTTTTTTAAAGCTAACAATCATCTAAAAACAGAAGTAGTTCATAACATTTGTACTTGGTTCTATATTTTATTTATTTAGTTTTTGTTGCCCGGGTAAGTGCACTAGACAAATTCTGCCTATTTTCAGGCACGACCCGGGGGAAGGGGATACACATGAATGCCAACTGACTTTGAACCAAATTAAGCTGTTGGTGGTATTTTATTGAATGGGGGGAAGTTTGGCCAGTGTACTGGGAAATTTCTACTTTGGAGGGGGAATCTTTGGTGGACGGACGCAAGATGGCCACTCCTGCTCAGGCATCGGAGAGTATGGAGGTGGTGGAGACAGGGAAGTGGGCCTCCTCCCCTGCTCCGGTGGAATCAGAGACTGAAAGTCTGGGTACAGTTCTACAAGACGCTTCTCTGCCTATGGGGTTTTTCGACTTGAATGAGGAGGTATGATCTGGAATTTCTGGCACTCCTGACTCGTGTGGTACTCAGTTGGAATCGGATGCTGTACTTACTCACAAGAAACGCCTGCTTCAGGAAGTGCTTTCAGAAGCTGAACACTGTGCTCGTCGCAAACTGCAGCTGGTGAATGAAATTACTGCTTTGCGTATGGTTTCTCCTTGTGTGGCCGTTTCGGCTTCCCGTGCTTCCGGGTCACGATCTAGTGACGCTAGCTCTACAGCTCTACCATGCCTTTCTGCTCCTCGGCTGCAGTCCGTTTCGTCTCTGCAACCTCCATTGAATCCTGCTTGTTTTTCAGATCCTGTTTCGGAACTTGGAGGTCGGAATGAGGAAGCGACGGATCCCTGAGGTCTGGTTCCTTCTGCTGCACCGCTTTCGATAAAACGGATGGGTATGACAAATGTGGTGCTTCAGGGTGATGTACTACAGTCTGATTTAACTGATTTGGCTGCGGGGGGCAGAACAGAGTGTGTGGGTAATGGAAATGCTGTACAAGGCCTTGGGATTCCTACTGCTACACCTGTTTCCCCTTTGTCCTCTGAACTTGTGCATTCCCCAACTGTTCTGAGTGCAAGACCCATGAGGACTACTACTGATTCTTCGGGTTGGTCGCCTGAGTCTACCATAGCGGCTGCAGGATGGCTGCAACACCCCAATGGTAGCTGGGTGCCAGATCCTGAGATGTTACTGTGCAGCGATATCATTCCCCTGTTAATGCCTCTGTTGCTTCTTGTTCCTTGAATGCTGCTGCCACAGTTTCATTACCTGTACAGCAGTCACCTTCCTTGGTACCCATTGTTCCGGTTTCTGCACCAGTTAATCTCTCCTCTACTATAAGTATAACGTCTGAGATGAAGGTTCCAGATCCTGAGCAGTCTATAGAGGACCCCCATTTAAACTTTCAGACCTGTTCTCTAATAAGGGTGAACCGGCTCCCCGAAGGAATGCAGTGCGGTTGATTTATAAAGGTGGCTTGGAAGATCTGCCTGACAGACTTTACATTGCTAAGGTTTTGCTAAAAGGTTCAATGAAATTTTTGTCTGCTGATATCTATGCACTGATTCATTTGGGAAACTCTAATTATGATGTTAGCTTTAAAACTCCTTCAGGTTTAGAGCATTTTTGGGCTATGTTCCAGGTTGTTAAGAACTCTCCTCTCTGGATACCTTTTTTTTGCAGTGCCCCTTACTAAACTGTCTGTAAAATTGATTACCATTTTGTTTTGCAATGAGGGGGTACACATCGAGGACATTCTTTTTTGGTCATGTAGGAGATGTGAAGTTCTGGATAAACCAGTACCAATTTTGGATAGTGAGCAGATTTGGAATGGGGGTTGGAAATTAAGGGTTAAATTGTTTGCCTCCAGTAATGGCCCTCAACATTTACCCAAGTTTCTTTTTGGGAAGGGATAGGGGAAGTTTGTTTTATGTTGGTCGGCTGAAGTCATGTTTTAAATGTGGTTCACGTACTCATCTTAATACAGCTTGTGATACCCCTCGATGTTCCCATTGTTTTGAATTTGGGCATTTGGCTACTAAGTGTCTAAATTTGTTTAAATGCAATTTATGTGAACAGACCAGACATGGGTATGCTAAATGTCCTTGGGCATCCCATAATAGGGATAATTGTCCTTCACATGAGGATTTGATTATGGTTGCTCAGCAAACTGGCTGTGTTCCGCCTCGACCCCCTTCTCCTGGAATTTCACTTCCTCAGTCACCACTCCCTAGTGTTTCTTCTCATTCCGGTGCAAACGCAGGGCTTTGTGCTTCTGTACCAGTGGATAGGCCAGATACCAAGTCTCGGTCTCCCTCGGTGGCAGTTTCCACTGTAGTCTCCTTACCCACTCAGTCTGCTCTTCCTTTAGATGAAAAGTTGGATGAGACGGAGATGCCTCCTCCTCCATCTCAAGCCCTACCTTTTAAAAAGGTTACCACAAAAAAACGACATAGATCGGGGAAGCTGGTTCTGACTCAACAAGTACCTAAGGCCTCTACCAGTGGTGTTTCTTCTGAGTCGTGGAAACAAGGCAACAGTTTTGCTGTTTTGGGATCTAAGGATGACTCTGATGGTAACGACTCGGATCTTTCTTCCAGAGCTTCTGTGGTTACTGACAATTTTTCGAGGGGGATGAAGGAGACATGATACAGGCGGAGGGTCTTCCTAGACGCTGTCAGCGTAGGCGAGTTTCTAAAGTCCCCTGATTTCTAGTTTCTTGGTATGGGTACTAGTTCTCCTGTAATGTCTCTTTATCTCTATTTTATTATGGCTTCTTTGATGTTTACCTCAATCAATGTTAATAGCATAAAGAGTCATAAAAAGATGGTCACTACTTTGTCCTGTTTGCAACACTTACAAAGTGATGTTATTTGTCTCCATGATACGAGGTTGAAAACTCTTTGTGAGGTGCAGCGGGCTCATAACTTATGGTCTGCAGGACCGTCCTTTTGGTCAAATGAGGAAACCCTGTGTGATGGGGTGGGGGTTTTATTTACAAATTCGGCATTGAAGGTTTCTAGGATGGTGGATATTTGTCCAGGTCGTGCGTTATTGCTCGATCTAAATTTTGGGGGTGAAAGATTTCGCCTAATTAATATTTATGCTCTGCAGACTAAAGCACTTCGTGTTGCACTTCTGAATGACATTCATCCCTATTTGTATACTTCACGTTTAATTGCTTGGGCTGGTGACTTTAACTGTGCGCTTAGTGTTGTTGATAGAGGTATGAAGACGTCCAAATTGTTTTGTGACTCACAAAAGTTGCTACAAATTTTGGATACTTCTCAACTTAAGGATGCGTATCGCTGTATCCATCCTATGGGTGGTAGGACGTTTTTTAAAAGTACGTTATCTTCTAGGATTGATTTTATTTTCCTTTCTGCCCCTTTGCAAGTAACCAAAGTTGATTTACGGGTTTGGGAATTTTCCGACCATAAGTCTCTCTCGGTAACCTTAACGTGGGATGGTACTCCGCGATGTAAAAAGAATTTGTGGAGGTTGAATTCCTCAGTGTTGTCTGATGAATCTCTTCAACTAGCTTGGAAGTCAGAATTGTATGCTAGGCTTTCAGTTCTCGATTTTTATGATGATGTGGCTTCCTGGTGGGATGATTCTAAAAAGGATTGGAAATCCTTTTTTCAGAATTATTCTCATTCTAGAATTAATGCACAATATATTGAATATTTAAGTCTCAGGGCACAATTACAGAAATTGATTTCTTTAACTGAAACTGAAGGGTTGGATTATAGTACTCAAATTAGAAATATAAAACAACAGATGTTGGAAAATAAATATGATAGGGCTAGGTCTCTAGACCATGAACACCGTTGTGGTTTGAAGTTACACAAGGGAGCTTGATCCCTTCCAAGATTGTAAAGAACGGGTTGGTAAACGTGTTATTAACGAATTGGCTGATGACTCTGGCAACTTGGTAAAGACTCCTACGGCTTTACTAGAAGTTGTTGGACGTTATTTAGGTAATTTATATCAGAAGGATGAGGATGTACAGAGTGGATTGATAGACTTTGACAGGCTACAAATTCCTCATTTGAGTGTTGCGGACGGCCAACAGCTATTGCGAGATATATCAGAATCAGAATTAAGGGAAGCTATTTTTTCATTGAATGTGGATTCTACACCAGGTACGGATGGTTTAGGCGTGACCTTTTATCGGATTTTTCAGGAAGAGTTGGTCCCACTGTTGTCTAAGTTGTATAACATTATGTTGGCATCGGCATGGTTGGCTCCATCGATGAATCAAGCATTGGTTGTCTTGCTTTATAAAAAAGGTGCGAAAACTGATTTACATAATTGGAGGACTTTGAGTTTGTTGAATACGGACTTAAAAATTCTGAGCAAAATTTTATTGCGTAGATTAACGGTGGTAGTGGACACGGTGATAAGCCCAAATCAATCTTGTTCCATACCAGGTAGAACACAATATGATAATTTATTGTTACTACGTGAGCTTTTTTCTGCTTTGCAGTCCGGTTTTCTGAAAGGTTATTTGCTTAGTCTTGATCAGGAAAAATCGTTTGATCGTGTTTCCCATGCTTTTCTATTCTCTGTGTTGCATGCTTATGGGATACCACAGGGTTTTATAGATTGGATACGGTTACTATATCACTCTGCCTATCTCATTCCAAATGTAAATGGATGGCTTGGTACTCCAGTGGCTGTACAGAGAGGGTTTGGCAAGGCTGTCCATTAAGTCCGCTGTTGTATGTGTTTTTCATTGATGTATTTATTCGTATGGTTAGTGTTCATGAGGGTCTGGCAGGGGTTCGTCTTGCAGATAGTGTCTTGCCAATGAAAATTCTTGCATACGCAGATGACTTGGTTGTTTGTCTTTCTGAGATTTCGGAAGGGCCTATTATTAGTGCTGCATTGGATTTGTTCTCCAAGGTTTCAGGTTCTAAGATTAATTATGAGAAATGTAGAGGTTTCCCTTTTGGCTCCTCTCCTGTCCCGGACTCTGATACTATTGCTGGTGTTATTTCTAAGGCTCCGATTTCTATTTTGGGGATTGAATTTAGTGATGGCGATGTGATGTACACAAATTGGCTTCAAAAGCTAAATACGGCTCAGTCAATAATAGCAAGATGGAGGGGTAAACAAATAGCCAAAAGGAAACGTGTCTTGCTTATTAAAACTGTTGCTACCGATGTTTGTATATTAGTTATGTGTTTCCTCCACCGATGTCTCTTTTCACGCCCTTATATAGTATATTTTTTCAAGCCTTTTGGGGGAGCAGATTGAATCCTATTAAAAGGGGTTTCACTTATAGAGGTATACGACAGGGTGGGGTTGGTATGGTCCCCCCAGTGGCTTTTTTTCTGAGTATTTTTCTTTCTTATAATTTCTGTCCTTTGCTTCGACCGGGTATGAAGGTTTGGTTTCCTTGTGTTAGGTTATGGTTTGTGTTGGGTTTACCATATATGGAAGCAGGGCAAATCTTCTGCTTTTGCTAGGCTTCCCAGGTTTCCTAGTTATGGTATTGTGGCTTTTCGTCTTTTGTTGAAATGGAAACTTACAGTTTCACATTTGGAAACAATGTCTAGAAAGCAAATATATAATTCAATTGTTTTAGTGGATTTTTCAGATACCTTAACTTTTCCAGATTGTCCTCCGCAGTCTCAAGAAAGGATTCTGATGCTGCTCTCACATAAACGTCTACCTGATTTTCTATGGGATAGTGTTTGGCTGAGTTCTTATGGTAGATTACCGGTAGGTAGCATGCATAAACATAAGCAACTCAGTGATAGATGGTATACTAGAGAGACGTGCGTCTCTTTGTTAGAAACACAAGAACACCTTTTTTTAGATTGTCCCTATATTAGACCTTTTTGGGTTTGGTTGGCAAATAGATGGAAAGAACCTTTATTTTTATTTTTATCGCTTTCCTATGGTACTTTGATGTACGGTACAAATAGGGATGAATGGCCTATGTATCCTGCTGACACTTTATTGTTAATTTTCTTTGTTATTCGTTTTTATATTTGGCAATCCAGATGTTTATGGTCTACTCAACAGTGTAATGTTTCATTTGATGAACTCTTTTTTAATATAACCACTACTATGCAGAATATTTACGCCTCTGATGTGAAGACTTATAGTCACGTGAAATGTTCCCTTTTATGGGTAAATTGTGGCCGATGGCTGAGTTGATTGTATTACTTCTGTTTCTATTGTTTATGTTATGAGGTTTTTTGCTCCTTTTTTGTACGCGTTTGTATTATTGTACTTGTTTTGATGCTTGTCTGGAGTCCTCCTTTCAATAAAAGTTCCCCTACTCTTTTCAAGAAGTGCCATGGGATCTTTAACATCCACCTGAACTACCACCAGAACAGGCAGATAGGACCTCGGTTTAACATTTCATCCGAAAGATGGAACCTCAGGGTGCAGCACCCCCTCATGCCACTGCAGGGACAGAGGCTGTAGAGAGAGAGGAGTAAGAGACATTGAAAGTAGGATACAGGGAGATCAGAGATGGGAAGGAAAAGGGGGGGATAGAGGGTAACTAGGTTGCAGGAGGAAGTTATTAAAGACAGTTGCTACTGCAGGTAGGTGGTGAGAAGAGAGATTCCTTATACTGTTGTTTGAATAGGTGGAGAGACTTGCAAGCGAGTAGCGATTTAGGGAGGTTGTTCCATTTTTGTGATGCCTCAAAGGAGAAAGATCTGCCTATGGCTAATAGAGTTTTAGGTATACTTAAGATAGGTAGGTGGGAGGAGCTAAGGGGCCTTTGGGTGGTTTTCAGTGTGAGGAGATTAGACAGACTAGGTGGGGAGGGCAGGTGAATGAGTTTGAAGGTGGCACAGACCACTGGGAAATCCATCTTGACTTCGAAGGTCAGCCAACCCAGGGAGTTTAGAACATACAGTAACAGTGGTGGGATCGAGCTGGGGCCTTTGCAGAGAAACAGGCAATTCTGTGATAGACCACTCTTAATCTGTCAAGAAGTGTAGACTTGGCTGAGTGGATTACTGGAGCCCCATAAAAAAGGCCTGGGATGAGGGTTGCTGAGGCGATGGTCCTCCTCGCTCGGTCGGAGAGGTAGGAAGCGGTGTGGTAAAGGAGGCCAATTTTTTCATTAGTTGCCTTAACTATGTTGGTTACATGCGTGTTGAAGGATAAGTGCTTATCCAGAGTCAGATCCAGGTATTTGAAAGAAGCAACCCCTTCCAACGGTACTCCCGAGGAGGGTTTGGTAGTCAGAGGAGACAGGGAGGAGTCAAAGGAGGTATGATGGAACAACATGGTTTTGGTCTTTTTGGTGTTCAGGACCAACAGGTTATCCTTAAACCAGTTTTCTAGGGTCTGGAAATCATTTTCCAGGTCAGAGTTTATACTACTAACATCTCTGGAGGATCTGTATAATATAGCGTCATCGGCATAGAGCTGAACAGAAGCCCCTCCACAATTTTGAGGCATATTATTAATGAAAATTGAGAATAAAAGTGGATCTAGGATTGAACCCTGAGGGACCCCGTCAGTGATAGGGGATAGGGATGATGTTGCACCTGCCCATTTGATGCCCTGGGACCGATTTGTTAAATAGCATGATACCCAGGAAAGGGAACTGTCTTCGAGGCCAAGAAAGTGGAGCTTGGAGATGAGAATAAGGTGGCGGATAAGGTCAAAAGTCTCTCATGAGGTCTATGAAGACCACCCCTGTGGCTTTACCCGGATCCATGGCTTGCCAAATGTCAGTGGTGACTCTTAGAAGTGTGGATTCAGTAACGTGTAGTTTCCTAAATCCATGCTGATGGATGGTGAGGGCATTAGTCGATTCAAGATATGAGTATAGCTGATTATATAATATTCTTTCTTGAATTTTAGTAATTGGGCATAGGATGAATATGGGGCTATAGTTTTCTACGAGGTTGGTCGGACCGCTCTTGTGCACCGGGACAACAACTGCTGTTTTCCATTTATTAGGGATAGACTGAGTGAGGAAAGATCTATTAATTAATAGGGCAATAGGATGAGCTAGCGCAGAAGCTCCTATCTTAAGAAATTTAGGTGGTAGGTAGTCAAACCCAGGAGAACAGTCAGGGTTACGGCATTCAGGTGTTTAAGTACCTCTTTTTGAGAGGTTAATTTTAAGTGAAAGTGGGGATGGGTAGCTTCATGACACGTCAGACTGTTCCGGGTGGGCATCGGGAAGATCAATCTTGTAGGCATCAAGGTCTGTGAAGAAATGATTGATACTAGAGGCTATCTCCAGCAGATTGGTCAGGGTAGTACCTTTTATGGTCATGCTGTGAGGGATAATCCTCATTTTACACTTAATGAGGGCATTAATTTGCTTCCAGATGCTTTTAGGGTTAGCAAGGTGCTTTTCCTGTAGGGACTGGAAGTGTTCCCTTTTGGATTTATTGATTTTTGCCTTACAGGTATTTTGTAGTTGGTGGTAGATTAACCAATCCAACTGTAGTCCAGATCTTTTGTAGGTTTTCCAGGTTTTTTCCTGGGGACGCATGAGGTGCCTCAGTTCCTGGGTGAGCCAAGGGAAGTTGAAACCTTTGGATGTTCTGAATCTGTGTGGGGCATGTGCCCCCGCTAAGACTCTAAATACAGTAACAATCTTCCTCTAGTACTTATCTTTGCCTCTGTCATGACAAGATAGTCAAGGGAGTCACATGATTCTCTGAGACAAATAGCAGCTCTCCTCTGGCGCTCCCGTCCCTCGTCAAAGAATTTCAGCTTTTAAACTACCTAAAAGTCCTCTATTCACCTGAATAACTAGCTCTAATGGCGGAGAAAACTACTGAGACTTACCAGGGATCCACAGCTTGCCAGGAACGGCATCATGTCCAAAGCAGAGATGCGTCAGGCTGGTCCCAAACACACCCCGCCGCAGGCGCCTGATAAATAGGCCAAACGTCCCAAGGCACAAAAATCGGGCTACAGCCGCTCCTCTACTCCTACTGCGGTGCTTTCTCCTTCGATCGATGATCGGTTTCTACAGGCACTGGAGCCACTAACCACTGCAATTCAAGAACTCACAATAGAAGTTAAAATGGTCCAGGCAGACGGATGGGAGATGTGGAAGCCTGGGCCTTCTTTCTTGAGACCTGGAGAGACAGGGCAGAATCAGACACCTTGAGTATGCGGCAAAAAATAGCTAAATTGGAGGAGAAGCTTGAAGATTTGGAGGGGTGCAACCATAGGAACAAGTTGATTATTTTCAGGTTCCCGAAGGAGAGGAGGGAGCTACCCCTATCCAATTTGCACAAAAAATCCTCAAACAAGTGGCTGGACCTTTTCCCAATAGCCCTGCTTATACTGTGGAACGGACCCATCGATCTTTATGCCTTAAGCCCCATGACACCTCCCCTCCTCGCCCATTTATGCTTAAACTATTAAATTTCCTTGACAAGCAAAACATTTTGCAGAAGACCAGAGACCTGAAAGACATATGGGAAGGCACTAAATTGTGCTTGACATAGGATTTGCCAGCAGGGACTTGACAAAAGCGGGCTGCCTTCCATCAGGTGGTCACTAAAAGTATGGCAGCGGGGATTCAATTCAGAATGCACTATCCTGCACATCTTCAAACCCATCTACAGAATAAGTGGCACTCTTATGATAGTGTGGAACCCACCACAAAGGAACTCAAAAGGCTTTTGCCTGATTTATTCAAGGACACTTAAGCCCTGGTCTGATCTTACAAATTGATGCTGGAACTGTCTGGATGCTCGAATAGGTATCTGTTTGTTCTGGAAATGATCACCTGTCCTCCTGACAACCATTTTCACTCCCTCCTAGCATGACCAGCCTTTACCTGATGTCCTCGGAGTGACTTTTCCTTATTTGAGAGCATTTTTGCCAGCTGCTTTGTATTTGGCATAGAAGAGATTCTCTGGAGTGATGTCCTCAATATGTAACCCTGATAATATATTCCTGAGACCTAGAAAGGAAAGGACTTTTCTGTTGGGCTTAAATTCAACCAGTTCTGCTGGCTGTCTTCGGAGCTGGAGTAGCGAATACTACAAGGATGCATGAGTTGTTTTTTTTTCTTTTGCCCGAGGTGGATATCAAACCCTGAATGAAACTGCATTATTCGATCAGGGCACAGACTTATCAGTATGTTTTTATTTATTGATTTATTTCAGTACTCAGAAAACCATTTGAGCTCAGGGGTCTTTACATAGGTTCCACGTCAGGACATTTCAATACAACAGATAGGCGAAATTATACAAAGGATTGCAGAAATACAAAGGTAAACAAACAGGATTATATATCAAACACAGTACAGGTCACAGGAAAACAGACAATTTACAGTGCTTAACGGTGAAACCAGTCAGTTTTCAGCAAACAAGAGGTTGTTTGGAGTGTTGCTAAGTGCTAAAGAAAAAAGGGGGTGAAGGAGAGGAGCCCAAGTGGAATGTGCAAAAGGAGAGTGTAATATCAGTATAGCGAGATGACTAGACTGGAGGCAGAGGGAGAGGATGCTAGGTGTGTTGTGGGAGCAGGAGGACCTATCAGGGGAGAGAGAGAAGGGTTGAGGGGGCAGGGGGTGGAAGCAGTGATGGGAAGGGGTGGAAAGGTGGTGCTAGCGATGGCAGGCACAGTGAGATTCACATATAATAAGGAGCTTCAAGTTCGTGTGGGCAGGCACGTAATGTTCTTCTGGAGGGAGTTGAACCACAGTGGTGCATGGTAAGCAAAGGACCTTTGTCCTTGATATGTTCTGCATTTCGGAGTTAGGAAGGACTGGTGTTCGGAGTTACGGTATGCCTTGGATTATTGCTGGGAACCAGAAGTTGTTGGACCCCTGGTGGTAGCTGATCAAGGCAGATCTTTTTGGCCAGAAGGCAGGATTGATATTTTAGTCAGCCACTGAGCGTGAGCCAGTGTGCCCTGGCATAGAGATCACAGGTGTGAGTCAGTCGGTGCACACCCAAGGTGAGCTGGCAGGCTTTGTTGAGTGCAGTTTTTATGTGCCAGAGAGCAGTATCTGTGCCAGATCCATATATAGGCAGCCCGTAGTCCACCAGGGAACCCAAAGAACTGTGAACAGCTATGCTGAGGGCTTCAGAGGAGAGGCTATACTTGTGACGATAAAGTAGCCCTATGCGCTTGTTGATAGTTTTGGCGGTTTTGCCAATGTGGAGAGTATAGGACAGCGAGTTGTCAATAGTGATACCGAGGTATTTAAAGTGTTGAACAAGTTCAAGGGAAACCCCCGCCACTATTGTATATTGATAGTGGGTAGTTTTTGTGTTTGTTTAGAAAGCTGGAAAACAGCATGGTTTTTGTTTTCTTGTAGTTCATTATTTATTTATGATCTCTGAACCACATCTCTACACTGGTGAGGTCGCTCTGTAGTTGCTGCTCAAGGGCACTGGGGTCTGAGCCATTTGAGAAGACAACCGCATCATCTGCATAAAGGAGGATGCTGCCTTGACTGGCTTAAGGGAGGCAATTCAAGAATAAGCTGAATAGGAGAGGACCCAGTATTGACCCCTGCAGAACGCCTGAACAGACAGGTTTGCTGTCTGAAAGGATAATACCTATTCTGAGTTGCTGGGAGCGGCAGTGCAGGTAACTGCGGAACCATGCAACTACCTCTGGGGCAAGGCCTGTAGCAGTGAGTTGGTCAACTAGGAGGGCATGATTGACCATATCGAAAGCCTTTGTTAGATCGATAGAGATTGCCCCAGCAAGCTGTCCAATATCAAGAGGTTTATGGATGAATCCCGTGAATTCCAGGAGGGCTGTAGTAGTGCTGTGCCCTGCCCTAAAGCCATGCTGCTCATGGCATAGGAGCTTATGTTTGTCCAGGTATTCGACAAGTTGGTTCGCGATGATTTGTTCCAAGTGGTGGAAGTATAGAGATGGGTCTATAGTTCTTGGGCATGGCCCGATCCCCGCTCTTGTACACAAGGGTAACTACTGCAGCTTTCCATTTTTGAGGAAATACTGTGAACCGGAGTGACAGGTTGAGGATATGGGTAAGAGGAGACAGGATTTCTTCCAGAGAGAGCGAGATTAGTTTCAGGTCGAGGTTATCTCCACTGTATCTCCCCTTACTGAGCACCTTATGCAGGTATTTCCTGGCTTCCCTGATAGTAATAGTCTTGAAGTGAAAAGGGGGATGCACTGGGGTCTGTGAAGGAGCAGCAGGGTTGGTGAGGGAGAAGAAGTCAGTAGGGAGGACATTACGGAGGTCGGTAAAAGAAAGGTTGAAGTTGTTGGCTATAGATTTTTTTTTTTATTATTGTTGTTGTTAGTTGTTTAACCAGGACTAGCACACCAAGCTGAAAACTTTTTTACAGGTGCAACCTGGGAGAACAGGGAAATTAAGTGACTTGCTCAGAGTCGTACAGTATGCAAGTGGAAACTGTGGGATTCAAACCCAGGTCTGGTCTGCTGGATGTCACCAGATTTGCAGCTCAGAGCCTTAAACCACTGCGCTAAACTGCCTCCTAGATTTAGGATCAAGGATGGGGGATCCATCAACTCTGAGCATGGTGGGGGCTGTTTTGGGCTCACGTCCGGTGACCTCTTTGAGGTTTGCCCAGAATTTATGACCATCATTCCAGTTCTTGGCTAGGGCCTCCTTGTAGTATACATTTTTAACTATTTGGATGGTCTTGGTATAGTTATTCCTGGCCCATTTGCAATTCAGGATGTCGGACTGCTTCCCTGTGACCCTGGCTACATGCCAGAGATGGTCTCTATTTTTCATAAGTTCAAGGGTTTCTTGGCTCATCCAGGGGTTGAAATGGCCTTTGATTTTACACTTTTTGAAGGGTGCGTGAGTATCACAGATCATACTGAATAGGAGGATGAAGTGGTCAAGTGCACTATCAGTATAATGGAACACCCTGCCAGAGGAAGTGGTGGGGGCTGAAACAATCACGGGATTTAAGAATGCATGGGATAGACATAAAGGAATTCTGGAGGTCAGGGGTAAGGGGCAACAGACTTCCTGGAAAACATAAACTGAACTTACAAACTTAAATGGGCAGACTGGGTGGGCCATAGGCCCTTATCTGCTGACACTGTCTATGTATGTATCTATGTGTCAGAAGCCCCAAACACTGCTGAAAAGTCAGCGTTGAGATCGGCTTTAAGACGGCCCATGTACCCCGGCTTGAGGGCCCTGTTGGGACTGTTCTTGGAGGGGGGTTGGTGAAATTATTAGCCCAACTGAACATGACAGAGGAGTGGTCACTGATGTCATCTGGGAGGACAGAGGCATTGGAAATATGTTCAGGTCAGTTCGTGAGTACCCAGTCGAGCAGAGTACTAGTGCCCATTCTGTAACTGGTCCTAGTGGAGGCTTCAATGAGCTGTGTAAAGTGGACAGCCTGAATTGTATCTTTGAAGTGGTTAGCTTCAGGGGGCAAGTTAATTAATATTGAAATCACCAAGAAGAATAACCTTGGAGCTTAGGGTCAGGCTTCCAAGGCAGTCTATGATGGCTTGGAGACCTTGGGCAGAGTTCTTTGGTGGGATGTGGACTGATAACAGTGTAATTGTTTTGTTATGGGCCCCAAGAAGGACCTTAATGGCAAGGGCATGGGAGAACGGCCCTAGGCTGGGTAAATTTAGGACTATGCCCTGTAAGCTATCCTTAAGGTAGAGTGCACAGCCACCACCTCTTTTAAATATTCAATCTTGCCTAAAAAATTGTGTAACCTGGTAGACTGATGGTACCATTGGGGATCCTGCAAGTGTACCATGTCTCAACAAGTGACAGCACATCAGGATTATGGAGGGCTACCCCCAGGCTTGCAGATTGTCAAACTTTGCTGCCAGGCTGTGGATGTTTAGGAATGCAAAGGTTAATGTGCCTGGTTTCTGGGCAATCGTACCCTGATTTTGAGGGAGGCTCAGATTGGGATGGTTGTTGCCTGAGAGAAGTAGCAACAGGAGGGTTAGTCTAACCAAGTAACTTTTAAAGTATTTGGTGTTAGCTTTGTGCTGCCTTCTTGAGTTTATTCTGATGGTGTGCTTGTCAGAGAGCGAGGGCAGTCTGAGCAGGAGTGTGGGAGGAGGAAGCCATGGCTGGGCGCGTGGAGTTCTGGACCAGGCGTGCCAGGCTGTGTTGTCAGGTCTGCAAGTGACAGGTAGGTCGGAGTCAAGCACCTACATTATGGTACAGTAAGTATTGCCATAGGTATGCTCAGTGATAAGGAGGGTAGGTAATTTAGGGTCATTGCGTGGATGCCCTGACAGCATACAGAGAGTGGTCAGATGAATATAAAAATGCATTAATCTGGTTACTGAAGTCATGATTGGTAGAGGGAGAAGTCTAAGATTAATACTACTCTAGAAAAATGCAAGGACTAAAGGACTGACAAAGATAAGGCAGCAGCAATGTTCATTAAATTTCAGCATGAGAGAGGATCACCTCTTTAAGAAGTTGTGGGAAAGGAGAGCCCCTTTAAGAAGTTCCTGTAATTGACTAGTATGAGGCCTCGGGGTGGGGATCACTGGGAAAGTGTATTTAATAAAGGAGGGAGGGGGATGGGGGGTGCTGTCCAGAAAGTAGTACAGCAAGGCAGTAGCCGAGCTGTGATTTGAAAAAGGTGCTTTGGGTGCTTGCTCTCCCAATGGGGATCTGCAGCATCCAATCGAGAAGTGGCCACAGTCCCCAGGAGCCAGTCCAACTACAGGGATTGAAGCCTGGCAGCTCCGAGCTAGGAGCTGATCGATTGTACCTGCTTTCCTTGGTCAGGGGGTGGTGGGCTGGATACAGAGGTCTGGCCACCGGCAGGTAGCAGCGCCGGGGCCGTTCGGCTGAAGTGGAGAGCCTGATTTGGGCTTGTGGCTGCTTTCCTTGGTCAGGGGGTGGTGGGCTGGATGCAGAGGTCCGGCCGCCGGCAGGTAGCAGTGCCAGGGCCACTTGACTGAAGTGGAGAGCCTGATTTGGACTAGTGGCTGCTTTACTTGGGGGCAGAGCCCTGGGCAATTTAGTGCTCAGGGCAGAAGTAGGTGCAAATAGTGGGAAAGAAAGGGCTCCTGCAGAGAGGTCTGGTAAAGGTGCCACATGGGAATTTAGCAAAACAAAAGGCTGGTTCAGGAGGCTGATTGGGGGGGAGGCCCCTTGAATGTGACCAGGGAGAGCTGGAAGGAGGCGTGTGGTGGAGAGGACTTAGGGTAGTCTGGAACGGGTAGAGAAGATGGCCAAATATGCTAGGCAATATTTACAGAATATGCTGGCTCAGGGGGATGTCAAGAGAGGGAATCAGGGGTCCAGTAGCTGGCACAGAAACAGTGTGGGGAACAGCAAAAAAGAAAAGCAAAAGGGGGAAAGCAAGTGAAAGAGGGGAACAAAGAAGGCAGTCCGAGGAGAAATGAGAGCAATCGTAATGGGAAGAGTGTGTCAGAAAAACAGCAGGCAGAAGGCAGTTGTTCAAACTATCCTACAATATTGGGCAATTAGTTCAGCAGTAAAAATTCAGTAGTACAAGCAGTAAGCTGTATAGAAGTCAGGCAGTCAAAGTTCCCTACAACTCTGCTATACTCTGGAAGATAATTCCTACATATACAGTGCTGTAGTTTAAAGGTAAAATGTTTAAGCAGTAAAAATATTCAGCAAGTACAAGCCATAAGCTATATAGAAGTCAGGCCTATCTAGTACAGCAGGTTAAACATCAGAAAATTCCAAGAAGAAAAATAAATAATTTCCACTGTAGTAGTAAATTCAGCAAAAAAATGTCCAGAGAGTAGTACAGCAAGGCAGTGACCGAGCTGTGATTTGAAAAAGGTGCCTTGGGTGCTTGCTTTCTCAAGGGGATCTGCAGCATCCAATTGGGAAGTGGCCACAGTCCCCAGGAGCCAGTCCAATTACAGGGATTGAAGCCTGGCAGCTCAGAGCTAGGAGCTGACCGATCGTACCTGCTTTCCTAGGTCAGGGGGTGGTGGGCTGGATGCAGAGGTCCAGCCGCTGGCAGGTAGCAGTGCAGGGGCTGCTCAGCTGACATGGAGAGCCTGATCTGGGCTTGTGACTGCTTTCCTTCTTGGTCAGGGGGTGGTGGGCTGGATGCAGAGGTCCAGCCGCCAGCAGGTAGCAGTGCCGTGGGCCACTCAGCTGAAGTGGAGAGCCTGGTTTGGGCTTGTGGCTGCTTTCCTTGGTCAGAAGGTGGTGGGCTGGATGAAGAGGTCCGGCTACCGGCAGGTAGCACCAGGGCCTCTTGGTTTAAGTGGAGAACCTGATTTGGGCTTGTGGCTGCTTATCTTGGTCAGGGGGTGGTGGGCAGGATGCAGAGGTCCTGCCTTCAGCAGGTAGCAGTGCTGGGGCCACTCAGCTGAAGTGGAGAGCCTAATTTGGACTTGTGGCTGCTTTCCATGGTCGGGGTGGTGGGCTGGATGCAGAGGTCCAGCCGCCAGCAGCACCGGGGCCGCTCAGCTGAAGTGGAGAGCCTGATTTGGGCTTGTGGCTGCTTTCCTTGGTCAGGGGGTGGTGGGCTGGATGCAGAAGTCCAGCCGCTTGCAGGGAGCAGCACCGGGGCTGCTCGGCTAACGTGGAGAGCCTGATTTGGGCTTGTGGCTGCTTTTCTTGGTCAGGGGGTGGTGAGCTGGATGCAGAGGTCCGTCTGCCAGCAGGTAGCAGCGCCAGGGCCATTCAGCTGAAGTGGAGAGCCTGATTTGGGCTTGTGGCTGCTTTCCTTGGTCGGGGGGGGTGGTGGGCTGGATGCAGCGGTCCGGCTGCCAGCAGGCAGCAGCAGCGGGGCCACTCGGCTGAAGTGGAGAGCCTGATTTGGGCTTGTGGCTGCTTTCCTTGGTCATGGGGTGGTGGGCTGGTTGCAGAGGTCCGGACAGTTTTGCCTCTTTGTGTTAGGGGAAGGGGGGGAGGTGATAGTATTATTAATACCATAGTAATAACTATAATTGTAGCTATGTGGTATGCCTTATCACCACGAGGCAGGATTTACTGCTTTCTTTTTTTTTCAGGTTTCCATATGATACGCTGGAACTCTTAGTAAGACCTATATCTGAGGAGGTTTGTAAGCTAGTTATTAAAGCTTTTTTGTTGTTCTAATGTTATGTAGACTTGGGGGGGTTGGGAGGAGGGCAGCCGGAGGTATGGCCGTGAAGTATGTTGGTTAACAGCTTCATGCACCAAATTACTGGGGGAAGGGGGGTATGTGGGTTGGGTCAATTGGTGAGGAAACGAAAAGTTTTCTGGTATATGTTATGTTTATCGCCTTTAGGCATAGGTTTGGGGGTTTGGGAGATTGCTTACTCTAAGGGAGGGAAGGGGAGTTCTTGGCCTCAGTGGTTGGAGAGAGGGGAGGGTACCACCGGAGGTGAATCTCTATTTATGTTTAAATGGTTTCTACATTATGTAATAGATAGTATGCAACCGATAGATCTATTTCTGCTTTATGAGAACACATAGCATGACAGTCTATAATTTTTGTTCTTGGACTGTGAAAGGTGCACAATCTCCCTGTAAACGCACTAAGATTCTCCTACATCTAAATAAACTAATAACTGATATTGTCTTCTTACAGGAGACCCAACTACCCTCTTCCCAGGTCCTCCTTCTTAGAAGGTCCTGGGTGGGGCAAATCTTTGGGGCAGGCCTTGATTCCCATAAGAGAGGGGTGGCCATTCTAATAGCTTGGAGAATTGCATTTTGCCTCCTCCAAGAAATACCAGACCCCAATGGGCATTTTGTCTTTATGAGGGCCCTTTTATGCCACTTAGAGGTAGTTCTAGGGGTGCTCTACGGTCCTAATGCAGATGACCCTGGGTTTTTACCATCCACATGTCTATTCTGTCTTCCTGGAGCTCCCTAATCTGGTCCAGTGTAATGAGCTGGACAAATCTAGGCACTCTTGGCAAGCTTTTTCACCTGGTCAGATGGCTCTCCTGGAGTTCATGAGGTCAACTGGCCTGGTGGATCCCTGGAGAACCCTCAAACCCGTCCAATCGGCAATATTCCTTCTACTCCCTCCCACACAATTCCTTCTCGAGAATTGATTACTTCTTACTGGGTTCTAATCATCTTTCAGGAGTAACTCTTGTGTCACTATTCAGCTAAAGTTATCTCTGCCCACCATCCTGTTTTTCTTCAGTTGAACCTATTCCCTTCCTTTTCCAGAGATAAGATGTGGATTATGAACAATTAACTGCTTAAGACTAAGGAATCATTAATGCACCTTCATTCGTTCATTACAAATTTTATGACACTTAACTCCTCTTCAATGCCTAAATTAGATATTTTATGGAGCGCCCTAAAGTGTGCTATTTGGGGGGAAATTATTCAGATATCAGCAAGGTGCAAGAGTCAGACCTCAGTCTCTCTTACATCTCTGATTTCTCAAATTGGGCACCTTGAGGAACGCATCTCACCTTCTTCTCCTCAATCTGAGTGGGAACTCTTAGAGCACCTTAGATTCCAATACAACAATCTGTTAGGGGAAAGGGCAGAACACACACTATTACAATCAAAAATAAAGTATTTCGATCTGGGGGAAAAGGCAGGGAAGCTATTGGCCCTTCATCTCAAATTACAGGTCTCGGACAAAATTGTCCCCTCGCTACACAGTGATTCTGCTCAGCTCTTGACATCTCCCCAAGACAAAGTAGAGGCCTTTAGAGAATTCTACCAACAGCTATATGCCTCCCCTCTCCCTTTCAATCAGGTACAGTCTGAATCCTTCCTCCAGGGCATCTCGCATCCTCAACTGACGGATACCCAGCAAGCACTTCTGAAAGCCCTATCAGACGTTTCCCAAGTAATTGATGCCCTTGCCATAAAGCTCTTGGCCTGGGTGGTTTTTACCACAAACCTTTACAAAGCATTAAAAGAACAGATAGCCCCTATTCTCTTAAATACCTATAACTACATTTTTGAAAATGGCATATCTGATCCCACACTAACTACCGCTTCCATTGTGGTTATTCCCAAACTGGACCGGGGTCCACTGTTGCTTATTAACTATAGACCAATATCACTTATTAGTGTGGACTTAAAGATTCTTTCAAAGGTACTGACTGGTAGGTTAGGTCTCATTTGGGATTCGGTGATTAGTCGGGAGCAGGTGGGGTTTGTTAAGGGCAGGCTCTCGGCTGATCATCTCCTGAAAATTTCCTACCTTCTCTCAGCATCCAGGGATCTTCATACTTCTGCGGCCCTCATATCCCTGGATACTGAGAAAGCTATCAATAGTTTCCTGGGACTATTTGTTTATCCTTCTACCAACATTCGGCATCCCCGGAGAATTCATACAATGGGTCAACGTGTTATATTCTTCCCCAACTGCCCTGGTATTGTGTAATGGTATGTTGTCCCAGCCATTTTCCCTACATCAGGGCACTAGGCAGTGATGCCCTCTATCTCCTTTTCTATTTAATTTATTTCTGAAGCCCCTCATCCAGAAGCTTAACTCTTCACTTCAGGTTACTGGTATTTCAATTCATAATACTGAGTACAAACTCTCACTCTATGCGGATGATATTTTGTTCCATCTCTCTTCACCAGCTACCTCACTCCCTCCAGCATTACAGATTATCTCTCAATTTGGTATCATATCTAATTACAAAGTTAACCACACCAAGACAGAGATCATGCCCCTTAAATAATAAAACCTTTAAAGCGGATGTAGAGCATCTCGGCTTAGCCAGGAGGAAGGATAAACTTAAATATTTAGGAATTCTTCTCAGCATTTCCCTTAGTAAGTTCAAACAATATAATTTGGATGCCATTATCTCTTTTATCAAAGTTGACCTAGAATGTTGGTCACTCTTACCCTTTTCTTTATGGGGCAGACTAAATATTATTAAGATGAATGTCCTACCCCAGTTGTTATACCCTTTACAGATGTATAATTGGTCTCTCCCACAATCTTGGTTCACCCAAATACACAGGCTCATTGCCTCCTTCTTATGATGGGGTAAGGTTGCTCGTCGGGCACTTTCCAAGTTAATGCAGCCTAAACAGGATGGTGGTTTACAGGTCCTCAATTTCTTTATATATTATTTAATCCTGCACTTTAATCGGCTTTCCTATTGGTTACAACCATCAGGAGCCCAAAAATATACTCCAGAATGGGTATAGAATACTCCCTCTGTTCACTTTATGGTATAGATCTCAGACCGTCCTTAGTAGCCTGGAAGAGGTTACCCCTTCCTTTGCGGGATACTCCCCTGGGGCATCTTTTCAGACCCACTCACAGCTCTGTTTTTTTCTGAAAGTTTGCCCAGATAAAGATATTCTTCAGCCCCTTGCTGGAAATCCTAACCTGCGTATAGTGGGGCAAATGCTGTCCAGGCATTTTTGGCCAGACATGGGATTAGACTAGATCTAATACTGAATGGCAAATTACTCTCCTTTCAGGAAGCCAGAGAAATATATAAATCGGCCTACCCTATAGTGTTTTTTTTTTATTTATACTTTTTGCTGCAGCTGGTTGCCGGCATCTGCCCTGGTCACAGACCCCCGCACTTCCACCTCCAATTTTTGCCTGTGCTCTCCATGACACCCCGGCTTACCCCCCAGGAGGTGGGGTCGCGGCACTCTCTCCTCTTAAGTGCAGCAATCCTGGTTCCTATTCAGGACAGCCGGCTAGGAGGCTAATTGATGCTGGAGGCAGGGCTTCATAGAGGCAGCCAGCTGCAATTTTTCTCCCCTATAGGCAGGGGCGGGGATGTGCAATGATGGCCAGTGTCTGCCCCACCCCTGAGATCAGCAGGAATCGGTGCTTGCGATGTGCCCAGCCTCCGTCGGGTGTCACTCCTGCACTGAACACTCACCCCCGGAGAAGGATAGCAGTCCAGGGACACTCGATCCTTCTTCCCCCGGCCAGCCCTCCAGTCAAACCCGTGATCCGCTCTCAACCTGTCACCGTGTCGCAGCCGGTAACCAATCACAAAGCAACGACGGCTTACCCTATCATGTTTTAAATATTTCCAGATAACCCATATGCATACACAATTTTTTGGTACGGGTCCATGGCAAAGCCCTTTAGGTTCGATAGTATTACCCCTATTTTCTTCAGCCCTTCCCTCCCATCTGGTATCATATTATTATCACTCACTACAAACACTTCTGGTTGCTAGTGAGGGCCCCAGGATATATGCTTGGGATCAGACTCTCCCTCCCGCTACAACTCCCAGGAACTGGCCCCTCATCTGGAAACATTTGTATCAGTTTATAAAATGGAATCAATATCATCTCATGCAATTTCAGATTATTCACAACCTTTACTATATACCAGTGCAGTTGCATAGGATGGGTCGCCTTTCTAATGACTTCTGTTCCAGATGTGGCCAGGAACCTGGTTCCTTATATCATATCCTTTGGACCTGCCAGAAGATTACCTCCTTCTGGAACTCAATCTGTACCCATCTGGATCCACTGCTGAGGCTCTCGGATGCTTTTCTCCCTGAAATATGTATAGTGGGCTACTTCTCAGGCTCCCTTATTGGCAACCAGAGAGCTCATATGGCCTTGATCTCAGCATGTGCAAAGAAGGTCATCTTTTGCCATTGGTTAGATCAAGATACCCCTCACATCCTAGAATTGTATAGGGAAATTGTGTTTGCTTTACAAGCTAAACGTCTGGTAGCAAACATTTCAGACAACTTATCCAGACGTAAGAATATCTGGGAACCATTGTAAACTTTGCTGATTATATAAAGGCCATGGACTATCCTTGGCCCTCCTTTTTCTTTCTCTGATCCTACTGGCGCCTCTCTCTTTTTTCTCCTTGTTTTATACATATAACTCCTGGCACCTTTCCATACCTAACCGGTGTGAGTCTCAATAAGTTGGGTGGAATCTGTTGGTATTTAGGTACACTTTCCAGTGGCTTGGGGGGATTGGGAGGGGGGAGGAACAGGTGGGTATTGTATTATAAGAAAACTATGTTCATTATTTACTTCAATTGCAAAGGCCTTATTCATTGCTCTGTATTTTTGGTCCTCCTATTGGTTCTGTCATGTACCTTTCAAATATTTGGATTTAATAATCACAATTGTGCTAACTATAATATTTGTAACTCTGCAATGTTACTTCTCTGAATAAAGTATATTAAATATGAAATGACAAGACAGTCAAACTGCAGCACTTTGCCTACCTCCTTACCCCTCCCTGGCTCTGCCCCTTGCCCCCCTTGACCTATCCTTACCCTCCTCCCTCTCTGCTCACCTAGCCCTCCCACTCCCAATGTATCCTTCCTTGTCCTGTCTGCTTATCTTCTTGACGCAGACATACATTGTACAATGCCTCAGCATACCTAGTGCTTTATGTTTGAATTCTGTAACCTCCATGTACATTTTTCTTAGTATTTGTATGTTTGTCCACAGTATTGTACCTTGCTGTCTAATGTATCTGACGTGGAACCTATCAATGAGCATCCGCTCACAGGTATTATCCGAGATCGCAATAAAAAATAAAAATAAAATAAAAAACAAACAAATGAATAGTACACTTTCTATACATGATCCTAATACTTGTTAAGACCTATTGCCTCCTCTGTTTCCTTCTCTAGCACAATTGTTGATAATATATGAAATGACGCAATCCATGTCGACATATCTCTTCTTACTTTGAGTGACTTTTTGTCCTCCTTTCTTTTCTAACCTTCTTCCCCTTTGAGTTTCTCCTCCCCATATTAACAGGAAGAAAATATCACTATACTCCTTTGTCCAGATTCGTTCTAGGGTCCAGGGCATATGGGATGCCAGTGACCATGGGTCACATGATGATTCTTCTGCCTTCGGTTCCCTAACTTCTGCCATGAGCAGCTTCAGCCTGCCCCCCCCCCCCAAGTCCTCGCTCAGCTCCCTGGCAGCTGGTGTTGCATCAGCAGGTGATGCCGGTGAACTCATGACCCCCAGGTCCTGGACCACTGAGGTGCTACCACCCTAATCAGGTGAATCCTCCTCCTTGGCTGCCCCCTACGCTTGCTAATTCCTGTGGGGGCCCCCAGGTCTGCGGGGGGGGGGAGGGTTCACAGCAGGAACAGCCCCCCCCTTGCGATCCTGGTTCTCTCCCCTACCCAGACCTCTGAACCTGCAGCTGGTCCACTCAGTTGCTTGACACTGCTCCCAGAATGTCTGTGAACCTGCCCTGGAATAGGGCCATATTCTATGTTAACCTGTCTATGTGTCCCACCAAATCTGCCCCACTGCGAAGTTACCACCAGCAATCTATCTTGCCCCACACTAACATCTTCTGAACCCTGATTGTCCCCACCCCCCAACTGACGCACTCCTAATCAACATATCCTGACTCAGGATGGACTTTTGTCCAACCTCCTCCTCATCCCTAAATGACAATTTAAAAGCTGAATAAACAGAGTACTCATCAGCCAACACTGCTGTGTCTGGCTCTTCTGCAAACCACTTTGCAGTTCTGTCTGAACACTCAGCACTCCTATTCCTAGATGCACCAAGCAGTTGAGCCAAGGGGAGAGTGGCGGTGGCAGGGTTGACAAGGTGCAGGGGGGCTGCAAGCCCTAGGAGGGTGCTGGGGATGCTGCATTGGCCAGCCATCCCACTCCTTCTGTAACCGGGTGAGCTCCAGGATTGGTGAAGTCAAAGGAAGTCAGGTGAATGCTCCCCCTCACCCCACTAGCGGCAGGCTATCATGCAGCTGCATAGGCATGCTCAGAGCCCACCGGTGAGAAGATGGTGGGAGGCAAACAGCCCTGTCCAGACTTGGCTGGGCCACCTTTGCCCAGGAACACTGGTCAGCACTCACCCACCAGCTCCAGCCCCCACAGAGCTCCCAGATGACTGACCCCCAGCCATGCCAGCAGCCCCCCATGGAGCCCATGGTCCAGCCAAGCTGATCCATTAACTTCAGCCAGAGCTCTGGCCCTTTGGAGAAGATCTTCTATTCTAGCTGCGGGAGAAGCTGACATGATTTGCAGGGGAGTGGCTTGCAATAGGAGGAGAGGAGTGAAATCAGGAAACTCTGCAAATGTGGGGGCCAGCAGTAGAAAGGAAGAAAGAGAGAATAGCGCTGGAGACAAAACTTGGGGCTGGAAAGCCATAAAAGTATAGTCTGGGCTGGCAATGAGCTAACCACTACACTGCAGGAGTGTGGAAGGAATTGGAGGTGGGTGTGGAAAAACCAATGAGGAGGGGTATGAAAAGGCCAAAATGGTGACCGCAACAAACATTTCTAAAAAAAAAAAAAAAAAAAAAAGCTATCTGTCGCTCAGCAAGTTGGGGGATGCAGTCTCAGAGGCCGAAGCGCAGCCAGGTGGGATCCTTTTAACCCTCATGGGCCCACCCTGCTCTGGCCCACCTCACCAATACCACTGACTGACTGGCCACAAGCTGACTAGTGCAGTGGGGCTCCAGATCCCCTTCCCTCCTATGCCACGTCACCTGCCGGCCTGGCACTGGTCATTTTGCATGCTTACGGGAGGGACAGCTTCAAGCAGTGGCTAGAGGCAGTGGCTGGAGACCCTGTGCCAATTTCTTCTCCCCCTTTAACAGGGGGAGGTTCTCTTCTTGCTAACTAGGATAACTCACAGCTACTCATGGAGTTAGAGGGGAGGTAGTGGGGAAATGATCATTGTGGCTTCAGCTCACAGCCTCCTCAGGCAAGAGACTACACATCTGAGTGACCTACAGACCTCCAGTAGAGGGAGAAGAGATAAGGAGCTAGCAGCAGAACTAGAAAGGAGATGACAAAGGGGAGGTGGTGGTGGTGGTGGAAGATCTAAATCTGCCAGATACTGATTGGGTCATTCCAGCAGCCGGGAGCTCCAGAAGTCAGGCCTTTCTGGATACACTGCAGGACTGCTTAGTGCTGCAGCTAGTTAAGGAACCCACTAGGCAGGCTGCCATTCTCAATGTGGTACTCACCAACTCGGAAGTGGTAGGAGGAGCAAGGGCAGGGCAGCCACCAGGGTCCAATGACCATAACAATAGATGGTTCGACCTGGTCCTTGGGACAAGAAAGCGCTCATCAAAGACTTGAGTCCTAGATTTCAGAAGGGCTGACTTCAACCAGGTAAGGGTACTGGTTTGGGAAAAGTTAGATGGAGTGGACAGCACCAGGGATGTGGGGGAAAGATGAGGACAATCAAGGGGGCCATTCTCAAGGAAACAAAGTCTTGCATGAGAATGTTAATCCAAAGAAAAACATACAAGAGATCAATATGGTTCTCTGGAAAGGTCAGGGAAGCAGTGAAAACCAAAAAGAAGGTCTTCATCAGGTACAAGTTAAAACAAGGGATGAAAGAATAGGGAGAGTACCAAATGAGAACATGGGGAACTAAAAGGGTGATCAGAGAAGCAAAGGCAGACACCGAGCTGTGTATTAGACAAGAGATCAAGGGCAGAGAAAAGCAGTTCTTTGATATTTTAGAAAAGAAAGCAAAAGGGTGAGGAGGAATTGTTAGGCTTACAGAGGGAGGTAGGGTAACTGACGAGGACAGGCAGAAAGCAGCCATAATTAGCAACTACTGTTGCTCTGTATTCACAAGGGAAGACAGAGGGCCTCTGCCAGACAGTGGCATTAAACCAGCTGTAAGGGGGATCTCTGAGATAAGGCAGCAAGTATTTATCAGGGCTAGAAACCCTAAAGACAGATAAGGCCCAGGGGCCAGATGGAATGCACCCAAGGGAACTCAAGGAACTGGCAGCGGAACCAACTGAACCTCTGGTGGGGCTACTCAGTAGCTCAGTTCAGACAGGGGTAGTTCCAAAAGACTGGAGGGTAGCAGACATAGTCCCACTCCATAAGGAGAGGGGACAAGGAGCAATGGGGTAACTACTGACCTGTTAGTCTTACCTCTATTGTGGGGAAACTGATGGAGACACTAGTCAAAGAGAGCCTCATGAACTACCTGGACAGTGGTGGATTCTAGGACAGTAAACAGCATGGGTTCGTGGCAGGAAGATCTTGTCAGACCATCCTGATAGTAATCTATGACTGGGTAACAAAGGTAAGGAATAACAGCCATCTTGTGGGTTTACTCTACTTCAGTTTCAGCAAGGTTTTCAATTCAGTGCCTCACAAAAGTTTGCTGAAGAAGGTAGAGGATTTGGGTACAGCAAAGGAAACAAATAGACAAGAAACCTGTTGGGAGACAGCAGAGGGTTGTAGTTAATGGAGACAAATCAGAGGACAGGGAGGTCACCAGCGGGGTGCCGCAAGAATCAATCCTGGGTCCAGTCTTTTTCAATATGTTCATTAGCAATGTGGGAGAAGGAATCCAGGGCAAGACATGTCTCTTTGCAGATTACACTAAGCTCTGTAGCAGAGTAGATAGCAAGGAGGGGGTTCGGGAGATGTAGAGAGACTTACAAAAGCCAGAGAGGTGGACAAAGGTTTGGCAGTTAAAATTCAGTGCCAAGAATTACAAGGTGATGCATATAGGGAACAAGAACCTGAGGACATTGTACTGTATGGGGGAAGGGGGGTAAGTTGTGCATGACCTCTGAGGAAAGAGACCTTGGGGACATCATCAGTGACTCCCTAAAACAATCAGACCAGTGTAACGAGGCATACAGTAAGGCAAACAGGATGCAGGAACATTCAGGAAGGTGTAATGACAGCAGAAGGAAGGAGGTATTATTACCTTTCTATGGTGAGGCCCTATCTGAAGTACTGTGCTCAGTTCTCACCTCACCTAAGGAAAGATAAGAGTAGGCTGGAGACAGTGCAATATGGGGTGACCAAAATGATTCAGGGCCAGCACAGCAGCTCTTGCGAGGATTGGTTCAAGGCACTGAGCATGTGCATACTGGAAGCCAGACTTAAGCAGGGTTGACATTACAGAGACCTTCAAGTTCCTGAAAGGAATGAACATGGTAAACTGTGAGGAACTATTTAACATAAGTAGCAGATCAAGAACACAGAGGCACAAGTGGAAATGGATGGGGGGTCAAGAGGGAAGTGAGAAAGTTTTATTTTACAGAAAGGGTGGTGAAGCCATGGAACAACCTGCTAGCTGATGTGGTGGGTGCCAAAACTATCAATGGTTTCAAACACTGCTGGGACAGAGTGACAGGCTTAGTGGTGAGGGGTGGATTGTGTAGGTTAGAACCTTGTGTGGACAATAGGTCCTGGAGATTTTAATGTTTATGGGCAGACGGCATGGAACAGTGATCTTTTTCTTCCATCACTGTCTATGTTTCTATGTTACTTAAGGCCATACCCTTCCCCAAAAGTGAGTCAGGGGAATCAGAGAACTGCCCCAATTCACAGCTAAGGATTTCCGATATACAGTGGGTTTGGGTTTTCTTTTCACAGATTCTACACTGGCCCAGAGATTCTACAGTTGCCCTCTGTTTTTTCTGCTTCCCATTTCCCGGAATTCTACATTGGCCCAAGAGGATCTACAGTCATCCACATGTTCTTTTGTTTCCTGTTTCCCAGAGTTCTACATTGGTCCAGCGGTATTCCAGAGGTTTTCTGCTTCCTTTTCCAGTTCTACATTGGTCCAGAGGTTCTACGGTCATCTACAGGTTCTTCTGCTTCCTATTTTCCAGAATTCTACAATGATCTGGAGGTCATTCAGAGATTCTTCTGCTTCCCGTTTCCCAGAGTTCTACATGGCCCAGAGGTATTACAGTTGTCCACAGGTTCTTCTGCTTCCCATTTCCCAGAGTTTTAAATTGGCCTAGAGGTCATCCAGGGGTTGTTCTGCTTTTCTTTTCCTGGAGTTCTACAATGGCCCAAAGGTTCTATGGTTGTCTGAAAGTTCTTCAACATTTCTTTTTTCAAAGTTCTATGTTGACCGGAAGTTCTACAGTGTCTCAAAGTTCTCTTGCATTTGGATTTCCCTTTATTTTCCTTCCTTCAAGTTCAACTAAGCTACCAATGTAGTGCACTTCTAGTCATTGTTCAAATCACTTAGAAACTCTATGCTCCTTCACCCATCACCTGGCTGGCTCCCTTCTGCCCCACATTCACCCAACCCCCTCACCTGTCATCTCCAGGCCTTATCTGTGGGACCCACCTATTCCTCCACAGCCTACCCCCTGTGGCAGGGTCATCAGGGGTACCTAAGCCCCCTCTGGATGCCTCAATCAGTGCTGGGGTCCTTCACCCAGTAGGTGGTGTGGGGTCTTTGAGGGACCACAAGTGCCATCCTGCAACTGCTAGTGCTTTTTCCTATTTTCATCCCGAGCCTCGGACACTCTGCCAAGCTGGCAGTGGAGCTCGCTGCCCCTCCCCCAGGAAAGCATCCTCTGAGATGCTCATTCCTCCTCCCCTGCCCACCACCAGAGACCTAGGTTTGCTTCTAACCCTGTGTCGCCATCATCGCAAGCCACAGATACCACTGCACCAACAGGCTGGTGGAATGCTCCAACCTTTAACTTATTCCCCGGATATTGGTCATGCTATCATATATACTGTATGGAGGTTATTGTATGAGCAAGCATGCACAGCAAGGCTGTTTTTCAATTGAGAGGTTTTCATGGTTATAGAAGACCTCAAGAGCAAAGCTCAAGAGGTCTTGTCACAGAAACTTCAAGATTAAAAAATAGCCTTGTTGTGTATGATTGCACATAAACTCTCTTTTGTAGAGTATGGGCAACCATAAATTCACAATTGTGCCCTTACTTTTTTTTTCAGCACCGCTCTCTTTCAGGGTCAGCGTTCACTGCTGCGGCCATTTCATAAAGATTGGAGGCTTACACAATGTGCATGCATGAAGACGTTCAAAGTTATTGTGCTGCAGTAGCTACGTATCTAGTGCAGCACAACAAATGAAATACTGTAGTTACTGCAGCACAAGGGTATTCTAGGTATGGATTTCTACCTAGAACAATGTTCTACCATTCACTATAGCTCTTTATGAAATGGGCATCAAAATAGAGGCAATCTGATTGGGCAATACCTGTGCGATAATGTGTCTTACACACAGGAAAAAAGGTCCAACAGTGCCTAGTGGGCACTGATATTGGTAAAGCTGCCCACTCAATGTTCAGAAAAACTAAAGCAGCCATCATGTTTTGTCAACTGTGCCAGTGTTGCCTGCCTAAATTTGAAAAAGCTAATCTATCATCATGGCATCGACTTCAATCAGACTGCCTCTATTTTGAAACCCATTTCATAAACGGTCAAGCACAAAAACTCAGGACTGCCACAATTTCTTTCCATCTGCCTCCCCCCGCCCTGCTCGCTCGCAGTCCTCCTCTCAACAGCTGACTTGCCAGCCGCTAGCTACTTCCCACCCTTCTTCCTATTTCTCTCATTTTTTTACCTCACATACTGCTCTCTTGGATGACCTTCTTCACAGCAACACAATAATATTTAAAAAAAATCATGACTGCCTCTTCCTGTCCCTCCACATGCTTGCTTGCTCACTCAGTGAGTCACAGTCCTCCTCAATGAACAACCTATCACCCACTCAAAACTTTCTTTGCTTATCTCATTTTTTCATGCTAGTATGTCTGATGTTGTTCTTGTCACACTGACCTAGTCAATGCCCACATCCTTACCTCTGCTGTTCGCAGCTGCACTTCAGCACCCATTTCCCCAGTGTAACTGAAACAGTGGCATGTCCTCCCTGGTGCTACCTGCTCCTAAACAAGACAGAAATACCCACAAAAAAAAACACACACATGGGCATCATTTCACTACAATTTTACAATACCAAATGGAACTGAATGTAGCTGGGGAGGGTGGGTAATGCCATGACAACCAGAAAATGAACCAAAAAAAACTACAATAATGGCAGCCTTCTCAGGTAAAAAGTCCTCAACTCAAAAAAAAAAAAACAGTAAACTAAAGGTGGAGGAACTATTTTATTTAAAGACAAAGATTTAAGTTTTTTATTACTTACTATAGTTTTAATTTTTCACATCCCTCTACGATTTTAAATGCCCATTTCATAAGCGCAATAAGACATGACAGGGTGTGTGTTAACACTTTAACACACAGCTAGGAAGCTGGGCGCACTGGGCCTGTGGCCTCATGCCTCACTATGCCTCCTAGCTGTGTGTTAAAGTGTCTAACACACACACAGTTGTGTCTTATTGCTTACATATAGAGTTATAGAGTTATACAGCTAGAGAGTCATAGAACTAAAGCATTTTGGAGTTACAGAGCTGTAACATTATAGTTATAGAATTTACTGCACAAAGAGTAAAACGTTACAGTCACGGAGTACACAACTATGGAATTTAGAGAACTTTTGTAGCCCTGAGCCCTACTTCACATACAAACATATGGAACTGCCAGCACAGAGGTCTGCATACTGCGAAGTTCATCCCCCCCCAAAAAAAAAACAGGTTTAGTGCGCCAAGATGAAATGTCACGGATCAGCCAAAGCGAGCAGATAGTCGAACTGGATACCCAACAAACAGCGATTCACATGGACAGTGGCTTTTTAAGATTTATTTAAACATGAACAAACAAGCGGTTCAATGTAAGGTTCATGCAGCTTATGCTGTATTATGCTCTACACCCTCCCCAATACCCTTACCCTTACCCTCCCTCTTAACATGATCTCATCCCCTCTTAAAAAAACCCAATGATTTTCAGGTTTACTACCTCTCTGGTAGTCCAGTCCACCCTGTAATTACTCCCTCTGTGAAGAAGTGCCTCCAGTTTCCTTCCTAAACTTCCACCTGCCAGTTTGCAACTGTTTCCCCTTGTGTTTTTGTTCTCACTGAACCTAAATTTATAACCTGTGCTATAAGGTCTCTATCATGTCCTTTTATTCCCTTCTCTCCCTGAGCAAGTACTGTACATGTTAAGGTTCTCCTGTCCCTGTCACTATGACAGCTCCTGTTAGTCCTGAATCATTTTCACAGCTCTTTTCTGTAGTCTCCAGCAGGTTCATGTCCTTTTTGTGGTAAGGGCTCCAGTACTGCACACAGTACTCCAGATGTGGTCTCACCATTGAACTGTACTGTAGTAGTATGAGCTCTTTCCTCCTATTAGTGAACCCCCACCTATGCAACCCAGTCTTGTATTTACCCTTGTCATTGCCTTAATGCATTCTGCAGAGTGTTTTTCTCAGACACCATGACAGTCACACCTCGTAGTCTGTACTTGGCTCTGGGATTCTTGATCCCAGAGTGTACGACCTTGCACTTGTTTGCTCTGAACCCCAGTTGGCAGATTCCAGACAATCTAACTTTGCCAAATCCTTGACCCCGTCCTGTATCTACCCTCCCACAGAGCTTGGTGTAGTCCACATAGGCAGATGTTGCTGTTTATGCCTTCCCTAATGTCATTTATACACAGGTTAAACAGTACCAGACCAAGCACTAACCTCTGTGGAACTGCGCTGGTGACCGCCCTCATTCCTGAGTACTCCTCCCCCCCCAAGACCACCATACTTTGAGTTCTCCCCCTCCCTAGCCAGTTTGCAATCCATATAATCAACCTGTCTCCTGTCCCCAGGTCCTTCAACGTCTTGGTCAGTCTCTTGTACAGGACTAAGTCGAAGGACTTGCTGAAGTCCTGGTACAGTATGTCACTGCTTTGACCCTGCTCACTGCTCTGGCAATCCAATTGATGAAACTGATCAAGTTTGTTTGCCATAGACTCATGTTGCCTGATGTCCTGGAGCCTGGTAATCTTAAGAAATCTGACCAGCCTTTTCTTGAGAATAGTTTCCATCAGCGTGCCAACTAATAATGTCAAGCTGACTGGTCTGTAGTTCCCTGGCTCATCTCATGCCTCACTTTAATGCAGGGGTACTGCATCTGTGGTCCTCCACAAAACAAGGATACTGATACTCCCTTAACCTTTTGCTCTCCACTCCCTGATATTCTATTTTGAGTTACTGATGCCGTAATGTTTCCTCCTCCCTAGCTATATTAACCCTCTCCCTGACATTTTCCTCAGTGTCCTTCAGAAGTATATTTCTATGACTTGCCACTCCATTCTATCTCATTAAAGCCCTCCTCATGCTCACGTACCTGTGAGGTGTGACCCTTCCTGTCTAACACCCCCTTCCCCTCCACCACCACTGTTTTGTAGTTTAGTTGTTCCCCTGCTCCCTCTCTATCCTCAGACTTCAGGATCTGCCTGCCATGATCACCCCTCTCTATTTTATTCCATATTACCTCGGTGTCCCACCCTGACCAGTCATTGGACTACTACTTTTTGCACACTCCCCCCCCCCCCAATTTGTCACCAGTTTGCCCTCTAGCCCGTTACTGCTCTTCCTGGTTATCAGATACAAATCCGCCCCCAGCTTTCTGTATACTTGCCATTTTGGCACTCCCTCAGTCCTCCCATCCTCCCTGTCTAGACTGTCCGAGACTCCTACCCTCCACTACCTCACCTCTTCTAATACTTCCCTCCCCTGTGATATACAGCCCTCCTGACTGGTCCCCAAATTCATATCCAGGTTTTATTTTCTCTCCTCTTCCTCCTAGGTTTCCTGCACAGTCTATGACCTGGAAACCATTTTTATTTCTTTATTAATTTTATTATTTCAGAGTATATCTTTGTACAAGCTCATTTGCAAATGTTCCATGTCAAAAGAAATTGCAGTCATCAAAGCATAGCAGGGGAAACTGGAAACTTCTCAAACAGAAGAAGCAACAAAATATGTAGAGAGTCTACAATGATTGCAGGTCACTGCCGCACGACAGTGCTTTGGGAATGCTATACAAGGATCAGAACAGAGCTATGCATAGTATTTACACTATTAGCAAGCACATTTTTACTGGTACCTCTAGAGGTTTATGGGATACCCATGCTCCCCCTCCCTCCATCTTCTCCCATTTGTGCATCAGCCTGCCTCCCTTAACCTTTTCACCCTTTGAATCAGAAGAGTCCATGCTGTTAGGGCCTCTGAGCCTCTAATTTCCTATCAAATGCTACCTGCTGCACTCCTAACATTTTAATATTTGTCTCAGTAGCTGTATTTCAGCCACCATGAACCACAGTCTTCTACACATAACACATCCACTCCCAGAGTGTGCCAAGGGACACTGCTGCCCTGCAACCCATGAAGTTTACAACCCCCTTCCTGTTTCCTGCCTGAACATTGTCCCATACTGTTTAAAGTATTCTGAAGCATGCCTTGAGTCAACCCCTGGTAGGTAGGGATCTACTATGAAATCCTGTCAGTCAGTCTCCTGAACTCCATAAGCCCAAGTTTAGAAAACTGACAAGGTTTTAGTACAATGCGTGGGAAAGACCCCCATAACTAAAATAACCAACTCTGAGGGACAGCAGACCTCAGAGTAGGTTAAAAAAAATTACGGGGGGCAAAAGAGCGCTGTGCCAAAAGTCTTATCCCGGAACAGAACCCGAGTCTGCATCTAGTGGCTTAGCCCTCCACACCATGGCAGCAGCTCAGTCAACCTCAGAATTTTCCCCTCCCTTGTTAAGCCTGACTAGGGGTAGGGTAGCAGTTCGTCACATCCGCTACCTTACCCCAGTCAGCACCAGCTTCCCTCTGTTGGGTGAGCGTCTGTCGGGTAGCTGAACTTGGGATCCTGAATGTTGGGATTCCGACTATCGACAATTAGTAGGTACACCGGTAGGGTAGTACTGTCCAACCTCTTGTTGGTTCCCTGTGGGCCTATCCCAGATAGTGTTTTACAGATTACTTCTTCTATGCTGCCCACCAAGGGACTACCTCAGATAAGGTGTTACAGCCTACTCTCTCTGTACTGTCCCAGTGTATCTGTACTGCCCCAGTGTACCTATGCAGACAGGCATTAGAGCCTAATCAAATTCCTCTATATTGCCCCTCTGGGCCTACTCCCTCTATACCAACCCTGAGGACCCATCTCAGAAAGGATGCTACAGCCTACCCCTCCATACTATCCCTGTGGACCTACCCCAAATAAGGTGTACTGTCTGACCTGTGTGTCCTCTCCTACTGAAGCCTACCTTGTGACCTACCTCCTGGGTTATCCCAGCAGTCCCTGAGGCTCCACTGTTTGAGAAGTGTCACCTGTGGACCTGCAGCTTCCCCTATGGGTTCCCTGCAGACGTCCCCAAGTAAGACATCACACACCTGGCTCATGGCATTCATGCTTGGGGACACTTGACTCTCTGGGAAATATATACTGGACTGCAGTCGCGCTATTGACTGCAATCACATAGTAATGGCATCTGTTAATGGCCTCTAGGTCTGGCCTCGTACAGACCTTCACTTAGCCTACCCTAATAGTCAACCAGTCAGCCTCTGCTATCTCCTTCCCTCCTTCCCGGCCACACAATCTAATCAGCACACCATTTCAATTTAGACCCAAATAAGTAGCTTTGAACCCAAGTGTGAAAAATCAAAAATCAGTGAAACACTTCTCTCATTCAGCTCCAACCTCCCCGCTCATCACAGTGGCTGAAGATGCAACCTTCTGAGGAAAAGGGCCACTAGGTCTGGCATCCTACAGACCCTTCCCGAGCTGGCCCTCAATCAGCCTCTCACTACCCCTTTCCCTCTTTCTAGCCCCTATACTCTCATCAACACATCACTCAATTTACGCCCAAAATGAGCATTTTTGAAACCAAGTGTAAAAAATAGGGAAAGCATATCCCTTTTTTAAGACCCAGTCTTCTTTGCTCAGTAGGTGACTATAGATGCAAACCAGGGGATAAAGACACTGGCTCTTAAACGCTTTCTGAAAGCATGTTTTAAGAACATGTAAACAGTGTGGAAATCTCCTTTCCTCTCACTGTCTCCATGGTACAGTTTCTTGGTGTACAGTGACACCACCCTCCCTCTCCCCATGGCACAAATCCTTAATATCTGGGAGCACCTTCCCTCTACCCATCCCAATGGCACAGCAGGTCCAGTGTGTACGGTGCATACAGTGGCTCCACCCTCCCTTTCCGCATCCCCATGGCACTATTCCCTGGTGTCCATTAACCACCACCCCTAAGAGCACCACAAACCCTCAGTCCCGCAACAGGAGCTGGCGAAAGCCCTTATCTCATCTCAGCTAGACATTCTCTAATACATCCACTGTAGTGATTTACCAGCTGATATATCAATATAATAACTGGTCAGCAATTTCTCTCAATGTACTGACCAGGTTGATATTTTCCATAACAACCGGATGGTTGTTATGACATTCATGAGCCATGCCAGTCAAACTATGCTGCTGCCTCATTGGCCAACATTCTGTATGTGGCCGGGGCCAAACAGTCTCACAAACTGCTGGAGAAAAATTGCTGGTCTGTTATTATAAAATAAAGATGGGAAGGTTTATATGATATGACAGACACTTTTTCGTTGTGGGATGCTTGATAAACCCCTCGGGTTTCGCCCTCAGGGTTTATGTAGCATCCCACAACTCGGGTGTGCATTAAATTATCATATCAAACCCTTCCCCATCCATTGTTCTCTATATAGTCTTAGCGAGAAGCCTCTGAAAAATCATGTCAAAAGCTGTGATGTCAGAACAGTAAACTAAAGTATATCATTTTTAGAGCATCTTGTCACTCAAAGTGTCTGAAAAGGTCCCATTTACTCTACAGCATTCTGAAGTAAACGAACTTGATTCACGTCCCACTGGCACGTAAACAAATCTGTTAGTCTATGACCATTCTAAACCTTATAAACAGTGTTTGAAAAATACACAGCTTTTATCTTGAGGTTCTTGTGACATTAATAAACCACTAGAGCTTTGCCCGTCATGTTTTCTAAAACTGTGTGAGATCAGACTTTTCTCTCACACATCAGTTTATAGAAAAGAATAAAAAATATAGTGTAATTAAGTTGAATTATTGTTTGCAGTGTTACTACGGCAAACTTTAAAACTGAAACCCATGATTTAAAGCAGCTGATAGGATAGTCACAATACTTTTTTCCCCCAATGTTTTTCTAGCAAAAATCTCAATGTACCCATTTTTTTCTTCTTTCATTCCTAAACTAAGAAATGCGGTTTTGAAGTATTAAAAATTTTATGTTCCCATGCCATGCCAGCCTTGAAAAACTTGAATTTCTTGGTAGAGTCCTGTGCTGCGTATCATTTACCATCAGAAACATGGCAGCAACAACCTTGTACTCTCCACAGTAGGAATCTAGTATGTATATTCAACAGGTAACTATAACATAAAGAGAGTTTTGAAAATTGTGAGTGGCAGTAATTATTAGTCATTAATTACAAAGTTAAACTATAAAAACTATTTTAAAAATATATGACAAAACTAAAAGATATACCAAAGATGAATCTAGAGTTGTCAGAAATACATTTCTGTTATAGAAACTATATGATGAATTTTTTTGCTAACAAATGTTGCTGCTTTAAAGTTGAAAAACATTTTTATATTTGGAAATGTAAAATTACATGTTCCCATAATGTATAGCATCATGGGACAACTATGCAAATCACCATAAAAGAATGCAGAGTGGTTCATCTTTAAGGAAGACAGTATGGTGCCAGATGGCCTCTCACACAGTCTGCAAAGGGTGAAAACAGAAGACATGTACACATGTTTTGTCCTTCTCAAGACTCACCAGTGTGCCTCATGTGTAATAGCCCAGGGGAAGGGTGAACTAGCCATGTCTTGGTTTTATTGGTTTTGGCCATAGCGAGCCCAAGGCAGGAAAGTAATTTAAAAGAGAAAGCCCCCATATTCAGAGCCAAGAGAAGCAAAGTACAGCCTGTTGTGCTGCGCCAAAAACAGCAAACAGCCAGCTCTGAGCAATAATCAGCCAGTTAGCATGATTTAACAGAGTGTGCTGAGTATCAGGCCATGTCGGCAAAGTGCTAAGTGGATATGCCCCACACTGACATGACCCAAGGTTGCATATGGCCCACAAGAAATAGTGCTGCCCTTAACAGGACAGCACCAGAGCTTCTGTGAGCCACATTCAGTAGTGTTGCTCAGACAGTATCCTAAAAATACAGGTTACTCACCTGTAACAGGAGTTCTAGGAATGGTATATGTTGTTCATCCACACTTATTGGCAGGTTCCTTGCTGCTTTAAATCTTGCCAGAAGGTCTTCAAGCTGGCTCCTCCCACCCACCTGGGTGGTAAAACTCTCGACTTCGCCCCATGATGCCAGATCTGGCAGCTGGAAGCCAGGTTGTGCGTCAAAGCCGGGGAGGTCGGGTGGGTTGTGTGGATGAACAACATATACCATTCCTAGAACTCCTGTTACAGGTGAGTAACCTGTATTTCTAGGGACATGGATATGTTGTTCAATCCACACTTATTGGCAGACTCCTAGCAGTTCTCTGGGAGGAGGGAGGCAAAGCGCACACCCCTGATACTTACTTGGGAAATAGAGACTGGAGAACCGAGGCCGCAAAACCAGCATCCTGATGTGACTCGAGGTCGATGCAGTAGTGGGTAATAAAGGTATGTGCCGACTGCCAGGTAGCAGCCCTGCAGATATCCTGGATAGGGACATCCCTGGAAGCAGCTATCGATGCAGCAGTATGGCGTGTAGAATGAGCTCTTATCCCTCTGGGAGGCTCCATGCCCGCCAACCTATAGTAGAGCTCTATGCAGGAGGTGACCCACCTGCCTATCATCCACTTGACTGCAGGTCTGCCAGGTGCGGCTTCAGCGTAGATGACAAACAGCTGGCGAACCTCTCCCCGAACTTCAGCTATTCGCTCCTTGTAATACGTGAGCGCTCTTCTAGGGTCCAAAGTATGGAGCCTGTATTCGGCCTCCGAGGTGTGACTGGGGTAGAACACCGGCAGAGTCAACACCTGGTTAAGGTGAAACTCTGACACCACCTTCGGAAGGAACTTCAGGTGGGGGTGCAGAATAACCTTGTCCCTGTGGAAGACCAGATAAGGAGACTCGAAGGAAAGCACCTGGAGCTCTCCCATCCTTCTGGCTGACGTGATAGCCACCAAGAAGGCAGTCTTCCATGACAGGTGGGAAATATCGCACCTGTGCATCGGTTCGAATGGCTTGCCCATGAGCTTGGTCAATACCAGCAGTAGATCCCATGGAGGTGGACGTTCTCGCATCGAAGGGGAAATGTGGTCAAGGCCTTTGAAAAAGCACCTGACCACCTTCTCCTGCACCACCGACTGCTTCCCGGCCCGTGCCCGGTAAGCAGAGATGGCTGCCAGGTGCACCTTAATGGTCGTCGACCAAAGCCCTTGCTAAGAAAGGGACCACAGGTAGTCCAGGATGCTTGCCAAGGGGCAGGAGGAAGGGTCCAGGCCCTTTTCCCTGACACCAAATGGAAAATCTCTTCCATTTGAAGGCATAGCATTTTCTGGTCGACTCCTTACGGGACACCTCAATAACGTTGAGGACCTCGTCAGAAAGACCCAAGGCCTGGAACTCTAGCCACTCAGGAACCAGGCCATTAGGTGCAGGGATTGAAGGTCCGGATGGAACACCTTCCCCTGGTTGACTGAGATCAGGTCTGGGTGGGCTGGAAGCCGCCTTGGGAGCCTGGAGCTGAGGCTGAGGAGATCTGGATACCAGAACTGGTGGAGCCAGTCTGGGACTACAAGAATCACCTGCGCCTTGTCATTCCTTGCCTTGAGAAGCACCTTGTGGATCAAGGGAAATGGGGGAAAGGCATAGAAGAGGCCCGGGGGCCATGGCCTCAAGAAGGCATCCCCCTGCAGCAAGCCCTGCTGAGGGGGGCGGGCATGGAACAAACTCAGCTTTGCATTCTCCCTGGGGCCAAACAGGTCCACCTGAGGCATGCCTCAGTAGGAGAAGAGATCTTGTACTACCTCTGGCAGGAGAGACCACTCCTGAGACGCAGCCCCTATCCGGCTTAGGGCATCGGCCAGGGTGTTGGAGGCCCCTGCCACGTGAATGGTTAGGAGATCCGCCTCCAGGCTGCGCACGAGGGACCATATGCGGAGAGCTTCCTTGCATAACGGCATGGAGCGAGTCCCGCCATGGCGGTTCAGACAGTACATGGTCGTGGTATTGTCCATCTGGACCTGAACCACTTGACCCCGTAGGAACGGAGCGAAGGCAGTGAGAGCTAGACGGACCGCTCAGAACTCCAGCAGGTTGATATGGCATCAGGACTCCTGAGGGGACCAGAGGCCGTGCGCTCTGTGCTCCCCCAGATGGGCACCCCAACCCATCAGAGATGCATCGGTCGATAGAGAGACCGTCGGCTCGGGGTGAACGGGATGCCCTCCTGCAGATGTGTCGGAACGGTCCACCACTGGAGAGCGTTCCACATCTCCTGGGTCACTGTCACGTGCTGGTCCAATGGATCGCAGCGTTGAGAGTCCCCATTGAAGGGGACGCATGTACCAACGGGCCCAAAGGACCATGCTAATGCATGCTGCCATGAGGCCCAGGAGGCGCAGGAAGTCCCAGGCAGGGAGTGATTGCCCAACCAGAAATGATTGGGCAAAGGAGGAAAGAACCTTGGTCCTGTCAGCCAGGTGCCAAGCTCTGGCTCGAAGTGAGTCGAGCTCTGCCCTGATGAAGATTATCACCTGCTTCGGCACGAGTTCCAACTGGGCCTTGTTGATGAGGAGGCCAATCTGAGAGCAGACCTAGAGGGCCAGATCTCTGGACCACTCCGCCTCGACTCTGAAGGGGGCTGCAATCAGCCAGTCGTCCAGGTAGGGGTACACCTGGACCCTTCGGCACCGCAGGAATGCTGTCAACACTGCCATGCATTTGGTGAAGACCCTGGGAGTGAGGGAGAGGCCGAAGGGCATGGCCCAGAACTCGTAAAGGGATCCCTCTGCTCTGAAGCGGAGGAATCTCTAATGAGACGGACGGATCGGGACATGAAAGAACACGTCCTGGAGGTCCAGGGAACAGAACCACACACCTAGTTCCAAGGATGGGATTATCTGAGCCAGAGTGACCATCCTGAAGGTCCGAGACCTTAGGAACTTGTTCAGGTCGTGCAGGTCGAGAATGGGGCGCCATCCCCCCATCCGTTTTGGGACCAGGAAGTATCTGGATACAAACCCCGGGTCTGGAGGAGGATCTGCCACCTTCCTGATCACCTCTTTTCCGAGGAGCAGGGCAATATTGGCTTGGCGGGCTGACAGCGAAGGCTCTGTCATATTGCCCCCGAGGGTGACGGCTCAAAGGGTGGAACCTGCTCAACTCCAGAGGCAGGCCTTTTCCTACCACCTCCAACACCCAGTGGTCCGTGGTGATAGCGGACCAGGCGGAAAGGAAGTGGCGGATCCGTCTCTCCACGGGGAACCCAGGGGGTGATGAGGCTGAGGGCAGCACCCCTCAACCCGTCACTGGGCAGGCTTGGAGGAGGAACCGGCCAAGGGACCTCCTGGACCTTTACCTCCTTGCTTCCTGTTGGAGGAAGCCGCCAGCTTGGGTTTGGGACGCCAAGTGCGAGCCTGCTGGCCCTGTTGCTGGTGCTGTTGGGTCGGTTGAGGTGCAGGGGCCGAAGGACGAAAGGACTTCTGTTGTTGCTGCCGGTGGCCTTTGTCCCTCTGGGCAGAGGTGACTGAGTCCAGGGTGGCACTGAACTTTTCGATCCGCTGGAGGTGTCCCTCCACTCCAGGGCCGAAAAGGTTAGTCCCCAAGAAGGGGATGTCCACCAACTTGTGCTGGGTATCTGCCGTGAAGGTGGATATCCTCAGCCATGCTCTGTGGCGCATGGCCACAGTGGCCGCTACTGACGTGGCACAGGAATCACCTATGTCCAGAGCAGTCTGAAGCTGCTGCTTCGCCACTGCCCTACCCTGGTCCCGCACCTGGTGGACCGTGGTCTGCAGGTCAGTTGGGAGATAAAGGACAACCTCATCCAGGGAGCCCAAGAGGGCGTGGGAGAAGTGTGCTATCAGCACGGCCGAGCTGGCCTGTCAGGAGGCCGAGGAGGATGTGGCGTACACCTTGCACCCGCAAAGTCCAGCTTTTTGGACTCTTTGTCGGGGGCTTATCACATCCGGCGTTACTGGGCGAAAAAGCGTGGTATAACTAACCCCTCGGCAGAGGGGTGCTCCGAGAAACCAGGCAATGAGCCGGTAGGGACCACATACTTCCTAGCCATCCTGGTCGAGGGTGCAGGGCAGGAAGCAGGCCACTGCCAGAGCTCCAAGGCTGGGCCGACAATGGCCTCAGCCACCGGAAAGGCCTCCGTTGGGGAATCCCTGGTCCAGTATCTCCGTCAGGGGATATTTGGCCTGTTTGGACACAGGCCCGAGCTGCATCCCGGTGGACTCAGAGATGAGTTGAAGCACACCCAAGAAGGACGATGGGCTATCGTCCAATGACTGGCTCTCGGAAGACTCCAGGTCGACCTGCCTGAGAACAGGAGGAGTGCTGTCGGATTCCAAGAGTCTGCTAAGAGCTGCTCGGCCTCTGAGCCACCTCTAGCTGCCGAGGACGTCGGGAGCAAGGAGGGTGACCAACAACCTGTGGAGCAGACCGTGACCTGACCGAGAATCCTTCGAAGACTTCGGTTGTGGAGGCGGAGGTTCCACCACAATCGGTGGAGCAACTAGTTTTGGCCGAGCAACCGGCCCTGGAACGGGCAACTCGACTGAGGCGAGTGGTTGCTTCGGACGTTTGGGCGACAGACACTTGATGGGCAGGGTCTAGACCGGAGTCGGCCTAGACATGGACAACAGTAACTGCTGCCACATAAGCTCCTCATAGCGCCAACGTAATTTACGCCGAAGCCTCCCCTCATCCGAGGAAGAGGACGAGGAGGAACGGTGTCGCCACTGCACTCGGTAGATCGAGACCATCGGCGTCGGGCAGGAATGACTTGACGAGAAGAAGTCCGAGATCACATCTCGGGGGACCGAGGGCAGGTCTGGGAAGGAGCGGGGACACCCGCTCTTCCCTCGGCTCGGGACTTTAACTGGGACTGCGTCTCAAGGCGCAGGCAGATCCTTGCCCCACCGAGGGAACCGTGAAGGAGGGTTGTCGGCTCACCAGTCGATCAGCTCCGCTTAACGGATCGAGAAAATCGACTGCATCGACAGGAGTCTTGGCAAGCTGGTCTGATGGGGACACCGTGAAGCCAGCGGCCTGAGCCGCAACTTCGACCAAAGTCGACGGTCGGCTGTCCGGGGAAGGAGACCACTCCCGCTCCCACGAATGCCGATGGTGGGACTTACCCTTCAACTCCTTCTTCTTGGGCCAAGAAGAATGTCCCGATGGCTCCTCTCCCTTCATGGAAAGGGACTGACAAAGCTCCTTGAACGAAGCCATATACGAGGAACTCAGAGAGAGCGGGATAAATGCCGTGGCCGAGGAGGAGGAGGAAGATGTGGCCTGGGCCACCTCCTCCAGCTGCTCAGCTGAGCCAGCTGCCGCGGACACCGCCCAACGAGCCTCTTTTTTTTTCAACAACTGTTTATTAGATTTGATTAATACAGGACATCCATTACAACAAAAAGAAAAAACAAAACAAGCACCTGGAACCCAGGGTACAGCCCAAAACTGGCTGTATGAACTATTTACAATCCCATATACACACATACCCAGCAGGAGTCCATCCCTGATCAGCAAATATATCAATAATGACCCCTGTATAGACATCTACAATCCTCATTGCCAAAAATACTATACTATCCGTAGATGTAGACTAAATAAGTAAACCAAAAACATTTCCCTCACATATATATAGAAAAAAAAAAGGAGAGTGAAAGAAAAGAAAAGAAAGGGGAAAACAAGAAAGAAAAGGAATCCAAACAGGAGTCTAAGCCAACGTGCTACCCCTATATTATCTCAGAGCACCAAACCAAAGGTGCGTATCCAAAAAAGAAAGAAAAAGAGGGCACCTAGAGTTAGATCAGAGGTGGAGTCCTACTATATCCCCTAAAGAGAGAGAGAGAGAGCCCATCCCATTTAATCTCTGAAAGGCATACATTCTGGTTCCTCCAAAACCCTTACTAGGATCCCAAAAAATCTAAATAATGACCACTTTACCCCCTCACATGAACCAAATATTAATTAACCCTATCTCTTTACCAGAGATAAAAGAAAAAAAACCAAGCCCTTACTACACCGAGGATGACAGACGAACCTAAAATGATCTCTATAATGAATAGATCGCTTCCAGAGTTGCCCACCTCTTGGCATATAACTGTTTGTTCCCCTCACTCCAGAGCTGCCTCTTTATCCTACCCAATATGACCAACAGGTCCCCACTAGCCATAAGAGTACTCCTGGTCATCTTTCCAGTGCCGGACTAGAAAAGACTTAACCAATGTCGTCATTAGAGCCAAATGAAATTTGGCTAGGATCCCAGGGACTTTTGAAAAATCACCCAGAACACACACCTCTGGGGTGATGAACTCCGAATAATTCATCAGCGAGTCCATACGCTGCCTAATTTCGAACCACAGGGGGGAAATTTTACAACACTCCACATCACATGAAGTAAATCCCCAATTCCCATCCCGCATCTAAAACAGTGGTCCGTCTGCCTAAGCTTTCTGTCACAAAGTTTCGCCAAGGTAAAATAGAGGTCAGACACAATAAAATATTGCATGGTTTTAAACTTAGGAATTGGTATGTACCTAAGGCCTTTCCAAATTGAATCCCAGACAAGATGCTTGGGAGCCATAACCTTGTCCCAATACGCCACCTGAGTGGGCAGGGGGACTAACAAACTCCAACAACGTCCTATAAATCTGAGAGAGGGCATTTGCCTTGGTCTCACTGGGTCCAAGAGGTCCCATGTAAATGACCCATCTGAGAACCCTCCATCTTTCTCACCACTGACTCCAACAACCGAATCAGTTCAATTTTTGAAAAAGGGCAACCCTCCATGGAGGCAGGGATAACGACTCTTACACCCTGAACAAGATCCTCACCCTTAAACCCCTCACCTGGAAGGTCCAACGATCGCTATCATCCGCCCCAATTTCAATGTGGGGTTACCAACCAATGGTTGGTCCCAGGATTTCAACTGCAATTTCCTTTGTGCTGGGAGAGAGAGGACCACCACGCCTCAGTGACTTCCCAATCGGGCTCCCACCTTCTTTGCTAAACACCCTTACCAAGTTGGCATATATTAACGCCTCAGGCGAAAATCACGCTCTCTTAAAATCTGCATCTCGATTTGCAACCATGTTGGGGTGTAGGTTTCACCTACAGTCTCCCTAGCATATGAGCATGCAACCCAATTGCCCTGCCACATAATATAAAAAGATCGGGCAGCTTGACCCCACCCTCAGCTGGGCAAGCGGAGTGAATCATATTGCTTTCTAGGTGGCTTAGAATTCCATTAGAAGTCCGAGAGAAGCTTCCTAATAACCTTGAACCAAGTAGCAGGTATGTCATACGGGGCAATATATAGTGGGTATAGAAGCCTGGGCAACATATTCATTTTAATAAGGCTGAGTCTAGCTGTAAATTCAAAGGAGCTTGTTCCATCTCAATATGTCTCCCTTTCTAGTTGATATTACCCCCTCCATGTTGGTGTCAGCCCTCTTTCACTATTTGCCATGACCCGGATACCCAAATATTTTTATCTCATCCTCCACTGGAGGCAAAAGTGAGCAAAATCTGCCCTGAATACATGTGGGTCAAGGGTGAACTTGAGTTTTAGTTAAATTCAGTTTATAATTTGACACCACTGAAAAACGCCGATCAGATCTCGTGCTCTCTCAAAGCTACCAGCTGGGTCCTCTAGGTGTAACAAGATATCATCTCACGAACACTGTAAACTTAAGTTCCCTCCCCTATCCTTACCCTTTGATAAGTTTGTCCTCCTTAAGGGCTCTCAACAGGGTTCTAGATAGATATTAAATAGTATTGGTGATAGGGGCATCCCTGTCTAGTCCCATTCTTCAATAACACTTCTTGTGAACTGTACCCATTGCATAAGACCCTAGCTGTGGGGCAGCGTGAGATGTTCAATACCCTTAAGCAAGCCCTCCGGAAAACCCATCTTCCGCATTGTGGCAAACAAAAACCATGAGAAACCCTATCAAGCGCCTTTTCGAGCCAATGATATTAGAGCTAAGGGTAATTGGGAACTGGCATGGGCAATTATATGGTGCAGCTTCCTATGAGCATCCTGAGTTCCCTCCTGGCATAAAACCCACCTGCTCCTCACTGATCAGAAATGGTGCAATACTCAGTATTCTATTAGACAAAATTCTTGTTAAAATCTTAATATCCTGGTTCATGAAAGCTATAGGTCTATAGCTATCAACCCTATCCCTAGGTTTATCTGGCTTGGGAATGAGGGAAATAAATGCTTGGTATAGGGCGGTGGGGCAACCCTCTCGCATAATGGTATTATAAAAAGTCTAGTAACAGAGGAAGTATCGTCCTAATATGTGCTTGGTAGAACTTCGCATGAAGACCATCTGGTCCCGGAGTCTTGCCCATCGGCAAAGACTGCACCACCCCAGTATCTCAAGCTTCCGAATGGGAGCCGTAATCTTACTAGCTGTACTTCATCCAGAACTGGGAGGGATAATCTCTCAAGAAAAGCATTCACTTCCACTTCCTACTGCATTTCCCAATCCATATATACCAGTGAAATAGGATGCAAATGCCTCTGCTATTCTTTGAGGATCTACTATCAACTGCCCTCATACCAAATCGAGTAATAGTTCTACTAGCTTCCCATTCCCTAATCCTAGCTCATAGCAACGCACCGGGGCATCCCCTGAAGGAGATATTTAGCCTGCATCCTATCCAACCAAAGTTCTACCTTACCATATCTAATATCCTCCCATTCCCCCTTAGGGATTTAAGTTCTCTATCAATTTCCTCTGAGGACCCCTCCAAGGAGATATGACTATCGCCCCCAGAATAAATTCCTCCTTGGCCTTCCTCAGTCTATTCCTTCTAGCTGCTAAAGTCTGAACCGCCCTACATATAAGACCTTACATGTCCATGCCAGCTTTTGGTCTTGTAAAGATGGTAACTGAGACTGAATGAATCCTTCAAATGCTCGTCAAGCTCTTCTTGAACCTTAGGTTCTGCTAGCAGGAAATCATTCAATCTCCACCTGACTGACTTGGGAGGAGCAGGAGCTGGTTCCCACAGCAGCAAGATGGGGGAATGATCCGAGAGAACCCTGGTCTCAGTCATCATTCCCTTCACTTCCCTGAGGACCTCACTACTGACCAGAAAGAAGTCAATCGCTGACTGGGACGTGAGCCCAGAATAAAAAGGTCATAGAGCTGCCCTTCATAGAATGGGTCCTGCACGGATCCACCAGAGCTGTCGCTCCACCATCTTGTTCAAGGCAACCTGTGCTTTGGTTAAGGGTTTACCAGATGGAGGAATCTTATCCTCCCAATTACTGGCACACACATTCCAGTCCCCAGCCAAAATAAGAAGCTCTGTAGGCAAGGCTGTAATGTCGCTTCTATAGAGGCAAAAATCTATGGAAGAGGAGGACCAAATATAGAGGCAAAGAAATTGCCTTGCCAGCTAAAACCCGGACACATATATCCCTACCATCCTCCTCTAACAACCCTGTTCCATCCTAAAGGGACAATTGTTTCTTACCAAAATCGCCACCTCCGACGCTTTTTCCTTACCCTGCCCATACACCTGGCCCACCCATAGTTTTTGAGACAGCTTAATTCCTCCATCAATAAATGTGTTTCTTGCAAAGCAGCTATATGCGCCCAAGTAATTGATATGCCTGAGAATGACCATTCTTTTCGTCTACCTCTAAGCCCTTTAACATTCCAAGAAAGTATATTAATACGGCCATTATCCATCCACTGAATCATAACATGGGATCCAATCCACCCTGACTTTGCCTTTCTTCCTTGTCTCCCTACCCAGCTTAAATGCTCTCTCTCTCTCTTCCCAAGCCCCAATCCCACCCCTCCCTGCCCCCGATCCTTCGATCGCCCTCCTAAGTTTCATCGGTCATGGATGAGCTTCCTGTGGTTTCCTCCTGCCTGCCCTCCCTAGCCCAATCTCAAAGAGGACCACCCGTCTCCTGGTTATACCATAACCCCTCATCTCCCCAACACCCTCCCAGTTCACATATTCCCCTAACAGTTCAAAGAAGAAAACAACACAGAGCCAAGCAGTGCCCTGTTGTGAGTCCCAAACCAATCTCTTCACACCGCAGCAAGTCCTAGCAGGCTAATTCCACCCCATGGGGGGATCTATCAATACCCTCCTAACATATTTCCTCCAGTAAAATGGCGTCACCGACCCTTGGAGCTAAATCCTGAGGACCACAACCCCTCCAAACCAAACCCCCCCACCTCCCTCGAATTCCTCGATCAAGCCCACACAGATCGAGAACCCAAAATGTAATCCCAAAGGATACCACCCAAAAAAGAAAAAGAGGGAAGAAGGAAGAGGTAGGCAATATAGCCCTAACTAGCATAAAATAACAATTCAGCTCGGTTGTATAAAGTCCTTGTCAAACTGCAGAGAAGTCCACATAACCTAGCTCCATCCAGGCAGTCCACCTCAAGTCGGAGGTTTAAATAAATTAGGAAGTTCCATACGTAGGCTTTCCAGTGCATCCCAAATACCGCTTTTCCCCAGATTGCAGCCTCACCACCAATGTTGTTGGATACTGTATGCGAAATTTAATTCCGGCTAAATACAGCTTCTTCTTAATTTCCACATATTCCTTCTGCTTCTCTCGAATTGAAGGGGTTTGATCCTGGAACATCCAAAGGGTTGCACCATTCCACTGGAGAGGTTTGATCTGTCTGGCCTTCCACAGAACGTGCATCTTCTCTTTAAAATTAAGGAACCTCATGATGATCACTCTGGGCCTCGCTCCCGGCGGAGGAACTTCCCTCAGGGCTCGATGGGCTCTTTCTAGATTATATGTTTCTCCATATGGTGTCTGACCCCAAAGCTTTAATAGTAAATCCTGTATGAATGAAACACAGTCCACCCCCTCAGACCTTTCAGGCAACCCAGCCAGTACCAAATTATTTCTTCGGCTTCTTGCCTCCTGGTCATCAATCCGAGATTCCAATTTTTTAATTTGTTTCTTGGCCACAATCAGCTCTTGCTCCATAGATAGCACTTTCCTTTCCTGCGATGCAATCTTGGCCTCTGCATCCCCCATACGCTGAACCAGGGACTGCAGTGCCGGTTTAACTGTGGCAAAGTCCACTACCAGAGCTTGCAGCAATTTTTTTATTTCTTGTAGGTCCTCATTCGACTGACCCGTCGCCCCTCCTCTATCTATATCTTCTTCTAATTCTGCGTGAGTAGGGGACTGAGACTTGGGTCTTTTGGTTGCGGGAGATCTTGCCGCTAGGGGCTCAATTGCTTCGGGCTCCATCTGTACGATTAGCCGCGGCTTGCGGCTTCCAACTGCAGCACACCCTGACGGAACCTCACGTCGGTATCCCCGGGCAATTAGTGCTCGGCTGTTGCTCCAACACCCGATCGCTAGCGTTCACAGCCCCTCTAAAATAAAAAGTGACCAAGAGAAGCGGACCCCCGAGGAAATAAACTTTAAATTTAGTAGCTCGGGCCTAGGAGCGGCAAGGAGGACGTCCGACTCGTCTCAGCACATCACGTGACCAACCCCAACGAGCCTCTTTTGATTTCGCCGACGGAAAACGCCTCTCAGGGCGTCCAAGTTTCGATCAGGCAGCGCGATCATCCAGGATGTTGGCCGAGAAAGAGTAGCGCAACTCGCAGGCCTGCGGGTCATGATCTAGGCCAAGGCAGTAGACACACGTGGAGTGCGGATCCATCCTGGACATTTTCTGCCTGCAAGGGCACCTCCAGAAGCCGGGATAGATTTGTCCATCGCAGCCACGAGGGAAGATGAAGACCGAAGTTCAGAAAACTTCAAAACCAATTCGGACGAACCGAAGAGTTAGGATCCAGTCTAAAACGCAGAACACTAAGGAGGGAACCTGAGCTTCCAAGCGGTAAGGAAGATCTGGCATCATGGGGCAGAGCCGAGAGTTCTACCACCCAGATGGGTGGGAGGAGCCAGCTTGAAGACCTTCCGGCAAGATTTAAAGGGGCAAGGAACCTGCCAATAAGTGTGGATTGAACAACATATCCATGTCCCTAGAAACCAGGATACCAACAGATACCTCCTGTTTGGCCAGATAGCTGCTGTGGTAAGATGGTAGTGCTATCTGACCATAGATCCTACCCGCTAGGATCCAGTGCAGGGATCCTACAAATGCTGTGGATCCAAGCAACAAATGTTGTAGATCCAGTAGATCCTAGCAACAGATCCAGCTCAGATCCTATCGGACCTAGGATCGATCGCTGACTCCGGATCCTAACTATCTGACCTAAGATCCATTGCTATCTGACCCCAGATCCTAGCTATCTGACCTAGGATCCCTGGAGCCTAACTAAGATCCATCACTATCTGACCCCCGGTCCTACCTCTGTCTTTGGTAGGATACCAGCACTATCTGACAGATAGTGGTATGATCCAAAAAAGCTCTATCTGAGCAACACTAATATTTAGCATTAGCATGCAAATTAGCTCATTAAGCATGCAGGGTGCTAAGCGACCATCTGCATGCCCATTATGGGCTCATTTACACGTGCACTGCCCCATACTGCCCATATTGTAAACTTTTATTCCCTGGTGTATAATGGACTCACTCCCTCGCATTGTCAATAATATCATATACCTTGGGTCTAGTGCCCTCCACCCCCAGGTCCCATGTAGATGGAAACTCTCTGGTGTGTTAGCACTCACCCACCGAATGCCAACAACCCCACCAGTGCAAGTACCACCAGCCCCCGCTGAGGACCCCTGCACCACTATCACTCTGGTCAACTTTTGGTACAACTATAGCAGATGGTTGCCCGAAAGCCCTCTGGTCACCTCCTTGGCTGGCCACTATCTGATAGTCATAGTGTGCGATCAATTTTACTTTTGTTTTTATTCTTAACTAAATGGAAGCTGTTGACTGGGAAGTGGAGCACAATACGGGTGCTCACGACATGTGGAGGCAAATCGGGACAGTGTGGATAGTGAAGTCGGTCAAAATGACAGCTTTCAGTCAAGCTGTGTGCTGAATTTAAAAAAAGACATAGCTATCAAATATGTGTTTATTTGGGAAATTGGGAGGGGGTTTGGCGTGGGTTTAACGTGATTACTCTGCTATTATGAGGGGGAGGGTTTTTATGTATGTTACGTGGTCATGTGTGTGCTGGACCTTAATACACTGATGTTGTACTGAGATAACGTCACTGTACAAGGTGGCCACTGACCAATCCGAAGGCAGGATTTTTCTTGCCACTGTATCACGTCCTGTTGCCCAGAACCTATCTCCCCACTTTCCCATTTGCAGGTTATACCTGCTGGCCACTAGAGGGACCTATGCTCCCTCACTACTTCCTACTCCTACCTGTACAGCACTACTTCCCTGGGATCTTGCTCACCATAATGTATTGGCCCTGCCTCACTCTGCCTGTGCCTATCCCCAGTAGCAGTGCACTTACCCACTTACCCATCTACTAGTCCACTGTGCCCTGGCACCCTCCCTCCCTTGCTCCTGAACCTCCTCTCCTGCCCCTTGGGACCTCTGTGTGTCCCGTCCCCCTGCCCTCCCCTAGCTTTCTCTTCACCTCAGGCACATCTGGGTGTCTTCTTATTCTTGCTTTCCTCCTGTACCTCCCTGCCCACCCCTGCTCCCTTAGCCTCCCTCCCTCCCTCTCATGTCAATCGTGGAAACCTCTCACCATCTCCCAGCCAGGGTGTTAGTGATGCTACTACTCCTGTCAGGGAACATTCATCCAAACCCTGGCCCGGTTCCCAGGAGCTCCCCAACTCACACCACAGGCCTATGCATGGTCTCCATGAATATCTGTAGCCTCCTAAAAAAGTTTGACTCACTACAATGCCTGGTCACATCAATTAACCCTGATGTCATCACCCTGGTTGAGACTTGGCTGTCAAAATCCTCCCCTGACTCCCTAGTCTCCCTTCCTGGTTTCACCCTTTTCCGGTCCGACCGTGTTGGGAGACGGGCTGGTGGCTGCGCTATTTATGTCAAGGAATCTCTCCCCGTACTAGCCCTGCCTACTCCCATCCTTGACTCCAGGGCCCAGGCGCTCGCTGAAACTAACCTCCTGACCCTCTAAAGGGACCCTTTATCTGACTACTGCACACGCCCCTCAGGGACCAAACGCAGGCCATTGCCTCTCTACAGAATACCTCACTTCTACCTTCCCGCTGATCAAATTCTGTGGTGACTTAAATGTCAACTGGCTCAGCCCTCCTCCTCCTCTACCCGAGACTCCTTTTCTGCAATAGACCTAACGCAACTAGTTACCCACCCTACCAGAACTAACCCCAAGAGAGGCTCCAGTACCCTGCTTGATGTGGTACTCACCAACCGCCCTAATCAGATCCCCAATGTACAAGTCCTCCCAGACTCTCTCAGCGATCACTCCCCCATTCTATTCCACTGGTCAACCTCAGTCCCCAAACCCATAGTACAGTCCACATGCCGGCGGCATCTAATACCTGGTGGACTGATAAAACTTAAGGAACTTCTGTCCCAAATTGACTGGTCTCCTATACAGGCAACTCCTGACATCGACACAGCTCTCCTTCTTTACCCAAACTTTTAATAATGCCTGTGATATCTTTGCCCCAGTGTTGACCCGCTCCAAAAGGAAGAATGCCCCTGGGTTACCCCAACTTTGATCCACCAGCTCAAACATAGGACAACCTTATGGCACCGTGCCATTGAGACTGGCCGCCCAATGACAGGCGGTAAGAGTTGCCTTCTCAAACAAGTGCACTGGCCATCAGAAAGGCCAAGTCTGAGCACTATCGGTCCTCACTCACTGCCTCTTGGGGAATCAACATAAACAGTTAAATGGGAGTGCACACTCCCCCACCCACCCAGATCAACATTAATGGTGTGATCTCCTCAGACCCAGCCCTCATAGCCAACCACCTCAACACCTCATTCACTGACCTTAGCCCTATCCTCCCTACAAATTTTTTTGACCTCCTCCCCAGCACCTGCCTGAAATCTTTTCGCCCTTATTTTCTCCTCCTATGTTTCTGCCCAAGAACTTAGGCGCACCTTGTCACTGCCCTCAAGAGTAATAGTACAGGCAGTGACACCTGGATCCGTGTGTCCCACGGCTGGTCGGCTGGTCTTAGACACAGTCCCACCCGATCACATGCCTCATCAACCACTCTCTTTGCCTGGGAAGGTTCCAACTGCCTGGAAAGTCGCCACTGTCACCCCTATCTTTAAAGGTGGTGATAGGACTGTGGCTGGAAACTATCGACCGATCTCCATTCTCTCTCCTCTCTCCAAGGCCTTGGAAAAGTAGTGGCCTCCTCAAATCTCTGACACTCTCCACCTACAATGTCCTTTGTCCTGAGCAGCATGGCTTCCGAGGGCCACAGTACCAACACAGCCCTCCTAGAGTTCTCCAGCTTTCTCCACTCCTCCTAGACACTGGTTCTCTGGCTGGTGCTGTCTTCATTGACCTCTCTAAAGCTTTCGACACTGTCTCCCACCCTCCTTCTTGATGCCCTTAGTCTCTGGTTTTGCTGCTGGGCTATCTCCTGGTGCACCAGTTATCTGTCTGACTGCCACAGCGTAAAAATTAATGGACCTACTCAGACATCTGTCCCATCTTTTTCTGGTTCCCTGGGCCCATTCTGGGCCCTCTACTAATTCTCCCTTTACCTTAACACCCTTCCACGCTCTTGCTCGGGAACATTCTACTGTACGCTGATGATACAGTCATCTTTGCCTCAAGTTGTAACCCTACTGCCCTCCAGGACTCGCTGCAGAAGTCCTTCACTGAAGCCGAGGCTGGTTCAAGGAACATAGATTGGTGATAAATCTTAAAAACAAAACCATGTTCTTCATCATCCCCAAAACAAGTCCTGCAACTTCAAACTCCTCATTCACTCTGGGTCCTCATTCCCACTCGAACAAGTTTGCTCCTATAAATACCTAGGGATCCATTTTGACCCTCCCTCTCCTTCCATGGACACATCGCTGCCCTAGCCACTGCCACTAATATCCGATTGGGCATCTTACATCGGTATAAACACTGCCTCCCGGAGGCTCTTGACTCGCAGTCACCTCCCTATCCTGTCCCTAGTGGACTATGGACTGCCGTGTATGGTGCTGCTGATCAGACCGCACTCCATAAAATTCGCACTACTCTGAATAAGGCCTGCAGGTTAATTACTGGAGCACCTAGGATGACACACACCTGTCTACTGTATGCTAAAGCGCTGGTACTTGATCTCATGGAGAGCCTCAAATATCTTACCTGTACCCTTACAAAAAGACCCTCCTTGGGCTTTCTCCACCAGGATTGACCACCACCATACCGCTCTTTGTCCCACTAGTTCATACTCGGACCTCTGAGAAAACCTCTTGTTATCCCTAGAGCTAGGACCTCTCACGGCCAAAGAGCCTTCAGCTTTAGGCCCCTCCTGGTTCAACACACTGCCTCCCTCCATCTCAGGCTCCAACTATATGCATGCTTCAAAACTTCCTTACGTAACCACCTTATTAACACCGATGCTGTAACTGCCACTAGTCAAAGCCGTACTCAATACTTTATGACAAAGCTTATTACTAAGCTGCTAAGGACTACATAACTTGGTATTGTTTGCATCCATCCTACCTGTACCAGCTTGTTTGTATCTATGTCTTAATTTTACTGTTATACTTATGTGTTGTACTGCTATACTGTGTATTTTGGTTTGTCTTACTGTGACAAGGTACCTTTGTAAATGAGCCTATGGCTCAAAGGTTTTCCAAACTGCTGTTTAAATAAAATAAAAAAAAAATAAATAAAATAAAAATAAATAAAATAATGTACTGTAATCACAGATGCAGAGGCAGTAACAACAGAAAAAGGCCCGTCGGCCCATCCAGTCTTCACACTGTGCTTAGCTACTCGTATTGGCCCCTAGTGGCCACCCTTCCCTTCGTTTCTCACCCACACCCTTAATCAACCCCATACTCATGTCCCGTCCCTATCAGAAGCTGCCCACTGATTTCACCTGTACCCCTCCCACCGGCAGCTTGCTCCACTTCTTTTGTGAAACAGTGCTTACAGATATCCCTTCTGAATCTCTACCCTACAAATTTAAGTGAGTTTCCCATCAGCTCTGCATCTGATCTCAAGCTTGGCAGCCACTCTATTTTTCCCATGCAGGTACTTGTATGTCTCGGCCATGTTGCCCCTTTCTTATCCCTTTCTCAAAGGTGTAATGTCCTACAGCCTTTCCATGTATGTCTTTCCCACTAGTCCATGGACAATCTTGGTTGCACTGCACTACTGCAGTGCTTCCACCTTGTCACTGTCTTGCCTCTGATGTGGACTCCAGTACCTTTAGCAGTATTCAAGTTGTGGCAGCACCAGTGACCTGTACAATGGATCACCTTCTGACTTTTAATGTTTCATCCCCCTCTCCAAGCAGCCCAACATCCCATTGATCTTGCCCACATCTCTACTACAATGTACTGTTGTTTTTTGTCTTTCCAGTATCTTGACCCTCAGGTCCTTTCCTCTGTGGTTCTTTCCAGCATCTGTCCCCCATTTCGTATTGCACTCTTGGGTTCCTCTTCCCAATGTGCATCACTTTTACATTTTTTTTTGCACTGAAATCTAGCTGCCTTTATCTTTGATCAGCTCTCCAAACTGCCCAGATCCTCCCCGAGTTCCCTTATCTGTTCCTACATCCCACCAACCCTTTTTGCAGATTTTTTTGTCATCTGCAAAAAGGCAAACATGCGCTCAGTTCCTTCCCCATGTCACAAATGAATACATTGAAAAGGACTGTACCCAGCAACAGGTACTCCAACTGTTACTTCTCTGAGCTCAAAAAATACCCATTAACTACAACCCTTTGTGTTCTTCCTGTCAGCCAGTTCTACACCCAAGTTGCCTTATGTTCTTGACCAGCCTTGCATGGGGGACTGAGTCAAAGGCATTGCCAAAATCAAAGTATACCACATCTACTGCCTACCCCCTATCTGCTGCCTGGTCAACCAGTCAAAATCAACCAGATTTGTCTGGCAAGACCTCTTCCTCCTCTCCTCTTTCTCTCCATGTTGTCTAAGTTCGTGTAGCCTATTTTCTCCAGGAAGTCTACAGTTCCTCCCTTAGTAAAGACTCCATAATTTTTTACCACTAATGACAACAAGCTAATTGGTCTGTAGTTTCCTGGCTCATCTTTCCTTCTGCTCTTGTGTTGACACACCACATCTACTGTCCTCCAAACCTTATGGACCACCCCTGTGGGAAAACGAGTAGTTGAGTATGTCTGCAAGAGGCCCTCCTACCTCCTTCAGCATCCTCGGGTAGAAACCATCAGGTCTCATAGATTCATTTACTTTTAACCCTGTAGACTTTTCCAACACCCTTTCCTCTGTTATTCTGACCATGATACTTGAGCCGTTGCTCTACTCCCTTCCCTTCTGACACACAGTCTTAAAGTAGCAGTGTGTCAGTCTGGTGAAAATTTTGACCTATACTTTTTGTAAGCAAATTTTAGAGTGCCACTTACCTCCTGACTTGTATGGTACCCTTCTTTCCACACAAAATATGAGTAGTTACAATTAAAGATGTAATTAATAATGGGAGTAACAAACAAAGGTTTTCTAATACAACGTGTGTGGCAAAGTGGCAAGGTCATAAAGCTATTTTTAAGGCTTGAAATTAAGAGTATGGTACCATCTTTAGGTTACCAATTAGGGTACAAAGTCCAGGGCCAACATACACAACAGCACTGTAATCAGAATTGGCTTTAAGATGAATGGGGGAAAATACCAATCACTCCACTCAAATATAGTTTTGAATAGTGCAAATAATGTGAGCATCTCTAAACACTTCAAAGTGGAAAAACAACATATCAAAACACATTCAGGCAGAACCCATTAACAGCTCAAAATTACAATAAAACTGGGCAAACCTATATAGCCATTACCATCAGTCAGTTTCATAGGTCTGTATGAGTTGTGTGAGGCCGTTGACCTTTAATTAAACTCGCCACCTTTTATGGTAGAATATTTTCTTTGCATTACCCATGTATCATCTAGTCTATTTTTAAATGCAGACATTGTTGTACTATTAACTATAGGTTTAGAAAGCATATTCTAAATATTAATTATTCTTTGTGTATACCAGTTACTTCTTTTGACAGTTTTATTTTTCCTTTTAGTTTGTTCATGTGATCTTGTGTTTTTTTATATTATTTTGCCTGATTAATTCAAAATGTTCCATAGTAGAATTATTTTATATTGCATTATATGCTAAGCAAAGATCTCCCCTGGTTCTTCTGTACTCTAATAAGTACAGCACCAGTTTACTCAGTCTTTCTTCATAGTCAAGATTTTGCATATCTCTAACCCTTTTGGTTCCTCTTCCTGCACTTTTTCCATCATTTTCTTCCCACCTACTGTTTGCGGTGCACAAAAGGGGGAGCAGTACTCCAGATGGTGTCTTACTATATTGGAATGTACTCTATATTGTATGGAATTGTTCTCAAGCAATGTTTTAAAAGTTAGATACAACAATATAACTGAAAGCTGTGCAAGACATTGCGAATGCAATGCTCATGTTAATGAAGATTTAAAACATGTTATTTTAGATTGTCACTGGTATGTCAAACTTAGGTCTGAGTGGCTTGTTCCACTTTTGCAAAATATTCAGACAAATGATGCACAACAGATATTACAAATATTATTTACAAGCAATGATGAATTGACTCATAATTATTGCCTTTTACTTAGAATCAATTTTTAGAATTTGTTTAAAGAAAGGACTCTAATGGGGGTTCTTTATGCTTCCTACATATGTTTTGACAAAATGTGTGCCTAAATATCTACTTGCACAAGCTTGTACTTGCAGTAGGTTTTAATAATGGAATTATTTGTATGAAATGACTATTTTAAACTGCTATTTATCGACTCCCTGTAATCCCAAGATGTTGTACTGTGATTTTATGTTACTGGTCTGTGACCGAACAATAAATTTACTACTTATTACATTATATTGGAATACAGGGGGGTGGTTACCTCAGGCTCCCTACTTTTAATGTCCCTGAATATACATCCTAATGTTCTTTTTACACATATTTTGACCATAGTTTGTGTGTGTAAGTCAAAAGATAAGTTGTCAGAGATAATTACACAAAGATCCTTCTAGTTCATAGTTACATGCAGAACAGTGTTAAGTGTATAAGTCCTTCTTGGGTTATTGTGACCCAGGTGCATAACTTTGCATTTTTTTCTCATTAAATGCCATTTTATTCTCCTTTGCTCAGTTCTCTAGGTTGGTTATACTTTCTTGAAATTTTTGTCCTGAATGATGGTTATTAACTATACTACCAATTCTGCAGTCATCTGCATATTTACATATCCATGAGCTGCTTTCTGTCTGCATTGTGAATACCAGAATATTAAAAAAGTGGGCCCCAGGACTGAGCCTTTGGGACTCCACTTGTGACTTTTCCCCCAAGGTGACATATTACCCCTTATTTCTACTCTTTGTTTTCTATCACTAAGCCAATAGGTAATCCAAGCTACTATATTGGTAATCAGGATGGACAGTCTGCTCAAACAAACTGGTCTTAAATATTGTCTAAAAACAGTCACTGAACGTGGAAATGTAATGGAAAAACCAGTACTGGTTGCAATGCTTTTTGCGTATTTCCTTAGTCTAACTCACTAGTCCAGCTACAGATGTGAGGAAAAAAAAAATAGTGTTAGATGATTTTACCCGGTTTAATCTGAAATACTAAAAAGCTGCCCCCCCCCATATTTACTCATGGTTGATGGTGGCAAAATGCAGAGGTGCAAGCAGTCATCCCATTGTGCTGCCACTGAAAAATGTCATACACAAAGAAAGGTCCGTCTTAGAGCGGACCCATGGCAACTGACCCAGTGCAAATGGTGATGGGCTGTATTCAGAGATGTGTTTCACCTGCTAACATACAGAACTGCACTGAGGTCTTGGTACTACTCAGCAACAATGGTGCTATATCATGCCCAGAACTCTAGGGACCTGGCACTATTATCAGAAGGTCTCCCAACCCCATTCTACACTTACTGTACTTTAGACCCATTTCAGGATCATCACAGTTATGAATTTTCTTTATCCTCTGCCTCCCCCCAACTTGCAGACCCATATCACTCTCTGGTCTGCACAGCCCACTTACTTGCATCAGCGGAAGTTGCTCAACTCCAGGCCGAGTTGGCTAGGATTGGGGGCCTCTTCCCCCACCCAAGGACCACCAAGTCCACAACCACTGCCTCCAAGGATGCCAAGGAGGAGGAGTGAGTGGAGTACGGTGAGCTCAGGAAGGGTGAGGGTGATGGGACAGAGGAACATCCCCCAGATGGTACAACTACACAACTCATATGGCACTCTGGCAGGGTGGGACTGTCCCATGGAGGTACCCGCAGAAGTGACTAGGGAGGATGAAGGGGTCCTCAGTAGGGGAGGCCCCAAGGAAGGTGGCAGAGGACCTCAGAGGAGGAAGCAAATACTGGTGGAGGACTCCTCTGTTACAGGGATAGATCTGGGAACAGAGAAGGGGGGGTTAGGTGCCCTCCCAGTGCCACAGATTGGAGGGCTGTGAAACAAACCCCGAGGATTGCTAAGGGAGCAGGTCTGGAGGACAGCCAGATGTCATTGTCCACCAGTGCACCAGTGACCTGGCTAGGAGAGTGCAAGAGGAGTTCAGGGTGTTGGGGAGTGGTCTTAACAGGTAGCATGCTCAATGGACATTTATGTGGTGTTGTCCATCTATGACGGGGGGAGGACAGGGTACTCCGTACCAGGAGCTTCAACCAGTGGTTGAAGGAGTGGTGCAGAGGAGGATTTCAGCTACATTGGTGACTGTGGACCCATTTGGAGGGATAAAGGCCTATACAGGACGGATGGCCTGCATCCACCCTGGAGGGGAACCACAGTCCTCAATGAGTGGTTTAAATGCTACATTGGCAAGCATTTAAACTACCCAATGTGGGTGTAGAAAGGAACCAGGGAGATATAAACTGTCCACCCCACAAGCTGAAGTAGTCATTAATTAGAACCCTAAGGGAGAAAAATCAGCAAACGTGCATGATAGCAGGAAAAGCAGTATCGTAGAAATGAAGAGGGATGGGAATAAAGGCAGAGGTGGTAAGGAAAGTAGGCAAAAAGGAAAAAGGGGGTCTGACAAGAAGGGTGGTAGAAGAATTTGGAAGGCCATGTGCATAAATGCTCGTAGTCTGGGGGAATAAAATCCCGGACCTTGTGGCCATCATGGCAGATGCTGACTTGGACATTGTCCTCTTTACCAAGTCATGGTGCAATGAGTATGACCGGGATATAGCCTTACCAGGCTATACATTGTTCAGGAAGGACAGGGAGGGTGAGAAAGGGGAAGGAGTGACTCTATATCAAGGGTTAGCATAAAAGCAACAGAGGCACAGGGAATAAAGGGAGGGGCGGAGGCACTATGGGTCACCCTAGAGACAGGGAATGGAACCACTATGCACACTGGCGTGATCTACAGACATCCACACAGGAAGGGGAGTCAGATAAAGTACTGGTGGAAGCCATTCAGAAGATGGCAACTAAAGGGAAGGTGCAGCTGGTGGGGGAACTTCAATCTGCTGGTTGTGGATTGAAGCCTCCCAGCTGCAGTTTCAACTAGGACGAGGGACATCCTGATCTCCCTGCAGGGGGCATTCCTCAAGCAAATAGTGAGAGAGCTCACTCATGAGGGAGCAATATTGGACCTTGTACTCACCAATGGGGACAGCAGTGACTTTACAAAGATGGTGAATCTTTCAGAGATGCCCTGGCAAGGGGGGGGACAGGGTGGAGTGCAGCAGTGAGTGAAATTAAAACGGGCCATAGGGAAGGCAACAAACCTCTACATCAGAGAAGTAAGCAAATCTAAGAGGAAAAAAAGAGACCACTATGGTTCTCAAAAGAGGTGGCTTAGAAAGTAAGGGCAAAAAAGTTAGTATTCAAGAGGTTTAAGGAGACACAGAGGGAGGAGGATAGGGAGGTGTACAACGAGAAACCGAGGGAGGCAAGGAAATCAGTCAGAAGCCCAAAGGTATAAACAGAGGAGAAAATAGCCCAGGAAGTAAAGAAAGAGGACAAGACATTTTTCAGGTATGTAAGCGAAAGTAGTAGAAAGACCGGAGGAGGGACTGTAAGGCTAAGGAGGAAGGGGAGTGCGTGGAGGAGGCGCAGGAAAAGGCAGACATCCTGAACAAATATTTTTGTTCAGTGTTCACAGAGGAAGGGGAAGGCGAGAGACCACAGATAAGTGACAGGAGCATCGAAGGGAGGTGCACACTAGTCCATTTACAAAGGTGCAAGTCCTGAGGGAATTAACAAATCTGGGGGAAACGTTTGGGCGAGATTGTTCTGGTTTTGGCATGGTGGTTTATCATTTTTCTACAATAAATAACTATTGTTATCGAGCATTTGGGACTGGAGAAGTCACTCTTTACATTGATTTTTGGTGTCCCAAATATACCTTACACCTTCTAGCAGGAGTGCATTATTTTGTTTGTACTTGTAGAAGGTTTGTGGGTTGGCAGCCCGGTTGTATATGCAACCTGCATGGCAGTTCGCAGTTCTGTCCTTCAGAAAGCAGACTCTCCCAGAAGAAGGCGAGGAACCACAGATAAGTCACAGGAGCACTGAAGGAAGGGAGCTGCACACTAGTTCATTTACAAAGGAGTGAGTCCTGAAGAAACTAGCAAATCTGAAAGTTGACAAGGCAATGGGGCCAGATGGGATACATCCAAGGATACTAAAGGAGATCAGAGAGGTGATGGCTGCACCTCTAACAGTCCTATTCAACCTCTCTTTGGAGACAGGAGTGGTCCCGGAGAACTGCTGACATAGTCCCACTTCAAAAAAGTGGTAACAGGAACAGGAAGGAAGTTGGCAATTACAGTCCACTCAGCTTGAGTTTGGTGGTGGAAAAATAATTGAATTACTGCTGAAGGAAAGGACTGTGGAATACCTTGTAACCAGCTGCACACAGGAACCGAGACAGCACAGACCTGTGGGGAGGTCACGTCAAACAAATCTGATAGATTTATTTGATTGGGTGACCAGGGAAGTAGATATGGGTGGAGGGGAAGATGTGGCCTAACTTGATTTCAGTAAGGCCTTCAAAACTATTCCACGAAGGAGACTCGTAAACAAGCTGGGCAGCTTGGGAGTGGCTCCATAAGTGATAAACTAGGTAAATAATTGGTCAGGGATAGGTGACAGAGGGTGGTGGTAAATGGAGTTCACTCCAAGGAAGGAAGGGCGACCAGAGGGATCAGCACTGGGACCAGACCTCTTTAGTGTCTTGTTAGTGACAATGCAGAGGGGTTAAATAGGAAGGTGTGCCTTTTTTGCAGATGACACAAATCTGCAATAGGGGCTGGCCCGGTGGCATTGAGGGTTGAGGCGCGGGGCGCCACATCTCATGCTATGCCAGCGACCCGGTTCGGGAACGAGCCCAGGTCATCGGGAATTGACTGGGGGGAGGAGGATTTGGCATCCCAAAGAATGCTCTCCTCTGCCAGGGGAGGGTGGGGTACTGGGTAGTGGAAGCACTCGCAGAACTAATGCCAGTGGAAGCATGGGCAGTAGGGCACACGGCTCTATGGAGTCATGGAGGGAGGGTGCTGATGGGCACTTGACGGCAGCGTGCGTCTGCATGCCGCACATCTGGATGCATGCCCTTCGCGCCAGCATCCTCAGGGGTTGGGGACTCATCAGGGTAAAAAAAAACTGCAAAAATACCCCGGTCCCCGAGCACAATGAAGTCGCGATCCTGAGATCGGGGACCCAGTGGAAGCAGTCGGGGCGGGGGTACGAGGCCCCCTCCAAGTAAAAAAATAAATAAAAAATCTTCAACAGGGTAGACACTACAGGCTGGGAATTAATATGGATCTAAGAAAGGCTGAATAGTGGTCAAGAGTGTAGCAACTAAGTTTCAATGTGAAGAAGTGCAAAATCATGCACTTAGGGCACAGAGTACAAGATGGAAGGAGAGTGGTATTGATGACCAAACAGGAAAGAGACCTGGGTCTAATCATATCTGATGACCTAAAGGTGGCCAAACAGTGTGACAAGGCAGTGGGAATGCTAGGGTGCACAAGGAGGGGTATCATCATCAGAAAGAGGGAGGTGGTAATACTGTTGTATAAATCATTAGTGAGACCTCATCTAGAGTACTGTGTCCAGTTCTGGAGACCACATCTCCGGAAGGACACAGATAGAGTAGAGGCAGTCTAGAGGACGGCGACTAAAATGGTGCAGGGTCTGCACCAGAGACCCTATAAGGAGAGATTAAAGGACCTTAATATGTACACCCCCTGGAAGAAAGAGGGACAGAGGGGATATGATGGAGACTTTCAAATACCTCATGGCTATAAATTGGGTACAGGAGGGAAGCATTTTTCAGAAAAAAAGATGCTGAAGAACAAGTGGGTATGCTATGAAGCTGGGAGGTGGCAGGCTGAAGTACTGGGTGGCCAGGAAAGTGGATTATGGCAGAGCAGTGGATGTGGCCTACCTGGATTTCAGTAAGACCTTCGACATTGTTCCACACAGAAGACTGGTAAGCAAGATGAGCTGCATAGGAGTGGGTCCAAAAATAGTAAAATGGGTAAGAAGCTGGCTAAGCAATAGAATTTGGAGGTGGTGGTAAATGGTGCTCACTCTGAAGAAGGCAAGGTAACCAGCAAGGTGCCACAGGGATCAGTACTAGGCCCAGTCCTCTTCAATGTCTTTATTAGTGACAATGCAAGAGGGCTGGATGAGGAACTATTCCTGTTTGTGGATGACACAAAAATCTGAACAGAGTGGACACACGCGGGTGGGAAGCTGGAAGACTGGTCAGGGGTTTGGTTTCAGTGCAAAAAAGTACAACATCATGTATTTGGGGCAACATACTAATTGGACGAGGAGGTATTGGCAACCACAAAACAGGAAAGAGACCTGGGGGTAATCATTTCTAATGACCTGAAGGTAGCAAAGCAGTGTGATAAGGCAGTGGGGAAAGCTAGCAGGATGTTCGGGTGCACAGGGAGGGGTATCAGCAGAAACAGGAAGGTAGTGTTACCCCTGTATAGACTGATGGCGAGGCCTCATGTAGAGTACTGTGTCCAGTTCTAGAGGCCCCATCTCCGGAAAGACATGGATAGGGGGAAGGGGGTACAGAAGAGGGCAACTAAAATGGTGCAGGCCTGCGTTAAAAGCCCTATGAGGAAAGACTCAAGGAATTAAATATGCACTCTCTAGAGGAAAGAAGGGCACAGGGCGACATTATAGAAACATTCAAATACCCTGCAGGTATTAATAAGGTATACAAGGGTATCATTTTACAAAGAAAAAGATGTCAGAGGACATGGGGTCACGCTATGAAGCTGAAGGGTGGGGAAGACTAGGAGGAGGAGATGGAAGGAAGTACTTCTTCACCAAAAGGCTGGTGGACACCTCGAACAGCCTCCCAGCAGAGGTGGTGGGTGCTAAAACAGTAACAGGATTCAAGCATGCACAGGACAGACAGAAGGGGACCTTATAAATAAGGCAAAGGGAGGGGACTGGAGATCGAGCAGGGCCCCGGAATAGGGTCTGCCGTGGCACTGTAGGTAGGGAGGGGGGGACTGGAGATCAAGTAGAGCTCGGAATAGGGTCTGCGGTAGCACTGTAGGTAGGGAAAATAGGCAGACTAGGTGATCCAAGAGGTTCTTATCTACCAATAATGTCTATGTTTCTATGTGTGAGCCCATGCTGTTTTGTATGATTATATGTACTGAAATACATCGTCCACTTGGCTTTGCTACACAAGTGCAATCAAGGGTAGTGTTTATGCCAGTGTGGTGGTGGGTAGGAACTGCATCCCAGGGGGTTTTAGTGTACCCATCACCAGGCCCATAAATCTGTTCTCTGGGTGGAGGTACCGAGCTATTTTCTTTTCTTTCTGGACAACAACCCCCCCACAAGGACTTTCAAATAACCCAGGCCCCTCCGCCTTGCAGGTCTCATTATGTGTGTGCAAGGCAGGAGTTGTGACTGCAGCTTTCCAACCAAGGACATGGTGACCCAGTCACGTACAGTACTATACAAGTGTAATACAAACACTTTGTGTAAACAGATGGTCCTTGATTTGCGATTTAAACTAAAGATGACTACATAAGAAGCACAGGGAGCAGGGGAGGTTCTTCTAAATATAGAAACATAGACTTTGATGGCAGATAAGGACCGCTTAGCCCACCCAGTCTGCCCATTTCCCTGGTTCTAAAGGTGTGTCTATAGAAAGACATCTCTGGAGCTAACAAGATGTTCTGAGGAATCCAAACCAGGCTTTACCGTGACTCAGAGTTTTGGCTGCTGCTGCACCACGAACGAGGTGGCCAGACTCCACATACACAGATCCACAGAGTAAAAGCGTGTGCAATAAAGAAACAGCACTCTGTCAAAGTAAATAATCAGAGATTTTACTGTTCAAAAAAAATGCTCTAAACAATTACAGCTGGTAGGAAAACCTACCAGCTGCAACTGTTACTTTGATAAGAGTGCTGTTTCTTTATTGCGCACTGCTTTTGCTCTGTGGATCTGTGTTCTGAGGAATCTCAGGTCAGGTTTCACGGGCAAGACTTCACTTCATACTGAACCACAGTTTTAAAAATGTTAAAGTCTGTCAACCAGTCAGTTGCAGTCCTTTATGTATCGTATCTGGCACTTGTTTTGAGCATCAGGTTTTAATTTGTAAAAAAAAAAAAAACACAAATACAACAGGACAGCATTAACTATGTAGTCTCAGACACAGACCCGAAAACCTTTCTTTATATTAATATACACAGAACTCGAAAGAAAGACTAGAATAGCAATGCCCCTCGGCAGTGCCTAGAGCGAGTACGTTGAGCACAGTGCCATCTTTTGGAGGGCAAATCAGTGCCAGAAGCGCCATGCTGAACGTTGGGGTATGTTTTGTGAGCAAAAAGAGGTATTAATTAAAATTATTTTTTATTGGCTAAACATGTCTCTGAACCCTTTTTTTGGAGCCATGAAGCAATCGATTCCGGTAGAAATTACTGGGCAAAGTTAGCAATACAGGCTACAAGTTTTGCAGCATTTATTAAACAGTAGTGAGTTGCTGCTGCGTGTAAACAGTGTCTTCAGGGATAGGTAGAAGTAAAAGCAATAGAAATGATGTAATTTACTTAATGTGTCATCTATCTTGCAATATTGAATTGATAACATAGCCTATATTTGTATGTATTTAATATACATAAATACTGTAGACTATATTTTCATATCTGTCTACATTGCTGCATTGTGCCCAGTAATTAGCCAGGATGGGGGCTGGGGGCTACCATTCTGTATGTCACCCATGTATTGGAGGTGGGTGTGGTAACCTGTGATTGTGATGACGGGATGCCACAAGAGCTGTTGTGGGGGGGGGGAGAGTTAAGGCTGATGGGGATCTGTACCCAGCCATAAGGGCTGTGATTGAGATCTGCTAGGGAACATGCTGGTGGGGGCTCAAGAGTCTGAGGCTACACATGACGGAGCTCTAAAGGTAGAGGCCATGAGTGGCGGGTTTAGGAGCCAGAGGCCTGGGCTGACTGAGGAATGAGTCGGTGAGCATGAGCTCAGGGTTATCGAAGTGGGGAAGTTATTCTGCAAGGGCGGGAGGGTGCTCAGACACCTATCTTCAGGGCTGTGAAGGCTGCCACCAGGGCTTGGGGTTTGCTGAAGAGCTTGCTGTCAAGGCTGGGGGCTGTGGAGGTAGCCGCCCGGGCTGATTGGGGCTTAAGTCTGATGTCAGGACTGTAGTGGTTCTGGAGGGTGCTGCCAGGTCTTGGGTGTGGGGCAGGCTGTCTGATATCCAGTCTTGGGGGAATCAGAATATGCGATCAGGATGGGGGCTCAGAAGCTCCTGAGGACCTGTCTATGGGGGTTCAGAAGCTTGTGACCGGGGAGGCTACTGTCAGGTATAGGGGTTGGGGGTGCTGGTTCTTGTGTGGAAAGAGGTGGGGATCCAGCAGCACAGAGTGTGGTCATCTGGGGGAAGAGACTGTTCTGTTTTGGCCAGTTGTCTGTGGTTTCTGATTCACCCCTCCCTCCAAGGGCATTTTGAGAGAGATTTTGTGCCATAAAATTATATATATAAAAAACTAATTATAAATTACAGAATCACAGTTGCTGGGTACTTTTAATTTTTTGTGGAAATGCATTTTTTGTTAAATATTAAAGAGAGGAAATTGTCAGCAGCTGGGGTTTTACCCCATCCCCACTGTTTGCTTTGTGCCTAAACAAAGATTCTGATTCTGGAAATAGTTGCATTTTTTTTTTGCCTACTAGTGCAGGTAACCTAACTCTGTGGCATGTAACCTTTGTCGCTACATGCACCTTGGTGCAGGTACCACAAAACGTTTATTTCTATCCCTGCATGGGGTCCAGTGTCATGTGCTTTGATAACTTCAGTGGCCATCACCAGGCATACCCTCCATTCACACTCCCAGACTGTGACCCACTGGAGAACATGCATGCTGTTTTAGCATAGCATGTGGCACAACGCAGTGATGGCAGTGCATGTGGCACAGTGTAGTGCAGCGTTGGCCATGTTCTTGGTACAGCGCAGTGATGGCAGTCCACGTGGCACAATGCAATAACAGCAGGACAAGCAGAGCAGTGACAGGCAGTGCCTATGGCACAGTGCAGTGTCAGCTGCACATCTGGCTCAGTACAGCCAGTAGTGTGCGTGGCACAGTACTGCTGTTAGAATATGTTGCACAGTGCAGTGACAAACATATATGGTATGTGACACAGCGCACTGACGGCAGTGTTCTGTTGGCAGTGCAGTGAAAGAAGTACAAACAAGAACCTCACACAAATAGTTGACTCGCCAACCAGAAAAAATTACAGGACTGGCACCAGCACACTCTTGGACTGGATCCTTACCAGTCACTCATCGCGGATATCTAACACTAATATCCTCCCTGACTCTCTCAGCGACCACTCCCCTGTTAGCTGCACCTGGTCAAACAAATTCATCAAACAACCGCCAAAAACTATCTCCAGCAGGGTTCTACCCAGTGGTCACCTTCCTCGACTCAAATCCCACCTCCACCAAGACTGGTCCCCTATCTCAATGCAACCAACGACACACTGCCCTTGACCACTCATAAACATCTTCACTGTGGCCTGTGACACGATGTTCTATTAAGAAACGCAGTCAAATCACCAGTAACCCTTGGTCACAGATGACCACCTTAGGATGCTAAAAACAAAAGACCAACTATGGAGCCGGCCAGAAACTCTGGAAGGCAAAACAACATCCAAAACTACAAACGTGCCCACAATGATTGCACCAAAACCATCCGGCAAATGAAGTCTGCCTACTATAAGCATGCCCTCACAAACTCCTGGGGCAATGGTTGGGAATTTTGGAATAACATAAAGGAACTCACTGGGAATCCACCCAAACCCCCCATCAATACTTAACATCAACGGAACCACAACCCGCAACCCAAAAACCATTGCGGATACCTTTAACAAAGCCTTTACCGACCTTAGCGTTGTCCTACCCCAGGACTACTTCAAAGATGGTGAAGCCCCTCTGTCCGCAAGGAACACTACTCCCGCCAGCTCCCCCGCTTCTACTTCAAAGCAGCCAAGGCTCACCAAGTATGCAAATATGTTACCAAAGCCCTTGGTAAATCAAGATTCAGTAATGACTCCCTCGATCTCAAAATCCTGTCTCTCACACTTGATGAAGTGCTTAGTCCTCTGACCAGAATTTTCAACCTCTCCCTCTGCCTTAGCCAGTTCCCGGACAGATGGAAATCTGCCACTGTCACCCCAATCCATAAAAGTGGTGACAAAACTGCCCATGATATCTACAGACCTATCTCCCTACTACCCTCACTCTCCAAGGCACTAGAACGCATTGTCTCGGACCAGCTCACAGAATACCCGGAAACAAACAACATCCTGTGTAAGCAACAACACGGGTTCCGCAAAGGTCACAGCACCTCCACAGCCCTACTTGAATTCACCGGCACAATCCACAATGCACTTGACTCCGGTGAACTACTAGGCTCAATCTACATTGACTTAACTAAAGCCTTTGACACCGTCAATCACTGCCTCCTGCTTGTCCAGCATCAGAATACTGGGCTGTCAACCGACTCCCTTGGCTGGTTTAAGAGCTACCTTGAAGAACGGTCCCAAACAGTAAGAATCGCTGATACACTCTCGGACCCTAGACCGGTCCGCTCGGGAGTCCCCCAGGGCTCTATTCTGTGACCCCTCCTCTTCAGCCTATTCTTAAATTCACTACCGGACAGCTGCCCAGAACAAATAATTCTCTGTGCCGACGATCCTGTGATCCTCACCTCGGACCCTGATCCAATCCAATTACAAAAGAAACTTCAGCAGGCCTTCTCCTCCATCGAATCCTGGTTCCTAAATCATAAACTGCTTCTCAACCACAAAAAAACAAGTCTATGGTCTTCTTCAGCCCCCACAACAAAAACAAACAACTCCACCTCTTCATTGCAACCAAACAAGGAGCCATCCTACAGCAAACACAATCGTTCAAGTACCTCGGCATCACCCTTGATCCACACCTCTCATATGCTGTCCATATCAGCAATGTTGCAAAGTCTGCCAATGTGAGGTTAGGCATATTATTCCGACACAGGAAACACCTGACCCCTGAAGCACTGTCAGTTGTCATGCAAAGCTTCATCGTCAGCATCATAAACTATGGTCTTATCATATATGGGTCTGCAACTACCACTGCTCTCAAACGTATCGCGACCTCCCTGAATAAGGCCTGTCGTCTCATCACTGGCTCACATCGCCGTACCCACACATGTGACCTTTATTCCCAATCTGGATGGCTTCAACTGGACAAACGCATAAAATACCAAACCTGCATCACGACCAATAAAATTATAATGGAGCTTGCTCCACCTGGTGTCTGTGCCCTCCTTAAGCCTAAACATAGGAATGTCACTACAAGGAGATCCAATTCCCATCTACTACATATCCCACGATGTCGCACGACCCAAGGACAAAGATCATTTGCCTATTGGGCATCCAGCTGGCTCAACTCTCTTGGCAGCGACATAGCGACCGCTCCAACACTCGGCCTCTTCAAGTCCAAGTTGCACCTCTCACTGCTTGTATCCTGCGATTGCCCATCTTAACCTTTCCACCGTTCCAGCTGCATATGCCCTGGCACCCAGCACTTACAATCAGTCTTTGCACCCCTAGCACCTTACCTGTCATATTCCCTCATCAAGCCCCCTGGCTGCACTGTTCCAGCCCTCACCTCCTCGCATTTCCACTCCTGCCACTGCCCCAACTACCTCCCGTACTCCCCCTTACCCCTTGCACCTCCTACCCCTCGATCACCTACCCTCACTCCCCCTCCACCCATCCACCCTCCTTCCCTTGTGTTGCTCATAGCTCATGTTTTTGTACTGGTTATTACATGTCTGTAAGTCAATGACTATATGTTTGTAACTAAAAATGATGACTGTTGCACACAGTGACGTGAAACCTTTGTAAAAGAGCCTCGGCTCAAAGGTACTGTAATCCTAGATGAAATAAATAAATAAACAAATGACACCATTTATTTCAACAGTGCACATGGCACAGTACAGCACTGGCAGTGCACATAGAACAATGCAACGACAACTGTACATGCTCTGCAGTAACCAACAGTGCATGTGGCACAATGTAATGCAGGCACTGTACATGGCACAGTAATGGTAAACCATATGGCACTGCATGTTGGCAGTGAACATGGCACAGCAAGAAGCTGGCAGTGAATGTGCCACAACTCTGATGGCAGTTCACATGGCAATGCACAGTGATGGCACAGCACATGACACAGTGTGCTTTTAACAATGAGTGTGGCACAGCATAGTTGGGAGTGCAGTTGGTACCACACAGTGACAGCAGTGCATGTGGCACCATCAGTGATGGTAGTGCATGTGGTAATGCACAGTGATGGCAGGGCACATGGCACTGTGTTGGCAGTGAACAGGACAAGACTGAGTCATCAGTAAACATGCAACAGCACAGATTCAGCAGTGCATGTGGCAACACACTGAGGGCAATTCAAAGGTAACACACAGTGAAGGTTGAGCATGTGGCACTGTTTGGTGCTGGCAGTGAACGAGACACAGCACAGTCAGCCATGCATGTGGCACAGCACAGTCAGCAGTGCACAGGACACTGCAGTCATCACTGCATATGGCACTGCATTGTGTTGTAAGTGCATACGGCAACATGCAGTGATGGCAGTGCACACTGCACTGTGTGGTGTTGGCAATAAACTTGGCATCAGCAGTGATTGTGGCACTGCACAGTGACAGCATGATACATAGTAACACAGTGATGGCACCCGAGCCCCTGACAGTTTGAGAAGTGCACTCTAAGCCAGTGACAGCTCCCCACCACCTGCACGTGAGCCAGTGACTGGCAGCCACAATGCCTCCAACAGTTTCGGGTGTCACGTGGCACCTGATGCACAAGTACCATTTGATCAGTAGCTGTTGCCTCCCCTTTGAGTCACAGTGAGCCCTCCGGTCTATCCTTTTCCCATCGCCGGTCCCCACTCATAGGTGTCAGGTTATATGGGCCCGTGAGACTCAAGCCCCAGTAGTATTTGGCAAAGAAGGGCCCAGCCCCACCAAGAATTATCACCATAACCTGTGACCAGCTGTGGCACACGCACCCCCCCTCCTCCATGCTGTGAAGGGAGTGATCCCTACACCCTTCCCCCCATGCCTAGTTGGTGGCGCATTTTTTTTTTTTACTGGTGACTTTTGTTGCTCAGAGTTCCAGGGGGATACAGCACAGGTTAATTCAATATGGCTGGTGAATTAGCACAATTTGATAGTACACTGGCAACAAGTGCGTGGAGTTGGGCAAAGAGCGTGGCAGGTGTCAAGTAGAGAAAGGAGTGTTCGGTCAGACAGCGAGGGCTAAGGAGTTTGTATGGCAGTCACAGACCAGTGCAGTGGGCTGTCTGGTGGTTACTAGTGTGCTGAAACCACTAGGGCACAGAACTGGCCTTCCTAAAATGTCACAGTATTTTAATTTAAAATAAATACTATGAAGGTGGGCCCCTAAATCAATGCATACCAGTCTGAGGAAGGTAAAGTGAGGGAAAGCACAATATATGATTACTACCAATTCATATGTTTCTTGACATTTAAATTACTGTGGACAGTGGTGCTGATGATGGAGAAAAAGGTTTCTGTCAAAGGTCACGGTTGTGGTCACATGCAGTCAGTAGAGGGATTAATGTCTTGTCTGCATTTTACATGAAATCTAGAAATCATAGTAAGATACTGCAGTTGACCAGAGGGAATGAAGTCTGTCATGAAGTGAGTGAGGTGACCTCTAAGTTCTGCATCCAGTCCTGACTGATGCTGTTTGAACTGCGGTGACTAAGCTGCTTGACCCATGGCTTATCTATTTGCTGTAAGCTTTTAGGGGCAGGAGAGTAGATTGCCAAAACCTGTTTCAACATGCAGTTAAAATGCCCCATGACCATTTTTCAAAACTCTGATTTAATTATGTTGAGTTTGCAAAAGTTCCTTCTGATATGATTATGTCCAGGCATAGCTAGCAGGTCAAGAGCATCCTTAAACTCTAAGGCAAAATTAGTGATTGCACATGGGGTACTGCAACCCAGCCTGACTTATGAAATCACTTCCTATAATGATGCTGCTGCACACTATCAGTACCTAGGCGCACCCACCATTGTGTACTTTATTCCAGTCTGGGCTGACTCTCTCCTGCCTCTCACCTAGTCTATACCGCAGGATGCACAACTGACAGTATCATCCGAACTAGAACACCAGTGTCCCTTGCATGATTGATGAACCCGTCCCAGCAGACTTACCCGTGGAGATGTACCGAAAAGTCACTCCTTAGTACACTAAAATGCATATTAGGATGGGTGAGCAGGCATTTGCAGTGTCTGCCCCAAAGCTATGGAACTCCCTGCCTTCAATTCTGAGGCACTCAACTACACACCTGATCTTTAGACATGAGCTCCGTGCCTGCCTCCTGGCCTCCGACAGATGCACTTGCAACTTAACCCCTGGGGAGGACACCTAGTTAGGCTTCCTTTGCATGTCCCTTCAGCACATATTCAGGCACTGATCACTCTTGCCCACTTTTAAATAGCAGACAAGGAAAGGATGTGAGGTCTCCCACCGTGAGACTGTCTGGAATAGTATCTCTATTTATTTATACCATATGGTCTATCTCCTTGAAACTGTATTGTGTATTCCCCTGTATCTATGGATAGCCTAGTGTAATGACTAATTTCTCCCGTACAGTAAGTATCACCATGCCCGTCTATACTGTAATGTGTTTGACCCATATTTGTATTATGTAATGGTAACCACTGTGATGTGATGTGCTTTTACCTATGTCTGTAACACTCCCAGGTCGTGACTGAAAATAGACAATTTCTTTGTCTAGAGCACTTACCCTGTAATCAAAACCTAAATAATTACATAAGTACTTGGGGTATCATTGACGTCTATGTCTACCATTTTTATTCAAACATTTCAAGAGCACACCGCTCTGTAAAAAAATGGCTAGTCGATTAAGCTATATACATGACAAGGTAGTATGGGTGATTTTACTATGCTTGCTGTGGTTCGGTCACGAGGCCACAGGCCGAGTGACTTAACCACACCAGATGTGGTAAATCCACCCATATACCCACTGCCTGAAGTGGTATATTGCTATTATGCAATGTATTCCTTTTAAGGAGATAGGAAAAATAAATAAAAAAGGTTTTTAGGAGCATTTTAATTTATTTTCATTGTATTTGTTGTAGCGCCAGAAAAAATAGTGCTGGTTGCTAGAGTGGATTTGACATAACATGCTGCTGGTGACCTAGAGCGTTTTCTTCTGGGTTAGTTTGTAATCAGCAGAAATGAAGGTCGGGACCCGGTAGGAATTTGTTTTAAATTTTTGTTTGGGGGGGACTTCAGTATGTGTTTTATTTTTTGAGTTGTGGGTCATAAGCTGCATAGAAGAGTTTTGATGAACGAGTGTGTGAGCAAGCGGCAGTGGAGCGGAGACTTGCCACAATCTGCAGTATCTGGACTAGGAGGACCATCAAGTGTGGTTGCAGAGTTGTATATCGGGGGCTACAATTGTTTTTATTAAAAAAAAAAAAGGTAGGTTGTATGGGAGTTGCAATGTCTGGTTACTACTGCGGTTTGTTGTCGCTGTGTAGCAGTAGTCACGGCAGTTTGGACACCTATGGCAGTGGGAGTCCAATATGGTGGAATTCAGGTTTCTGTTTGGGGCTCGGAGTGTTTTTTTCTGCCAATGAAACTGGCTGGCACCTTTTCCAGTGGGTATACTGGAGGATTTATCATGATGAAAAGGTGCTAGCCAACCAATGAGATTTGAGGATTTGGATTTAGCCCACTGTATAATTCTGGATGTAATGTTTTTCTTACTGCACCCATGGGTGTGCTTATTAATTTGTGCTGCAAGAGTCATAAACTGGCCCGTTTTGCAGAACAGATGAAGAGTCTGAATTCTCAGTAGTGCAGTTTAGCATCTAATAAACCCTTTTCTAAAGCAGGGTGAAGATAAAGGCAGTCCTGCCACTGATTTCGTAGGATACAGTTAGAGAAACCATATGAGACTGTAATAAAAGTCCGTCATGTTAACTTCTGTCTTACTTTTAACTTCTGATTTTCTATTAATGGGAAAAGTAACATAAGGACACTTACTCATTGTGGGGTATGTCAGCTGTGTACCACTTTTTTGTTTTTTAAACTATACAGGGCACATACTTCTCAATTGTCCCTGATTTTGCCTCAGAATTTTCCTGTCTGTCAGTAAAATTAGTGTTTTTTGTGACAGAATAGTGGGGATTAAAAACAAAAATAATGTCAAACATTAAAGTTGCAGACTTGCTCTTCTTCTGAAAATGCATCTCATTCTCCCCCAGTGGCCATTTTGGGTTGGGTTCAGCAATAGATGGTTGCGACACTGTATGGTGGCTATGGGACCGAAGGAGTTAACACAAATCTCCTTATTCTGTAAGCTTTTTGAGTGATTAGTACCAATTTTTAAAATTAGTCCCTGATTTGGGGACTTTAATTTATTTAAGCCTTGTCCCCGATTCATGAGTCAAGAGCTTGAGAGGATGGGGGCCCCTTAGAGTAGTGATTAGCCATGAGCTGCTGGCGGGCCAAGTGTGTAAGTGACTGTGTGACAGGCAGTTGTGACTTGTGAGTAGCCAAGGAAAGAACAGCAGCCTGTCTGTTGTCAGCCTGAGCCGAGGTCAGGAGAAGGAGCAGAGGACCAAACCGTACAGGCAATGACCTACGCACCACCACGGTACATTAATGTTACCCTATCAGTCAATTCGTCATTATTTTGACATCCAACTTTAATACAAGATCAACTGAAGCAAGGATTTAGTGGATTAATTGGCAGGGGCCAGTAAATACAGGTTACTCACCTGTAACAGGAGTTCTAGGAATGGTATATGTTGTTCATCCACACTCATTGGCAGTATCCTTGCCGCTTTAAATCTTGCCGGAAGGTCTTCAAGCTTGCTCCTCCCACCCACCCGGGTGGTATAACTCTCGGCTCCGCCCCATGACGCCAGATCTGGCCCGCTGGAAGCTCAGGTTGTGCGTCGAAGTCGGGGAGGTCGGGTGGGTCGTGTGGATGAACAACATATACCATTCCTAGAACTCCTGTTACAGGTGAGTAACCTGTATTTCTAGGGACATGGATATGTTGTTCATCCACACTCATTGGCAGACTCTAGCAGTTCTCCGGGAGGAGGGAGGCAAGACACCCCCACATACTTACTTGGGAAGAGAGACTGAGAACCGAGGCCCCAAAACCAGCATCCGGCGTGACTCAAGGTCGATGTGGTAGTGGGTAATGAAGGTGTTTGCTGACTTCCAGGTAGCAGCCCTGCAGATTTCTGGATAGGGACGCCCTGGAAGCAGCCACTCAGCAGCAGTATGGCGGGTAGAATGAGCTCTTATCCCTCTGGGAGGCTCCATGCCCGCCAACTTATAGCAGAGATCTATGCAGGAGGTTACCCACCTGCTTATCGTCCGCTTGGCTGCAGGTCTGCCAGATGCGGCTTCAGCGTAGGTGACAAACAGCTGGCGAACCTCTCCCCGAATTTCAGCCGTGCGCTCCTTATAATAAGCGAGCGCCCTTCTAGGGTCCAGAGTATGGAGCCTATATTCGGCCTCCGAGGTGTGATTGGGGTAGAACACCGGCAGAGTCAACACCTGGTTAAGGTGAAACTCCGACACCACCTTCGGAAGGAATTTCGGGTGGGGGCGCAGGACAACCTTGTCCCTGTGGAAGACCAGGTAAGGAGACTCGATGGAAGCGCCTGGAGCTCTCCATCCTTCTGGCTGACGGTAGCCACCAAGAAGGCGGTCTTCCACGACAGGTGAGAGAGCACACCTGTGCATAGGTTCGAATGGCTTGCCCATGAGCTTTGCCAGTACCAGCAGTAGATCCCACGTGAGGTGGGGGGTTCCCAAGACTGGAGGGGAAATGTGATCAAGGCCTTTGAAAAAGCGCCAGACCACCTTCTCCTGCATGCCACCGACTGCTTCCCGGCCCGCGCCCGGTAAGCAGAGATGGCTGCCAGGTGCACCCTTAGGGTCGCCACCTAAGCCCTTGACTAGAAAGGGACCATAAATAGTCCAAGATGCTTCACAAGGAACAGGAGGAAGGGTCCAAGCCCTCGTTCTTGACACCAAATGGAAAACCTTTTCCATTTGAAGGCATAGCATTTTCTGGTCGACTCCTTACGGGACGCCTCAACTACATTGAGGACCTCGTCGGAAAGACCCAAGGCCTGGAACTCTAGCCAGGGAACCAGGCCGCCAGGTGCAGGGATTGAAGGTCCGGATGGAACACCTTCCCTGATTGACTGAGAGCAGGTCCGGCGAGCTGGAGCTGCAGGAGTCCTGGAGCTGAGACTGAGGAGATCTGGTACCAGAACTGGCGAGGCCAGTCTGGGGCTATCAGAATCACCTGCGCCTTGTCCCTCCTCGCCTTCAGAAGCACCTTGTGGATCAAGGGAAATGGGGGAAAGGCGTAAAGAGGCCCGGGGTCCATTGCCTCGAGAAGGTATCCCCCTGCAGCGAGCCCTGCTGAGGGGGGCGGGCATGGAACAGACTCAGCTTCGCGTTCTCCATGGAGGCAAACAGGTCCACCTGAGGTGTGCCCCAAAGGAGAACAGATGCTGTACTACCTCCGGCAGGAGAGACCACTCGTGGATGCAGCCCTATCCGCCAGGGCATCGGGCTAGGGTGTTGGAGGCTCCTGCCACGTGAATGGCTAGGAGATCCGCCCCAGGCTCGCAGACGAGTGACCAAATGCGGAGCTTCCTTGCATAGAAGCATGGAGCGTGCCCCGCCTGGGCGGTTTAGATAGTACATGGTCGTGGTATTGTCCGTCCTGGATCGGACCACTTGACCCCGGAGGAACGGAGCAAAGGCGGTGAGAGCTAGGCGGACCGCCCGGAGCTCCAGCAGGTTGATGTGGCATCGGGACTCCCAAGGGGACCAGAGGCCATGAGCCCGGTGTTCCCCAGATGGGCACCCCAACCCATCAGGAGAGGCATCGGGTCGACAGAGAGACCGCTGGCTCGGGCGGACTTAACGGGATGCCCTCCTGCAAATGATCTGGAACGGTCCACCACTGGAGAGCTGCTCACATCCCCTGTGTCACCGATACAAGCTGGTCCAAGGATCGCAGCTGCCAGACCACTGGCTGGCCAGTCCTCACTGAAGGACGTGATGTTCCGCGGGCCCAACGGACCACGCTGGTACAGGCCGCCATGAGACCCAGGAGGCGCGAGGAAGTCCCGGCAGGGCGCTACTGCTCAACCAGAAATGATCGGGCAAAGGAGGAAAGAACCTCGGCCCTGTCCGCCGGGAGCCGCCTTGGCTCAAGAGAGTCGAGCTGCGCTCGATGAATAGAATCACCTGCTCGGCTCGAGTCTCACTCTGGCCTCGCTGATAAGGAGGCCCAGTTGAGAGCAGGACCTGGAGGGCCAGATCTCTGGACCACTCCGCCTCCTTCCTGGAGGGAGCTGCTATCAGCCAGTCGTCCAGGTAAGGGTACACCCCGGACCCCTGAGGCAGATGCTGTCACCACTGCCATGCATTTGGTGAAGACCCTGGGAGCTGGAGACAAGCCGAAGGGCATGGCTTGAATCTAGAGAGATCCTTCCGCCGGAAGCGAGAACTCTGTGAGACGGACGGATAGGGACGTGAAAAACGCGGCCCTGCAAGTCCAGAGAGCAGAACCACACGCGCTGCCCAAGGATGGTATTATCTGAGCCAGAGTGACCATCCTGAAGGTTCGAGACCTTAGGAACTTGTTTAGGTCGTGTAGGTCGAGAATGGGCGCCAGCCCCCTCTCTGCTTCGGAACCAGGAAGTACCTGGACACAAACCCTGGGTCTGAAGGAGGGTCCACCACCTCTCTACCACCTCCTTCTGGAGGAGGAGAGATGTCGGCTCGACGAGCCGCCAGTGAGGCTGGGGATCCTGCTCTCGAAGGGTTACGGCTCTGAAGGGTGGTGCCTGTTTGTAATTCCAGAGGCAGGCCTCTTCCCACCACCTTCAAGACCCACCTGTCCGTGGTAACAGCGGACCAGGTGGAACGAAGTGCTGGAGCCGCTTCTCATGGGGATCCAGGGTAAGGTGACGGGATGGGGGGGCGACACCCTCAGCCCTCACTGGGCAGGCTTTGGAGGAGGGACCGCCGAGGGACCTCCTGGGCCCTTTCCTCCCTGCCTCCTGTTAGAGGAAGCCGGCGGCTTGGGTTTGGATGCCAAGGCCGAGCCTGCTGGCCCTGACGTTGTGGCCGGGCGCCGGGGGCACAGGAAGGACGAAAGGGCTTAGGCTGTGGTTTGGCGGCCTTTGTCCTTCTGAGCGGAAGAGACCGAGTCCAAGGTGGCATTGACTCTCGATCCTCTGCAGGTGACCTTCCACCCCAGGGTCAAGAGGTCAGTCCCCAAAAGGAACATCCACCAACTTGTGCTGGGTATCCAAGTAAAGGTGGATATCCTCAGCCAAGCCTGGCCGACGATAGCCACTGCGGCCGCCACCCATCTGGCACATGAGTCCCCTATATCCAAAGCAGTCTGAGCTGCTGTTTGGCCACTGCCCTGCCCTGGTCCGCACCTGCTTAACCGTAGTCTGCAGATCGGCGGAAGATGAGGATGACCTCATCCAGGGAGCCCAACAGGGCATGAGAAAATGTGCCATGAGGACGGCCGAACTGGCCTGACTAAGGCCGAGAGAGGACGAAGCGTAGACTTTTAAGCTCGACATAGTCCATTTCTTGGACTCTTGTCAGGAGGTTTGTCCATATCCCTGGCGTTGCCGGGCGCGAAGCGCTGTCGGTAACCAACCCCTCAGCAGAGGGTGTTCCGAAAAATCGGACAAGGAACCGGTAGGGACCGCATACTTCCTGGCCATCCCGTCGGCGCGAGGGCAGGAAGCAGGGCGCTCGCCAAAGTTCCAGTGCCGGACCCACTATGGCCTCGCCACCGGAAAGGCCTCCGTCGGAGAATCCTCGGTCCAGAATCTCCGTGAGGGGATACCTCGCCCTGCTTGAAACGGGTTCGAGCTCCATCCCGTAGACTCGAGATGAGCGAGCAGTCCTAGGAAGGACGACGGGCTATCGTCCATTGACTGACCTCCTGAAGACTCCAAGTCCAGTCGCTTGGAGAAGAAGGAGGAATCATCTTCGACTCGGGAAGAGTCCTCAAGAGCTGCCTCTGGCCTGAGCCACCCTTCACCTGCCGAGGTCGGTCGGGAGTGAGGGTAACTGACAGCCGATGGGGGTAAACCCTTAGCCGACCGAGAATCCTTGGTCGGAGCCCCACTGGTGGCTGTGGAGGGCGGAGGTTCCACCGAATCGGTGGAGTAGCTGGTTTTGGCCGAACAACCGCCTGGGTATAGGCCTCGGACAAGTCGAGGGTTGTGTCGGCTGCCCGTGACAGTTACTTAATGGCCGGGAAGGCGCCGAGTCGGCTTATTCCCCGCCAGGAGGAGCTGTTGTAAACATAAGGTCCTCGTACCGTCGGCGTACTTCGCTCAAGCCTCCCTCATCCGAGGAGGAGGACGAGGATCGGCGCGACGCCGCTTTACCGCGGTGCCGAGACCGAGACCGCCTATGACGGTGGGAACGGCTGGACCGCGAAGAGGTCCGAGACCGAGACCGAGAGTCCCGGAATTTCCGGGTCGGTGCGGGGAGGTGTCGGCCGGAACCGGCACTCCCTTCGGCTCGGAAGGTCCATCCGAGGGCTCCGGAACCGGAGGCACAGGCGCCACAGGATCCTCAACTCTCCCGGGGAACCGGGAGAGGGAATCTCGCTGCTAAAGGCGACAGCCCGTCAATGGGTCGAGAAAATCTCGACTTCATCAGTGGGAGTCTCGGTCAACTGACCTGGACAGGGACACCGTGAGGCCAGTGGCAAAGCCGGCGATGCGACGAAACCCGGCAGGGCGACGGCCCGAGGAAGGGACACTTTCCCGCTCCCAGGCTCGACGAGAGGACTTACCTTGTCCCTCTTTTTGACCGAGAATAAGGTCCAGCAGACGAGGCCCTTCTCCTTTAGTGGAGAGGGACAGACAAAGCTCCTTAAAGAAGCCGTGTAGGAAGAACCAGAGAGCGCGGATAAATGCCGCCGGCCAGGAAGATACGGCCAGCCGCGCTTCCTCTTCGAGGCGACCATCCGCTCGAGCTGGATCCGGCAGCCGCCACCGCTGACACCGCCAACCGGCCTCCTTGGACTTCACCGAGGAAGCGCTTCGGGACGGCCCAGTTGCAATCGGGCAGCACGGTCTTCGAGGACGAAGGCCGAGAAAGATGAGCACAGGTCGCAAGCCTGCGGGTCGTGCTCAAGGCCTAAGCAGTAGACACACGTGGAGTGTGGATCCGTCCGAGACATCTTCTGCCCGCATGGGCATCTCCGAAATCCGGGAGTCGATTTGTCCATCGCAGCCGCGAGGGATCGAAGACCTGAAGTCTTTTGCAAATTTTTTGTTTTTAAATCCGCCAAGCGGAGAAATAGGAACCAGTGCATAGCGCAGGAAGCTAAGGAGGAACCTGAGCTTCCAAGCGGTAAGGAAGATCTGCGCCATGGGCGGAGCCGAGTTATACCACCCGGGTGGGTGGGAGGAGCAAGCTTGAAGACCTTCCGGCAAGATTTAAAGCGGCAAGGATACTGCCAATGAGTGTGGATGAACAACATATCCATGTCCCTAGAAACAAGATATTTGAAATAATACAAATGTCAACTATATAAAACACAGCACAAGAAATCACAGCCAGCTATACCTCTTCCTGCCCTTGGCTTACATACTTTACCAGATGCTTTCAAATACTGTTTCATTAGGTTTTTATTTTGTAAATAAAATGGGCATTTTTTTTTAACTTGGCATTTTCACACTGCCATGAAATGACCGCCAGTGTCATCACACAATGACATCAGAGCGAGACTGCACTGGCCATTTATTTTGTTGATAAATGCCTTACTTAGCTTGTGTATTAAACTGTAAAAGACACACTATAGGTTTTTGTTGCTTATTAAACAAAACGAGGCACACTGTACCACTGAGGGTAGTACAGTAAAACAACACAGCCTGAGTGCTCTCAGTCTCTTCACGCCATCAAGGCAATGTCTTGGTGTGCTACTTATAAAAAAATTGTCCATTTTATTAAAGTTAAAACATGATGAAACAGTATTTAAATGTAGCTGGTGAAGTACGTAAAGCCAGGAATAGGCAGAGCACCCTCCCCACTACTGGATCACCCCTTTCCAGGCTCCCCTCTCCAGCTGACTATCCTCCATGTAGCTGGAAACCCTTCCAGACCCAGTTTTCCCAAGCTGGGCAACCTCCCTGGAGCCACACCACCCCACAGCCCTGCCTCTTCCCCATCCGACAAACCTCCCTGCACATGGACCAGCACCCCACCCCATATCATGCAACCTCCATGTAGCTGGATTACGCCCCCCCAGTCTCCAGACTATCCTCCCCCTAGTAGTGCCAAACTCCAGAGGCAATGTGTTTTTGCCATCCAAAATCTGCATCCCCTTCTCCGCCAGCCACCCTCCATGGGCCAGAACCTAGTCCACCACGCCTACATAAAGCAGTGGTCCAGTTAAGGGGTGTATCAAAGTATTTTACACCCAGTTTTGCCAACGTCCTGGGTAGTATCATCACTACAAGGTGTTTCCATGGACTGCGCATTCACACTTAAAAAGTTATCTGAAGCACTGACATAAAGTGGGGCAATTCCCCCTCCCCGACCAGCTTTCCTGCATCAGAACCAGCTTCTGACCCTATGCCAAGAAAACATCCAGCAGACCACTGTCTCTGTAGCTGGTTCCCTCAACTCCAGACCATCACCACCACAGCCAACCATCTTACCTACCAGTTGACCATCTTCACAGAATCCCTGGACTGGGCTCCCTTCCACCAACCAACCCCCCTGCAGTTGGACCTTTCAGCCCTTGGACTATCCACTGCCTACACAGTCGACACTCCCCCCATTGCTAGATAACCCCTCAAGCTCCCAAACCTACCTTTCCGCCACAGAAGCCCACCCATGACAACACTCCTGCAGCCTTAACACCTCACCTCTACACACCTGGATCACCCTCTGAACTCCAGTCAGCCATCATCTCTGCACCTGTAACACCCATCCAGCTCATAGAAGAGCTTAACCACCAACTGCCTACAACACACCATCTGCTGCACTTCAGGCAATACACCCACAGGATAAACCGTCACACCCGCAGGCCAAACCCTCCAACCAACCTCCCTGCATCTGGACCAGCTTCCAGCCCTATTTCACATCCTGGAGCTGGATCACCCCACCAAGCCTACCTCAGCAGACCACTGTCTCTGAAGCTTGTCTACCCAGCTCTGGACCATCACCTGCACATCCAAGCACACCACCTACCTCACTGGACCATCCTCAAAGAAGCCCTGTTAGCCACCCCCTTGGCCAACTACACTCCCAACATCTGGACCGCCCTTTCAGCCCTTGGACTATCCACCCTCTCCCCAGTTAACAACTCTTTCTATTGGTAGATCACTCTTCAAGCTTCCAGACTCACCTTTCCTCCACAAAAGACTGTCCGTAACACTCCCTCAGCCAGAACAGTCCACCTGGACCAGCCTCCGAATCCTAGTTGACCATCTCTACACTTTTAACACCCACAGACCAGTCTCTAACCCCAGGCTGCACAAGGATCACCCCCCCCAAACAAGCCTCTCTACAAGTGACAACACACCCTGCAGCTGGCTGGATTCTGCCCCTTCCCCCCCGAAATCAACAGCTCTTTCAACTTCCCCACTGCCTTGCAGCTGCAACACCTATAACCCTTGAACTGGCCACCCTCTCCAATCTGATGCTTTGTCCCACATTTTCAATCATTATGTCCCTTGTCTGAATGACAGTTTTGTACTAGCTTTGCCCCCCCACCGGAGCTGGTTAGCAGTTAACATACTAGAAGCTGCTCCCCATATTTAAGCTGTATTTGTACAGTGAATAAGAACAATATTGAAAACACTCCAGTGAGAGCTGTTTTGAGTTTTATTTCACTACTGGTGTGCTTTCGTTACTTAAAGAGCAAACCTTTTTAACAATCAGTGAAAGTTCAAAAAATAAACTAAAGGCAAAGAAAACCTTCTGCTCTGTAGTGTTGCTTTTACTACAGCTTCCTTCAATCTGCAACAATCAGCCCCACCTGTTACAAAAAAAAATTTCTTTTAGTGCTCCCTGGCCCGATCTGAAGTTGAGAAGGCCGGGACAGAAACTATTCCGATGAGAGGTTTTTAGGCTAGTGCAACTTTTCTCCAGTGATCTCAACAACTAGCCTGTGGTTGGCATTAACTGGCAGCAATCCCTCTGAGGCAGCACTTTTTGCCCTTCAAAAAATGGCAGCTCACTTTACGTTCCTCAGAAAGGGGCGTTGCCATTCTAGTCTTTCAAGTTTTGTGCTAATATCAATATGACATATACATTTCCTGCCAGGCACAGAATTATAAAACACTAGAATGGAATTCCGCCCATACAACGCAATGCTCATAGGAAGGCCCGTCTATACAAGTATGTTAACTTCCCTCGACTTCCCCAATCATTTATGGTCCCGCCAAGGATTCCAATCTGCTGACTAGTGGCATAAAAATCTCATTGCTGAGATTTCTGTGCAAGATCAATCACTAATGTTGCAAAAGCAATTACACAGCAAATAAAACAAAACTGAATGCTTTCCGAGTTCTTACTTATTCGTTCCAGAATCAGAATTGACATTGTGAATTAAAATGAAACTTATTTTACAACTTTCTGAAAAATATGTTTATTCAAAGTCTCTGTCAGTAAGGTTGGTACTTTTATCTTCAGTTGTTTCTGAGACTGGTACACCAACATTTTTTTTATTTTATTTAAACACTTGGTAACCGGAAAAGGCATGCTGAGCTGAGGCTCGATTCCAGGTGCGACCCGGGGGCAAAGGAGCAGTGGAAATACAAACAATAAATGCAGTGAATTAGTTAACAGAACAATAGCAGCTAATTATTGCGGGATGCGTGGCTGATGCTCACCACAGTTTGTTAAATACTGTGGGGTTACTGTGCAGCTAGGTCTTTTAAATTTACTGCAACATTTGGCTAATCAACTGATTGTCCCTTCAGTCTCGGCTTAGTGACACAAGGCTCAGAGACGCTAAATTTACAGTAATTTTCTAACCCTGCTTAGCACTGCAAGGATGTACTTAGAGCCTCCAACTCTGCAATTATGAAGCCACACAGTCCCCTTTAAGAACCAGCTTTTTCCTACCTGATTTACCCGACTTTCAATGAATGTTCTGACCGGCAGTAACACTGAGCTCCCAAAATTTCTGCTGCCTCATGAGTTGTCAATTAGTGTCCTTTTTGAAAATACTTTTTTATTAGTGCTACCTAGAATTAGCTGTATTTGTCAATCTTGCTGTCAATCCACTAACTGTAGCAAGTCGGTATTTAGCAACTACACTTTTCAGTTACAGATGTAATGTGATTTTCCATACTCCAACATAACAATGAATGTACAGGGGTCGAAACTGGCACCAGCCTACTAGCCAAACTCTTCTGTTTTGAAAAATATTTGTGCATAAAATTTCTCTCCCGGTGTTTGTTTTGTTTTCCACACTCTAGTGTGGCTGAACCACTAAACCATAATTCTGTATATGCAAAGAGGTACTTGTATGCAGTAACTGGTGTGTTATGACAAATTCAACTGAACACGACACAGCCGGCCCACACAACCGCTTGTGGCGCCGTCGATCCACGTGTGGGAAATGTGCCCGGGAGATGGAGGACCAGCTGGGGGGACAAGGCTTGCACATCTGAGAACTGTTCACCTTCTCCGGGAGATGAGGCTCAGTACTTGACTGGCCTCTGTTGGAGGCAGAGGAGCAGCAAGCACTGAAGCCATTCTGAGGGTTTGAGCATGATGGAAGTCGGTGATAGCACCTTGACTTCTGGGTGCATGTCATGCCTCCCACAAGAAGAGGGGAAAATCAGCTGCCAGAGCACTGGTCAGATGGAGTGCCTGGTGCAGACCCCCACAACTCTCTCCTGCCTGTCCTGTTAAGGTGCCTGCCGAAACTAAGGATCTCAGGGTGTACAGGCCCCACCTCATCCCTGCCTGTGGGGTAGAATCAAGGCTCCACTGGGGGGAAATCACCCACTGGCTCCAGGTTGGTGCAGAGAAGAAGAGGCAAACACCATTGGTGTCTTCCAATGGTGCGGGACTCAGGGAGCAGGGGGAGTATAAAATGCACGTAAAACAAAATGACATGTAGATGGGTACAGATAGATGGCTGCATAGATGTTTAGCTATGCACCAATTATTCTTGTCGCATAAGGAAGGGAGGAGTATCTCTGCTTACCCCACAACAAAGTCTCATTGTAAACATGACTGCTAGATGTCAGTGGTTCAAATTTGGTGCAGTCCATTAGCATTCTGGGTAGTAATTACAAATGAGATTTTTGCATTAACTCAACATTCACATAAACACTTGTCACTTGCAATACATATTCCTTTCCACTGGCACCAGATATGTCTGCTGTCCCCATCCGTCTGCCCTCTACCTTTTCATCTGCTTCCTAACCAAATCTTATTTAATTATACAGGCTCCTGCATGAGGAAGAGGGGTGCAGGCCACATTATGGGAAGGTGTGGTGCAGGACTCTGTATGGTGGAGATTGCAGTTGTAGGCCCCTGTGTGCATGGGGAGGGGGACGCAATCCACTCACTAGGAATGGAGTGCCTGCCATGTTGGGGGGGGGGCAGTTCAAAAATCTTCAGGCGCATCACAGATTTATCCAGGATGCTTCACGAAGGATGGCAAGCCAGCATAACATACCAGTAAAGATGAAACACTCCAGTCAAAATGAAGCTCCAAACTTCAAAGGGTGACTGATGAAGGCCTAGACGGGGCAGAAGCGTTAGGTGACGTGACCCGCTCCTAGCAGTTGTGCATACAGAGGATTACAGATCACTCAATTAAAATCCTGCATTTGAAAACCTGAAGTTTACACTTTGGCAGGAGTGCTTCATCTTCTTTGTAATGGGGGGGGGTAGAGACAAGTCCATACTTGGAGGTGAAAGGGTTTGCAAACCCCTGCATGTGATAGTGGTGGTTATTCATGCCCCTGCAAGGGGGGAAGCACAGGCCTTGCAGGGGGATGTGGGGCAGGCCCATGCATGGGGAGGGGGGTAGAACCCTGCCTGCGGTGTTGGGGCGCGGGCTCATGCTTGAGATGATTCAGGCCCCAGGGTCTGGCGATATGGTGCCAACCCTTCTGTGGGAAGTGGGCTGTCTGTGTCTGGTGGGATACAAGGATCTACATGGGGATTGGGGTGCAGGACCTTGCAAATATTGGGCAGTACAGGCCCATATTTATTACTGGCTAAAAATAAAATATGTTTTGTTTGCTTTGTTCTTTACTAGACATTGCACTTGGCACATCCGTGACTGCAGGGCGTGAAATTCTCATGCCCATCAGTGAATGGAGTTGTTTGCAGACATACTGCAGAAGGCAAAACAGGGCTGGATTTGGAACCTTAGCCAATGTATAGAGCCATCTGCCATTTGCATTATCAAATTATACACAGATCCATAGAAATGAGACTGCAGAAAAGGACCACCAGGCCAACACAGTCTGCCCACTTGCCTAGTTATCTGCTAGGGCATGCCTTTTCCCCCCACCCCTCAAAAATCACTTGTGTCTATCCCATTTTCTTTTGAACCCTTCCACTGTTGTTTCTCAGCCAACTCCTCAGGAAGCCTATTCCACTTATCCACCACCCTCTCTGTGAAATAGTACTTCATAATGTTACCCTTGAACAGTCACCCCACAATCTGCAACCCATGGCCCTTAGTTCTCCGATTACCTTTCAGCTGGAAGATGCTTTCCGCTGGCACTTGGTTTATACCTTTTAGGTACTTGAAGGTCGCAATCATGTCCCCCCCTTTCCCTCCTCTGCTCCAGGGAGTACATGTTCAATTCCCCTAACCTTTCCTTATAGGACAGGTGGTTGAGCCCCCTTACCATCTTTGTCGTCCTCCTCTGAACTCGCTCCAGCCTCCCCACATCCTTTCTGAGATATGGCCTCCAGAATTGGACCTCATATTCCAGATGTGGCCTAACCCAATGGGTATATAAGGGTACTATGACCTCCTTGCTCCTACTGGTAATTCCCCTCTCGATGCAGCCCAGCATTCTGCTGTGTCTAGCCACTGCTCTCTCGCAGTGCTTTGCCACCTTCAGGTCTCTCGAAATAGTAATGCCTAGGTCTCTTTCCTGTTCTGTTACTGCCAAGTGTCGGCCCCCGTACAGTATCCTGCCCACTGATTTTTGCAGCCAAGATGCATGATCTTACACTTGTCCATGTTAAATGAAAGCTGCCACTCCTTTGACCATGCCACAAGCCTCCCTAGATCCCTCTGCATTCTTTCCACTCCTTCCTGAGTGACCACCCTATTGCAGACCTTCATATCGTCTGCAGACACACACACCCTTCAAGGCCCTCTGTAATGTCCCCTATGAATAGATTGAATAGTAGTTGCCCTAATACCGACCCTTGAGGGACACCACTGGTGATCATGCCGTCTCCTGATGCCACCCCATTTACAATGATTCTCTGGCGCCTGCTCCCCAGCCAGTTCCCCACCCATCGAACCACCATCTGCCCCAGACCCAAGCATGTCAGCTTGTATAGGAATCTTCTGTGTGGCACGGAGTCAAAAGCCTTTGTGAAATCCAGATACATGATGTCTACCACCCTCCCCTGATCCTGATCCTCCCCTGATCCAGAGGATGGCTCATATGGTGCCCCTCCACAAGAGTGGTCCCAAGGATGAACCAGGAAACTACAGACCAGTGAGCCTCACATCCATCGTGGGTAATCTAATGGAGACTATCATGAAGGAGAGGCTGGTGGCCCTCCTAGAGGCCAAAGGACTACAGGACAGCAGACAGCATGGCTACATACATGGCAGATCCTGCCAAATCAACCTGGTCGAGTTCTATGACTGGGTAACTAGGCAACTGGACAGGGGCCATGCAGTGGATTGTCCTGTATCTGGACTTCAGTAAGGCATTCAACTCGGTGCCACATGGAAGGCTGGGAAGAAAGTTAGTAGGCACAGGGGTGGGTGCAAAGCTGGTGAGATGGGTAGGAAACTGGCTGCAGGGAAGGCAACAGAGGGTGGTGGTGGGTGGGAGCCTCACACCCAAGGGCAGTGACGAGCGGTGTCCCACAGGGCTCGGTGTTGGGACCAGTGTTCTTTGGGATATTCATTGCAGACATATCATGGGACATCAAGAGCAAGATCAGTCTGTTTGCTGATGATACCAAGGTAGGCGCAGTGGTGGATGACCTAGTGGGATGGCAGGGGTTGCAGGATGATCTGGCAAAGCTTGAAACCTGGTCAGACACCTGGCAACTGGGCTTTAATGCCAAAAGTGCAAGGTGCTGCATTTTGGGATGAAGAACCCAAAGAGGAGTTACCAGCTAGGGGAGTGCAGCTGGCCCAGACAGAGGAGGAGAAGGATCTGGAAGCGCTCAATAAGGGTCAATGAACAACTCAGCACAATGTAGGAAGGCAGCTGCAAGAGGCCAACAAAATGCTGGGTTGTATTGCAAGGTATATCCTCGAGGAGGGAGGAGGTGATTCTGCCACTGTATAGGTCATTAGTTAGACCACACCTGGTGCTAGTGCAGTACTGGTGTCCGTATCTGAAGAGGGACATTAAGTTACTGGAGGGGGTGCAGCGCAGGGTGACAAAGATGATCAAGGGGCTGGGGGACTTATCATACAAGAGGAGGTTGAACATGTACTCACTGGAGGAGAGGAGAGACAGGGGTGACATGATTGAAACCTTTAAATACATGAAAGGAATAAACAAGACGGGTACAGAGGGGCTGTTCAAAGTAAGGGAGGGGAGGGCCACCAGGGGCCATGATATGAGACTGGAGCGAGGAAGGTTCATTGGGGAGATGAGGAGACACTTTTTTGCAGAGAGGGTGGCTGTAACAGATGAAGAGAACTTGAATATACCATAAATTTTTTTTTTTTTTTAACCAAAGTAAGAGAAAGTCTGTTGCAACAGCTCTTTGGTTTGTTAACCCCACCAATAATATAGGCTGGCCACCTATATTTTGTGTTTTGTTTCAGAACCCCTTTTTTTTAAACCTTTTCCCCAATTTTGGTATATTTATCTCTCTCTCTCTCTAAACACACCCCTCAATTTTGATAAGCCTTGGGTTTATGTGAACCCAGAACCTAGATTTTATTTTGTTTTCACCTTTTAGTTGACTCGTTTTAAGGAAGGTAGGTTTAGAGTCGAAATTCCCTTTTACAAACCTCCCTCCCAGAATAGATGCAGTCAGAGTAAATGCGACTGTCTGTAAGCGCTTCTCTCTTTAAAATCTCGGCTTTTGTAGCCTCGGAAGCGATCTGAAAGCGTTCGAGAAGGCATTTAGAATGATATTACGGCTCGGAGCGCCTCTTTTCAGTCTGTCACCAACTTAAATCGTCTGCACATACCTTCCGAGAAAGAATAGGACTCCGGTTTCACTTTAGGAGGGTTTGTTAAAACAGCGTTCTTGCAGTGCAGTCTAGACTCTGCAGCTATACCTCTTGCTGTAATCTCTCCTTAGGGGCTGCCCGCCTCGATGTGAGCACTTTTATGTCACGGAAAGGAGGAGGGAATTCAGAAAGAATAAATGTACAAGAAAATCTGCCAGAAATGTGTAAATGGTACAAATGACTCTTGATGCATTATAAATTTAATTAAAAGGGCATGATGTTTTCAAATAAAATTAATCTGTGAAAATAAAGAACTTTGAAGTACAAAGGCGGAGTTAAGTGGTCACCTGACCATTTTTTCTGTATTTAGCCCAGACACTTGAAACAGATGGTCAGATAGCTTGTGAAGTACAGACCTAGTCTGACCTCAGAGTATGTTACACTAGTTTATGCTGGTGCTTCGTCATCCTTTTGTTATATCTGTTTGAATGGAATCTGGTTGTCCTATAATTTTGCGTTCTAAGTCCGGCTGGTCTTATTGACTTAATTTTGTTTTTGAAGAAAATAAATTTCCTTTTGGTTAACTTGACTTCAAGCAAGTGTTCTCTTTAATCCCACACCTCACACGTGGTGGCAGAGGTGGGATTTGAACAATACTGCTCTGAGTATTGGAAGAGAGCTTGCATGTTCCAAGAGGAGAGACCTGCTGGAGTATTGACCCGGATGATGGCAGATAAGTTGGGACAACCTTTGATGTCTGGTTTACCAGATGTCCGGCGTAAGACCACTAAGTTGGAGGAAGAAGGAGCGACGAGTGAGACCCTAGAGGCTGTTGAAGAGGAGGAAGTGGTACAAGGACCCCCGAGTGGAGATGCCCAGGATTTGCTGCAATGGTTGTGCCTACAACAGGTAGCCTGGGAGAAGCAAAGGGTAAGAGAAATGCAGCAAAGTGAAGCCAGGTGGGCTGACACGCTGAGAGCTATTCGGGACCTGGGTGTTAGTAGGCCACCTTCATTAAGTGATAATCCTAAGGATATCTAGTTGACAAAACTCAGTGAAACAGATGACATAGAGACTTATTTGACTACATTTGAACGGATTGCTCGTGCTTGTCAGTGGCCCAGAGGACAATGGGTGATACGTCTTGCTCCATATTTAACAGGAAAAGCCCAATTGGCCTATGGTCATGTGGACAGCTCTATGAGTGAGGACTATAATACAGTGAAAGAGGCTATTTTAAAACGTTATGACATTTGCCTTGAAACCTATAGACAACGGTTCCGAGCATTAAGATTCCAGTCATCTGATACCCCTCAGGATGCTTATACAAGGTTAAGGGACTTATGTTACAAATGGTTGCAACCAAATACAAACACTAAAGAACAAATGCTAGAGGCAGTGGTGCTTGAACAGTTTATCATATATTACCACAGGACACTCAAATGTGGGTTCGGGAACACCGCCAGAGACAGCTGAGAAGGCAGTACAACTGGCTGAGGACTATCTAGCTGCTCGGACAAACAGAAACAAAGGTCATTCTGCACCTAGCACTTCTCTCCCTACGGTAAGACCTACACTTTCTACAAGTACTGTACCTAGTGGGACTGCTAAAAACCCCAATATTACTAGATCCCATAATACAGAAACTGTGTGTCATTTGTGTCAAGGGAAAGGACACATTGCTAGGTTTTGTCCGAAGAAAAAGACTACTTCCACTCATTTAGTCCTGGCTAATTGGGGTCAGTATGTCACACCAGTCAAGATCAATGGGAAAACTATGATCAGACTATTAGATTCTGGTAGTCGGCAAACTTTAGTCAAAACCTCTATGTTATCCAATGTTTGCAGTTCTTCAGATGAGACACATGTGACTTGTATCCATGGTGATACCCATACATACCCAATGCAACAGGTAGAGGTTCAGATACAGTCCAATGTCAGACCTACGAAAGTTGGTGTGGTATCACAGTTGCCAGTGCCTGTTATAATGGGACATGATCATCCAGACTTCACTAATTTATTAGCGGCCGCTACCAACTTGAGTGCTTTTACTACAAGATCTCAAGAGAAAAAAAATTTTGATTTGCAGCATACATTTCCATTTGAAGATGGTTTATTTGAACCACCGGGTAAAACAAAGAAAACTAAGAAGGAAAAACGACAAGACAAGTATATATGGCAACATACCCACCGGGACTCTAAAGACACTGTTGGTTTAGAGGACTTTAAAGTACACATTTTGGGCTGGCACAAGTTAATGATGATTTTTTAAAGCCTTTTTTTTTGCAGGTGGGCATTGAAAATGATAAGGGACATAAACTGATTATACATAAGGGATTGTTATACAAGGAATGTAATAACTTAAAAACTGAAGAATGTGTACTCCAGTTGATGGTACCCGCTATGTACAGGGAGCGATTGTTATCTCTTGCCCATGATATACCATTTGCTGGTCATCAGGGAAGGGAACGTACTCTACAGAGATTGTTGTACAGGTTCTACTGGCCTGGTATACAGGACCATGTAACGGAATATTGTAGGTCCTGTGAGCAATGCCAGAAAGTGGCCCCTATGGTCAAGAAAGATAAGATACCCCTACAGCCTTTACCTGTAGTCAATACCCCGTTCGAACGCATTGCCATGGATATAGTGGGACCCCTTACCCAAAAGTGCAAAGGGAAATTGGTTTATTTTGGTTTTATGTGATTACTTTACTAAATACCCTGAAGCTATACCCATGTGTACAGTCACTGCTGAGAAAATAGCTGAAGAGTTGATAAAGGTTTTCTCTAGGATGGGTATCCCTAGAGAAATCCTGACCGACAGAGGCAGTAACTTTTGCTCACAGATCTTACAAACGTCTCTACCATACATTAGGTATACACTCCATCCATACGTCCCCATACCACCCTCAAACTGACGGATTGGTGGAACGATTTAACAAAACACTGAAACAGATGTTAAAAAAGTTTATAGAAGACGAAGGCAAGCAATGGGGATAGATATTTACCCTATCTCATGTTTGCCTATCGTGAGGTTCCACAATCATCTACAGGGTATTCTCCATTTGAGTTGCTGTTTGGGAAAAATCCTCGGGGAATATTAGATGTAATAAAAGAGAACTGGGAAGGAGGAAAGCAAATCACTATACCGGTTCCTTTGATAGAATATGTTACCACTTTGAGACAGAAATTAGAGAAATATTCAAAAAGAGCTCAGCTTAGTAACATAGAACACCAGAACATCCAAAAGAAATATTACGACAAAGGAGTGGGTACTAAATCCTTTCAACCAGGAGACAAAGTTATTCTTTTATTACCCTGTACAGAAAACAAGTTATTGATGAAATGGCAAGGGCCATACACTATACATAAGACAAGTTGGCACTGCCAACTATGAAATCATTTGTCCAGATAAAAACAGAAATATAAAATTTATCACGCCTAATTGTTAAAAGCCTGGCATGATAAAAATATACCAGCATGTTTTGTCTATCCTGAATCAGTTACAAGTGAACTGGATGAAGCATATGATCGGTTAGATGCCAAAAGTGGAATAAAAGATGTACGGATTAATGACAACTTGAATCCTGAACAATTGAGGGAATTAAATGAGGTTTTAACCACCTTTGAAAATAGTTTTACAACAATACCCGGGAAAGTGGAGGGAATAGAACACCATATAGAGTTAAATTCAACAGTACCCATTAGGCAAAAGCCCTACCGGATACCAGAACGATTAAGAGAGGAAGTAATTACAGAAATAAAAAAAATGCAACAGTTGGGGGTTATTAAACCGTCCACGAGTCCTTGGTGCTTTCCAATGGTGGTAGTTAATAAGAAAGATGGAGGGATCAGAGTCTGTATAGACTTTCGTAAACTTAATGCTGTATCCCAATTTGATGGGTACCCGATGCCCCGCATTGATTTATATAATAGACCGCCTTTGTAGTGCACAATATATAAGTACGTTAGATTTATCAAAAGGTTATTGGCAAATTCCCCTAGATCTAGAGTCTCAAAGTAAAACTGCCTTTAGTACCCCCATAGGACTGTTTGAATTTACTAAAATGCCCTTTGGTTTACATGGGGCCCCGGCGACGTTTCAAAGATGCATGGACCAGCTATTACATCCTTATATGACATACAGCGCTGCATACCTGGATGATGTCATTATTTTTAGTCCATCTTGGGAGGAACATCTAACACACCTAAAACTGTATTAGCTGCTATACAAAAGCCGTTTAACTATAAACCCTACAAAATGCTCATTGGGCATGCAAGAGACTAAATATTTAGGATTCATCATTGGACAAGGGAAAATAAAACCAGCGATCGATAAAGTTGAAGCCATAGCAAATAGCCCCCCACCACAAACAAAAAAACAGGTAAGAGCTTTTTTAGGAATGGCTGGCTATTACCGGCGTTTTGTGCCTAACTTTGCAGACATTGCTAATCCGTTAACTGAACTCACAAAAAAAGTCAAACCAGACAAAGTTTGCTGGACCGAACAGTGTGAAAAGGCTTTTACATTATTAAAACCTAAGTTATGCTCTCACCCTATATTGCGTAGTCCAGATTTTCAGAAACCATTTCTGGTACAAACCGATGCCTCCAATCAAGGTATTGGGGCGGTTTTGTCCCAAATGGATGGGGAGGAGGAACACCTATTATTTATATTAGTAGAAAACTGCACGAAAGAGAAGTTAAATACTCTACAATAGAGAAAGAGTGTCTAGCCATCCGTTGGGCTATTAATGCCCTAAAATTTTATTTATGGGGAAGAGAATTTATGGTAATTACGGACCATAATCCCCTGTGTTGGCTTCATATTATGAAGGACAAAAACCCTCGAATTCTACGATGGTATTTAACCCTCCAACCTTATAAATTTACAATACAACACAAATCAGGTAAAAAACATTTTAATGCTGACTACTTATCACGGTATGGTGCAGATCATGATTGGAAAATATCAGACCCCAGGGTGAAAGAAAAGTAAAGATTAAAGTTGTTTAACTTAATTAGAATATGATAAAGAAAAGCATGTATGAATAATAAGGGACCCTGGAGTGGAGTTTTAGGAGTGGGTGGGCTAAAACTCCATCTCCCTCTTATTCTAGGGAGATCTGATAAATATTTATTTCAGAAAATAGGTAACCCACAGTCTTTGTTTCCTGTTGGTTCTCTTCTTGAGGTGGGAGGAGTGTAACAGATGAAGAGAACTTGAATATACCATACATTTTTTTTTTTAACCAAAGTAAGAGAAAGTCTGTTGCAACAGCTCTTTGGTTTGTTAACCACTCCCCCCCCCACCACCAATAATATAGGCTGGCCACCTATATTTTGTGTTTTGTTTCAGAACTCCTTTTTTAAACCTTTTCCCCAATTTTGGAATTATTTATCTCTCTCTCTCTCTCTAAAACACACTCCCCTCAATTTGTGATAAGCCTTGGGTTTTATGTGAACCCAGAACCTAGATTTTATTTTGTTTTCACCTTTTAGTTGACTCGTTTTAAGGAAGGTAGGTTTAGAGTCGAATTCCCTTTTCAAACCTCCTCCCAAGAATAGATGCAGTCAGAGTAAATGCGACTGTCCTGAGCGCTTTCTCTCCTTTAAAATGCAGCTTTTGTCGCCTCGAACGTGCGAACGTCAGGAAGGCATTTAGTCAGATATTACGGCTCGAGCGCCCTTTCAGTCTGTCAATCAATCTTAAATCATCTGCACATACCTCCGAGGCAGAATAGGACCCGGTTTCACTTTGGGAGGGTTTGTTAAAACGAGCTTTGCAGTGCAGTCTTAGACTCTGCAGCTATACCTCTTGCTGTAATCTCTCCTTAGGGGCTGCCCGGCCTCGATGTGAGCACTTTTATGTCATGGAAAGGAGGAGGGGAATTCAGAAAGAATAAATGTACAAGAAAATCTGCCAGAAATGTGTAAATGGTACAAAATGACTCTTGATGCATTATAAATTTAATTTAAAGGGGCATGATGTTTTCAAATAAAATTAATCTGTGAAAATAAAGAACTTTGAAGTACAAAGGTGGAGTTAAGTGGTCACCTGACCATTTTTTCTGTATTTAGCCCAGACACTTGAAACAGATGGTCAGATAGCTTGTGAGTACAGACCTAGTCTGACCTCGGAGTATGTTACACTAGTTTATGCTGGTGCTTCGTCATCCTTTTGTTATATCTGTTTGAATGGAATCTGGTTGTCCTATAATTTTGCGTTCTAAGTCCGGCTGGTCTTATTGACTTAATTTTGTTTTTGAAGAAATAAATTTCCTTTTGGTTAACTTGACTTCAAGCAAGTGTTCTCTTTAATCCCACACCTCACAGTGGCGGCTGGGTGGAATGCGTTACCTGCAGAAGTGGTATGCAGTAGAACAGTGGACTGCTTCAAACGAAGATGGGACAGGACAAGGGGGAGGGTTAATGAAGGGGAAGGGTGGAAGGGAGGGGCAGCTGCCGAATAAGGGGTGCTAGCTGCACATTCGAGCAGACTTGATAAGACCTCTAGGCCTTTATCTGCTGGCAAATTTTGTATGTTCGTAGTCCCTTGGTGACCCAGTCAAAGACCTCAATCAAGTCCATCTGACAGGACCTATCCCTGATAAAGCTGTGTCGCCTTTGATTAATCAGGTCGCTTACCTCCAGGTAACTGGTAATCCTGATCTTCAGTAGGTTCTCCATGAGCTTGCCCACCACTGATGTCACGTTCACGGGCCTGTAGCCCCCCCCCCTGTGCAGGGGTACCACATTTGCCTGTTTGCAGTCATCCGGTATCAAACAATTAATCAATCAAATCTTTATTTATCCAGGCGAACACCATTGAGCATAACTCATTTACAAGATGGACCTGGTTAGCACAGGAACACAAGATATACAATATATGAACAGTGACAACGTAACACCTCAGTAATATTATACAATACAGAGATACACTAGTTAAACATAGTCATAAGTGGAGAACAGTTTGGAAACAGTGGTTCAATTCCTTCGTGGTGTATAATGAGCCTAGTAACAGTAGCTGGAAGTATTAACGAGGACAATTGTTAGGCAAAGGTATATTGTTTGTTGAACTTTGTTGATGCGGTAAGCCCACTGGGCCTATAAGTCCCTTTTTCAGGGAGACCGGGGGAAGGGGGGATACAGATGGTAAGCAACTGAAATTGAACCAGATTAAGCTGTCGGTGGTATTTTTAATGAATGAGGGAAATTTGGCCAGGACACTCAGCAGGTTCAACAGGTATCACTCCAGACTCGAGGGACCTGTTGAAGTGTGCAGTCAAGGGTGCTGCCTGTATATCCTTTAGTTCCTTCAACACCCTGGGGTGCACTGAATCTGACCCCATGACCCTCTCCACCCTCAAGCAGCGTAGTTCTCCCAGAGTCTCCTCCACCCAGAACGGACTGGTATCCACTCCCACCTCCACTGCTCTGGTCACACCTGCTCCACTACTCATCCCTTTATTCTCCCTAGTAAACACAGAGTAAAAATAGTTGTTCAGTAGTTCTGCCTTCTTCCTGTCCTCTTGTATCAAGTCTGTCTGTAGCCCTAATCCAGCAGTGGTCTGGCTGTGGGAGGGTGGTTAGTTGGGAGTAGGTAGGGTGTTCCAGCAGCTGGTTGAGTAGCTGGCAGCTGATCCATGGGCAGAAAAGGTGGTCCAGGGTAGGGGAGAGTCCAGCTGCGGACAGGGTGGTCATCTGTCAGGAAAGGCTGTTCCAGGGGCAGGTGGGGGGGGAGGAAGAGTCCAATTACAGTGAGGACACTCAGTTTGGGGAAGCCTGTCGGGGGACTGAAAGGTTGGGTCATCCGCAAAGGGGATAGAGGAATTCCAACAGGTTATAGTGCTAGTCTGATGAGTCGGTGGTAGTCCAGTAGAAAGAGGGGACTCAAATAGGTTTTGGAAGGGATTCTATCAGGTTGCAGGCATCCCAGAATGCAGGGGTAGACAGGCCACTCAGATGGGTGAGTGGAGAATTCCAGATGGTTGAAGCAAACCCCACCTGAGAAGACAGGATGCAGGCAAAGATGGCTCACCAGACCATAGGAATTTCCCTGCCAAACAAGCACCAGTCTCACACCAAGCTGAGCACCCTCTCTTCTGAAGCTGGACAACTACCCGCACACCACCCTCCCTGAAACTGTCCCCTCCATGAGTAGCTGCAAGACCAAAATGAAAACAAGCTTTTGTTAATTTCAAATGTTGTCTTGCTGGCATTGACAGTGCAGGAATTAAGAGAGATGCATAATAGGAATGGCAGTGAAGTAGTGAACTGATGCCAACCCCACCCCCATCCTGCAGAGACTGACAGCCCTTGGGGTGTGCCTTTGGATTATCAGCTGAAAACGCTCACGCCATTTCACTCACCCTACCCTGCAGAACCAACAGGTGTCATGTGTGCCTTGGGTCTTCTGGCCTTACGGTCACCCCATTCCATAAGGAAATACACTGAGATGGGTGCAGTATAGGAGAATGGGGTGAACTTTGGGGATGAAGAGACCAAGACACACCTCAATGCCTGTTACTGGCTGCATGGTGGGGGTGGAATAGCGTGAGCTTTACAGTCAACAATCTCATGTCACATCCCTGACGCCTGTCAAGTCTCTACAGGGTGGGGCGTTGCGGTTGGAAACAATGCCCCAGGCATTTGTTGGTCGTTTCACTCCAAATTTTCAACATGGGCTTTTTGTGATCCCACCTCATGAACAGTGGCCCTATCGGTTCATTATTGGAAAGGTGATTTTGCTCGCCGCCCCATTTGGCGCCACAGGTGCGAAAACACATTTCAGGCAGGATGTGAAAAATGACAGCTGTACCGTTCATGAGGAGGTGTAAAAAAATGGCAATGATGAAAATCTGGAGTGAAAATATGAAAAATTGGTGAAGTCACGAGCGTGCATAGAAACTGCACAACACAGGCAATGCAATTATTTGGGGAATTTTTTTTAACCAAATTTTCAACATAGGCATTTTGGGACGTCTGCTCATGAACAGTGTCACTGTGATTTTGTTAATGTCCTGAACACTGATTTCCCACAGCGTCTTTGCCATTGTGCGAAAACACATTTTTGGCACAATGTGAAAAATGACAGCTGTACTGTTCATAAGGAAGTGTGAAAAAATGGCAATGTTGAAAATCTGGAGTGAAAATATTTAAAATTGTCGGAGTTACGAGCATGCATGGAAATTGCACATGCTTGTAACAGTCATTTTTTTGAATATTTTCACCAAATTTGCAGCACAGGCTTTTTGGGACCCCACCTCATGAACAGTGGCACTGTCATTTTGTTACTCCGTCCTGAAAGGGGATTCCGTGCAGTGACCGCAAAATTACCTTTTGGGACTGAATAACAAGATGACAGTGCATGTGTTCATGAGGTGGGGTCCCAAGAACCCCATGTTGAAAACCTGGAGCCAAAATTAAAAAAAAATAGCTGAGATATCCACCTAAGTCGAACCCCACCCAACCCCCCATTTATGCCGTAATATAGCTTACCGGTATTTCTTCATTTTGCAGTTCAGCTTTGAAAAGTCCAGACATGTTCCCACTCCACCGAAGATCGCAGTGCCGGACCTCCAGAGGCAAGTACGGGGTGTGGGGAGGTGGGATGCACAGAGGGTGGGCATGGGTTGGGGTGGTGCCACAGACAAAGGACAGTTTTTTTTCAGGCAAAAAAAAACACAAAAAAACAGACACTGCGCCATGGGACGGTTTCCTTTCTTTACAAGTGAAAGAAAACAATTGTTGGCCACAGTGGGTGGGTTCCCAGTGTGCCCTATGACTTTTTTGGGGGGGGTGACGCTGGACACACTGGGGTGGGCTCCCAGTGTGCCACACAAGGGGAGTGGCCATGGGGCAGAACATGTCAACATGGTCGGCCTTCTGTGAGTGGAGGCACAATGAGGTGGGCTCCCAGTGTGCCACACAATCTGGGGAGGGGTGGTGGACATGCCAACACTGGGATTACACCCCCGGTCGGCCTTCTTTGGGGATTGTGTGGTGGTGGCAGGGCCCGCTGACATGTTTAGTGAAATGTTTCACCAGGAAAGGCATGTATGGGAGGCATGTCTCCTGTGCCACTGTATGACAAGCTTGTCTCTGATTGCAGCGGCACATTTGTTTCAGGTTGGTGGCACTTTGCATAATACTTGTGTCAGCGCTAGCATGCTGGCTAACTGGGGAATGAGGGATGCACCTACTAAAGCGTGCCCTGCATTCACCAACAGACACACCTCTGCATTTCTCCTACTACCGCAAGATGTTGCTTGCAAACGTGCAAGACAACATAAAAAGGTGTCCGGGAAGGGGGGGGCAGGGGACTATAAGGAACACTCTTCCATGCTGCCAGTAACTCCCAAATCCTCTCACCTGACCACGCAAAGGTTTAGATCCCTCTTATTTCTATGCCTCCAACACATAGTCTCTGTCACTCATATTATGCAGCCCCATCAAATGCTGCTGTGCCTACTGAAAACAATGCAACTATGTACCCCCTGCAAAGAAGACTGGCAGCGAGCACCCCCTCCTACACACACAGCTGAAATACCTCTTTCCAAACACCAGCCACCACCCTGCAGCTGGAGCCTACCCCCCCAAAAAAAACAGACTGTGTACAGTCCCTACTCCACAGCCAGACCACCTCCCACAGACAAGTCACCCCTTGCAGATAAAAACATAGACGTTGACGGCAGGTAAGGATCACAAGGCCCATCCAGTCTGCCCATTTCTTTTTCTACCTTATAAATGTGCCATCGGCCTTTCCTCTGTCAATGGCCTATATATTCATACTCATCTGTATTGCTCCCTTAAGCCTATCCCATGTTTGTTTAAAGCCCTGCACTGTATTCATATCCGCCACTTCCTGAGGTAGGCCGTTCCATGCATCCACCGCCCTTTCTGTGAAAAGGAACTTCCTCACATTACCCCTTAATCGGCCTCCCTCTAATCTCATGCCGTGTCCTCTTGTCCTGCTATTTTTCTTATATTGAAACACGTTAGACTCTTTCACCTTGTTATTGCCCTTAAGGTGTTTGAATGTTTCAATCTTATCACCGCTCTCCCTCCTTTGCTCTAGGGTATACATATTGAGCTTTGTTAATCTGTCCTCATGTTTTCTGATGCAGTCCCTTCACCATTTTGGTTGCCCTTCTCTGGACTGCCTCAATTTGGTTAATGTCCTTGTGAAGGTGTGGCCTACAGTACTGATCGCAATACTCCAGATGGGGCCTAACCAGTGTCTTGTAAAGAGGGATTATTACCTCCCTCTTACAACTTATGATACCCTTACTAATACACCCTAACATCCCCCTAGCCTTGCCTACTGCTTTAGGTCTGCTTGGATGATTTCAGGTCATCGCCTCGGTGATGAAGATGCCCAAGTCTCTCTCTTCCCTTGTGACTGCCAGCAACTCCCCTCCCAGCCTATAGGTGGCTTCAGGGTTTCTCTTCCTTATGTGCATGATCTTGCACTTCTTCGCATCAAATTCCAGTTGCCACTCTTCCGACCATATTGAAAGTTTATCCGGATCTGTACTCATTCTGCCCGCCCCATCTGGATCATCTACACTGTTGCAGATCTTGGTGTCATCTGTAAACAGACAAACCTTACTCTCCAGTCCATCTGCAATGTCACTGATGAAGATATTGAAGAGGACTGGCCCCAGGACTGATCCCTGAGGTACCCCACTTGTGACTTGCATCTTGTCTGACTGTATATCGTTTACCACCACTCTCTGTTTTCTGCCCGCAAACCAGTTTGCCACCCAGCTGACCAACATCTGACCCACCCCAAGCCTACACAGCTGATTAATCAATCTCATATATGAAACAGTATCGAAAGCTTTGCTGAAGTCAAGGTAAGCGACATCAACTGCTCCCCCTTGGTCCACCACTCTGCTTACCCAGTCAAAGAAATTTATGAGATTAGTTTGACAAGCCCTTCCTTTTGTAAACCCATGCTGTCTTGGATCCTGTGCTCCTATGGATTCCAGGTGTAGCACTATCCTTTCCTTAAGGAATGTTTCCATAATCTTGCCCACTACTGACGTAAGACTGACAGGTCTGTAGTTCCCTGTCACCACTCGTGGAGCGGGATCACATGAACCCTTCTCCAGTCTTCTGAGACCTCTCCTGTGCTCAGAGACTCACTAAACAGTTCTCATAATGGCTCTGCTAGTTCTACCCTTAGCTGCTTTAGTACCCTGGGATGTATGCCATCAGGTCTCATTGCCTTGTCCACACTTAGCTTCTCAAACTCTTGTAGGACCCTTTCTTTTGTGAAGGGACTAGTGCTCACCTCCCTCCCCCGTGTCCATGGTGCTAATCTGTGGGCCCTGCCCTACCTTCTCTTCAGTAAATACTGAGCAGAAGTATCTATTTAGGATAGATGCTTTTACATGGTCCTCCTCCTCACCCGCCCACTTATCTTTTTTTTTTTTTAAACTTTATGTTTATTGATAATTCATCAAACATACAGTTATATTTCACTAGTATATGACATTCATGATAATGAAGTAAAACCATGAGGGTGCCACCCCTCTTAATACACTCAGATGATCTACATATACTATAAGATACGACATTGGGGGGAATCTCCAATATTAGGCTTAGTCAGTTATCTAAATACTTAAGCTGCAAACGAACCCATGAGCTGCATGGTTTTTAATGCGCATGTCCAAAATCTTAAAAAAAAAAAAAAAATACAAATAATCATATTCCTATATCGGGGAAGTTATGTCACCATGCATTTCTCATATTTAGTGCACTTATATGTGCAAACCTCCTTTTAGAAGAGCACTACATAAACCGGGAGGAAAAAAGGGAAAAACTTTGCTCCATATTCATTATCTATACAAAAACATCAGTACAATCCTATATTATACTTGGCTTCACATATTAGCGTTTTAAACAGTAAGCAAACAAGATAGAAGCACAACTGATTGAGCATCATATTGAACTGAAAATTGTATTTTCACAGTTAAATTATAATACAAGCATATCAGCTTTAGCTTTAAATTATAGGAGATTGAGAGGAGAGGAACATTTCAATCTAAAATAAGAGAGTTTGAATAAACTGACGACAAAAGGTCCTCCTAATTAGATAACTTAGGTAGAAATAGCCTCTTCCTTCCCCATCAAACCCAGTCATTTATTGCCCCGTTTACTTATCGGAACTTCAGGTTTCTTCTTCGTCTGAAGTAGAATCTTCTCTGGTTGCACCGCTAGGGCGATCCACTGCATTCCTTTGACACCACTTAAGCGCCTCCGTGGGATTCGAGAAAACATAAACTTTGCTCCGGGACAATATTCTTAGCCGTGCCGGGAAGACTAACCCATGTGAAATACCTGCTTCTCTCAACATTGCGCGAGCGCCATCAAACTGTTTGCGTTTTTGGCGCGTGGCGTAGCTTAAATCAGGGAACATATTAACAATTTGGCCATCCTGTAGTAACATTTTCTTGTGCCGAGCCAGCGCTAGCAGATGATCTCTGGAACCAACCCCGTTAGTTACCACCACAACAGCCCGTGTGCTTCCGGATTATTAGGCCGTCCTCTCGACGTAATTCTATATGCCTTCTGGAACTTTTGCACTATAGGGCTAGCTTCCTCGCCTAATTGCTGAACTAGCCATTCTTGTAAATACAACAGCAAGTGGTCCCCTTCACATCCCTCCGTTAGTCCAAGCAGTCTCAAATTGTGAGCTCGGGCTTGATTCTCCAGAGTTTCTATTCTGGATTTCAGGTGCGAGTTTTCTTTCAAGACAGCCGAAACAGAACCCATTGCTGCGTCTGCCCGTTTTGTAACCTCGGTTGTTGCTGTTGTGTTAGCTTCCACATTAGATTCAATGGCCACAACTCTTATTAGTTAGGTTATCAAATTTATCTGACAACCCTGCAACCGATTTAATAAGCCGATTGAGTTTGAGACCAAGCGACTGCATTGTTTCTTCCGTTCCCTCCTCACCAGCTTCTGAGACGTGGCCTAGGGTGGACCGCATGTTTTGGGGACCTGGAGGATTTTTAGATTTAGATCCGTCTGCCGATGATTTATCTTTCCGGGGGTTCCCCATCCTTGTCACCAGCCTTTCCAACACGTTAAGACTATAAAAATATACTGATTTTCTTCACAAATAAGGTCAAATTCCGAGGTTTTAAGGAGCTATGTTCGAGGAGCTCTATGTTCAGACTTCCATCTTGCTCGGGCTCCACAGCGCCCCCTGCCCCCCACTTATCTCCTTTGATCTTAGCAATATCCTCTCTGGACTTTCTTTCACTAATGTATCTATAGAAAGTCTTGTCACTTTCTTTTACTGTTTGTGCCAGTATTTCCTTGGCTTGGGCCTTTGCCTGTCTTTCTGCCTTCCCTTAGGGAAGTTTGGTATGCCTCCCTACCTTCATCCCGCTGCGTTCCCTTATATTTCCTGAAGGCCAGCCTTCTTGCTCTGGCCTTTTCTGCTAGTTTTTGATAACTAAAGTGGTTTCCTCCTTCTTTTGCACTTCCTTTTCTCTCTAGCACAATGGGATGTTGCTTCAAGTATTGCATCCTTAATGCTTGCCCACTTTGCCTGTACCCCCTCACCTGTATTTCTTTTTGCCAGGGCTAGCTCAACTCTGCTGGCCATCTTATCAAAGTCAGCTCCTCTGAAGTCCCATATTTTTGCCTTGGAATGGGATGATTTAGCTCTAGTGGCCAAATTGAACCCTACAATGTGATGGTCACTGGCCCCCAGGTGACCTTCCTCCTGGAGATCTGTGATCCTTTCCCTGTTAGTCAGCACTAGATCTAGGATAGCCCTTTCTCTTGTGGGTTGTTGTACCAGTTGTTTAAGGCCCTTCCCCTGCAGGGAATCCACCTGTATCTAGTTCTGGCAGATGTTCCTGCTGGTATTGACCAATCTGTATCTGGCATGTTGAAGTCTCCCATTATCAGAACCTCCCCTTTAGCTGTCATGTTTTGTATATCTTCTAACAGTAATGTGTCCATGTCCTCCCCCTGGTCTGGGGGCCTGTAGACAACCCCGGTTCTTATGGCTGTCCCATTTCTTGTTTCCAGGGTGACCCACAGTTCTTCTGGCTCCTTATGCATATTTTGAATTTCTGCAGCTTTGATATTTTCATTGACGTACAGGGCCACTCCACCCCTTTTTGCACCTCAATCTCTTCCGAAAAGTACATAGCCAGGCACTGAAGTCTCCCAAGTGGGGTTACTGGTAAACCATGTCTCGCTAATTGCTATAATGTCCAGTTTAGCCTCTGTCATTATTGCCTGCAGGTCTGGGATCTTGTTTCCCCACACCGCGAGCATTTGTGTACATGATTTTCCATTGGCCAGATTTTGGTGAGTTAGTTGTTGGGTGAGGTCTGGGGTTTCCCCTGTGCATCGTATGGGGAGCTGGACCTTTTTCCTTACTTGGTGATGCAAATGAACTGCAAACATGCAGAACTCCTTTTTAACCACTAGCTGAGGGAGGAGGGGTGTTCTTCCCATTCGAGTATGGGGTGCTGCACCCCTCTCCCCATTTGCTAGTTTAAATATTCTGCAAAGATGTCAAACTTCTGCCCCAATGCACTGACTCCCTCCTTAATCAGATGCAGTCCATCAAATTTAAAGAACTTTCACTCCCAAAACTGTTGCCAGTTCCCTACAAATGTGTGTCCTTTTCCCTGGCACCAGTCCTTGAGCCACATGTTTAGCTCCCTTATCTCCCCTTCTGTCCATCTGCCCCCCCTCTCTCAGACTGGCAGGATCTCAGAGAAGGAGATGCCAGATGAAATGGATGATAGTTTGTCACCCAGCCTGGTCATGTGTTCCTTGGTCTCCACAACTGACCGGCTGGTGAGATCATTAGTCCCGATGTGTACCAGGACGTCAATGCTTTCTCCTGCTTCCTGAACAATTTTAGCAATGCAGTCAGTGTCTCTCCACACCGATGTACCTAACACACTAAAATGCCAGCAGAATAGGCCTAACGGTCTTTCGTGTCTGCTCGTTTGGTAAGCCCCCACCCTGGGAGCTGACCTTGCTGCCCCGCTCTCCTTCTCTGGCGTCTCCCTTCCCAGTTCCAGATATTCTCGCTGCACTGGATTTTGCTTCCAGAACCCTTCCCCTGTACCTGTCCCAACCCCTCTTGAATCCCTCCACCGTCTCTGCCTCCACCAGCCCCCTGGGCAGCACATTCCATGGCCCCACCACCCTCTCAGTGAAGTAGCACATCCTCCTTTCTCCCCTGAATCTTCCCCCCTCCAGCTTCCACCCATGCCCTCTAGTTGCCCCTTCCTTCGAAGCACCCTGACTGCTCCTCCCCTATTTACCTACTTCACGCACCTGAAGACCTCTATCATGTCCGCCCCAGTCCCTTCTCTCTTCCAATGTGTACATATTTAGCTCTTCGAGCCTCTCCCTATAGGTCCTGTCCCCCAAGCCCCAAATCATTTTGGCTGCCCTCCTCTGGACCCTCTCCAGGAGTTTAATGTCCCTCTTTAAGTGTGGCCTCCAAAACTGCATGCAGTACTCGAGGTGTGGCCTCACCAAGCAGTTATACAGAGGGAGTATCACTTCCCTCCTTCTGGAGGTGATCCCCCTAGCGATGCATCCCAGCATCCTGTTGGCCTTGGCTGCTGCCCTCCTACAAGTCTCCGAGTTGGTCATCTTGACATCCACCACCACCCCCAGATCCCTCTCAGCCATCGAGACTTGTAGCATTCCCCCACCCCCGGTGTACACTTGGCCCGGGTTTCTGGCCCCCAGGTGCAATAACTTGTATTTCCCTGCACTGAACCTCAGCTTCCATTTCTAGACCATCTTTCCAGAGCCTTCAGGTCCCCCTGTAAGGCCACCCCCCTCCTCCCCATCCACCACCGCCCCCAGTTTTAAGTCATCCGCAAAGAGACTCATCTCACTCCTGATACCTGTCCTTATGTCAGAGATGTAGGCGTTGAACAGGAGGGGCCCAAGGACTGATCCCTGTGGGACCCCACTAATGACCCTCCTTGGGGATGAGACTATCCCAACTTCCGGTCCTGGAGCCAATTGACTATCCATCTGATCATCTGGTTCCCAACCCCCATTTCTCCCAGCTTATGCAACAGGCCCTCGTGAGGAACAGAGTCAAATGCCTTGCTGAAGTCTAGAAAGAGGACGTCCAGTGGTCTACCCAGGTCCACGGCACTTGTCACCCAGTCACAGAACTCCACAAGGTTTGTCTGACATGATTTCCCTGGGATGAATCCATGCTGTCCATCGTCCACGAACCCCACCTTTCCCAGGTTCCGCCTTAGCCTCTCCTTGACAATGCCCTCCATCACCTTGCCCACCACCGATGTCAGGCTGATATGCCTGTAGTTCCCTGCCACCTCCCTTGATCCTCTTTGTGAATAGGCACTATATGCGCCACCTTCCAGTCCTGGGGCACCCACTCTGTCCTCAGAGAGATGGTGAAAAGCTCCGCCAGGGGTTTCGCCAGGACATCCGCAAGTTCCTTCAGCACTCTGGGATGTAATTTATCTGGCCCCGTGCTTTCTCCGTCTTAAGGGACCTGCGGGCTTCCTCCTCTCTCTGCTGTGATTTCCACCTCGCACCTCTTTCCCTGCTTAGCCTTCCCTCCTGCCAGTGATCCTCCCTTTCCCCAGACCAGCCGATCGATAAGGCTTTCCCCCTCCTCAGTATAACTGTTTCCTCCCATGCATGATGCAGCACCCCCATTTTCCTTGGTGAAAACTGAGGTGAAGTACTCATTCAATACCTCAGCCTGCTCTCCCGGGTCTTGTGCTGCCCATCTCTCCCGTTTTAATCCTGCTAATCTGCCCCCATACCCTTTGTTTTTCCCCAATGTATCTAAAGAACCCCTTGTTCCCTCTCCTAATTTCTCTGGCCAGGTTCTGCTCCTTCCTTGCCTAGCTGCCCTCACCACCCTAGAGGCCCTTCTAGCCATCAGTTCGTACTCCCCTCGATCCCTTTCACTCCTTGAGCACTTGAATTGCCTATAGGCTGCCTTCTTTCCCCGCACCACCTCCTGGACTTCCCTGGTCCTACCTGGGAGACATCTGACCATTACCCCTGGCTGGAGATAAGTATCAACTCCCCGAATCACGGAGTCTCTTATGATCAGAAGTTTTTTGGATTTCTTTTTTTTTGTTCCTGTTTTGGGTGTTTTGTTGTGCTAGCTCCTGTGCTTCAGTGTCCTGCTCTGCAGTGTCCCCAGGAACAGCGTGGCAGTGTGCACCCTCATCTGCACAGCTGGAAAATCTCCCCAAAACTGGCAGTAAGACACCATTCAGGTGGAACCCCTCTTCTGACCCCCTCAAATAAGCCATCCCATGCAGCTGGCCTACCCCCACAACAGACTAGAAACCCTCTTCCTCCCACATAGCACAACTTTGCCCTCCACAACTTGGCGCAGCACACATCATACCCGCACCACAGAATTATTAAGACAAAGCATCAATCACTGCGTTTACATGAACACTGGAGTTACCAGGTACCACGGTTAGCAAATAACAATAGACTTACCCGGTAACTCCCAGCTGCACGCATACATGCCAATTGTCTTTATCGAAGTCATGCAGATCTATGCGCATTCACAACATGCTTATTTATTTGATATATCGGTTTACAACCTTTGAGCCAGAGGCTCATTTCCAAAGGCACCTCGTCACATGTAAGACAGACGCTAATACAGACAGGGTATAACAACAGTTACATAAAGCAAGCGCTACAGACATTTGTCACCGACATTATTTACAGTAAGTACAGGATGTAGATATTTTCAGACTTTATTTACAATATTTGGATGATGATATTTACATCATCACGGCAAAGAAACATTATTAACTTGAGAAAACATCTAAACAGAGTAGTCAGTCCTATTCATGGGTTTGGTATCATTGACGTAGGTTGCAATCCATAATGGACTTTGTCAGAGAATTAGGATCAGAGAAGGTAAGACAGTGAAATGTTAGTTGCAGTTACAGGAGCAGATATTGAAGAGGTGGCTGCAAAGAGTGGTTTTGAAGTGGGTGATCTTGGGTGCGCTAGTGATGGTGTTTGGGCCCGTTGGCGGTGTTGAGTTCAACAGAGCATGAGCTAATCAGCAGCTCAGTAGTGATGACAGGGTTAGGAGGCAAAGTCTTGCAGTTTCAGAAACTAATGATAAAACCTTTTTATGCAACAAAGCAGCAAAAACAGATAATGTGCAATTATTAACGTGCAAATGCATTCAGAAATAACAGAAAAAATACTGCATTTACATCGTATTAAAAATTAAAACTGTATTTTTAATAATTACTAAATGTACCAGAGTTTTTCATCTAGCAAAGCTGTCATTTCATTTTCAACCCAATTTAGTTAGCCAGTGGTTGTGCTCTATTGTGACAGTCATAGGTGGGTCGGCAGAGGCACTGTGTGAAGTGTGTGTGGGGTGGGAGGGTAGACTGAGCCCTGATTTCCAAAACAGTTATTAAACTATGGTAGGAGTGTATGTTTTCTGTCAGGATAGTTCATTGGGGCATCAGTCAAAGAATGCCACGGGGGCAACAAGCTAGGGGACAGTACATGAAACTGCTTCTAGGGTGATGGGCATCACGAGCTTCTGCCAAAACATAAGAAGGTGTTCAGGAGCCTGAGGACATGGCAAGTGGGGTTAAGGAGCTGGAGGACATGGCCGAGGGGCTCAGGATCAGGAGGACATGGCAGTTGGGGCTTAGAGGCCTGTGTCATGCCATATGGACAGAAGAAGTACCCATCACTGCTCCCTGTGCTCTTCCCCATCACGTTTCCAGTCCCACTACACTGCCTTCATTGCCAAATATTGGTCCCCACCCCCTTCATCTCTCCCCTTCTCATTTTTTTGTTAGTTATTTAACCAGGACTAGCACACTAAGCTGAAAGTTTTTATTACAGGTGCGACCTGGGACCATAAAGAAGTTAAATGACTTGCTCAGGGTCACACAGTATGCAAGTGGAAGCTGTGGGGTTCAAACCCAGGTCTGGGCTGCTGGATGTCACCAGATTTGCAGCTCAGAGCCTTAAACCACTGCGCTATACTGCCTCATATCCCTAGAAACATAGGTTATTCACCTGTAACAGTAGTTCTAGGAGTGGTGTATGTTGTTCATCCACACGGACTGGATGCAATACTCTAGGTTGGGCCTCACCATTGATCTGTACAGGGTAACACTACCTCCCTCCTTGTTTGTAGTACCCTTCCCCCTGCACTCCAGCATTCTGCTAGCCTTTCCCAGTGCCTTATTGCACTGCTTTGCTACCTTCAGGTTATCAGATATGATTACCCATAGGTCCCGTTCCTGTTTTGTGGTTGCCAACACCTCCACTCCCAACTGGTATGCTGCCATTAGGTTTCTGTGCATTATGAAAATAATTTTGCACTTTTTGGCACTGAAGTCAAATTGTCATACCATGAACCAGTCTTTCAGAATTTTTTCAGGTCCTCCCCAATTTTTTCCACCTCCCAAGTGTGTCCACTCTACAGATTTGTGTGTTATTCGATCAGGCATACCTTCCCTTCCAGCCCCTCTTGCTATGTCACCAATAAAAGCACTAAAAAGGACCGGTCCTAGTACTGACCCCTATGGCACCCCACTGGTGACCCTGCCTTCTTCTGAGTGAATCCCATTTACCACAACCCTCTGACTATTGTTACTCAGCCAACTTTGTACCTAATTATACTACCTTTGGATCCTCTCCCAGGCTATCCAACTTGTTTACCAGTCTTCTATGTGGAACTGTGTCAAAGGCCTTACTGAAATCCAGGTAGGTCACATCCACGGCTCCGCCCTAATTTAACTCCCCGGTCACCCAGATGAGGAACTCAGATCAGGTTTGTTCAGCAAGTTGTCCCACCTGTTAGCCCATGCTGCCTCAGATCTTGCAAGCCATTGGTCACAAGGTATTCCATGATCCTTTCTTTTAGTAGTATTTCCACAACCCTGCCCACAAATAAAGTCAGAGTAACAGGTCTACCTCCTCCTTGTTCCCACTTTTACGAAGTGGGACCACATCTGCACTCCTACAGTCCCCTAAAACTTCCCATTTCCAGGGTTGGCTGAACAGGGCCATCAGATGTGCTGTCAGCTCCCAAGTTCTCTCAACATTGTGGGGTGAACCCCATCTGGCCCCACTGCCTTGCCCATCTTTAGTTCTGCCGAGTCCTTGGACCGTCCCCTCTGTAATTGGCTATTGTCCACCTCCCTTCCTTTGCCTTCTTTATCCCTTATCTTTAGCCCATTCCCAGCCCCATCTTTGTACATATTGAATAAAAGTACTTGTTCAACATGTCTGCCTTCTTCTAGTAGTCTTCCATGCACTCCCCTTTTGTATTACTATACCTGCCTTGTTCTTTCTCTCTTCTGTCTTTATTCCTTTTTTACTGACTTGGCAATGTTTTCCTCCGTTTGTGCCTTGGCGCACCTCACTGCTTTCAATGCCTTACTTTATCTCTCCTGATAGACCTCCCTGTCCCGTCATAACCCCTGCACTGGTGACCAGGCACCAGGCCGTTCTAAGGGATGAACAGGAAGACAGGAAATCCCGTGGGGTGGTGTGTGTGTGTGTGTGCGTGACAGGGCTGAGAGGACTGCTGGGTATAAACATAGACTTTGACGGCAGATAAGGACTGCTTGGCCCACTCGGTCTGCCCATTTCTCTACCTTTTGGATAAGCTGCAGGTCCTGCTTAACCAACAGCCTACTTCCTCCTACCCTCCACTATAATTGCCTTACGTCTGTCCCATGCATTCTTGAATTCCCCCACTACTTCCTCAGGAAGGCTGTTCCATGCATCCACTACCCGTTCTGTGAAAAAACACTTCCTCACGTTGCCCCTGAGCCATCCCCCTTCCATCTTCAAACTGTGTCCCCTTGTTCTTGTACATCTCTTTTTCTGAAAGATGCTACCATCTTGGACTCTCTTGATTCCCTTGAGGTACTTGAGTGTTTCTATCATGTCCCCCTCTCTCCCTTCTTCCCACTAGGGTATACATATTAAGCTCCTTTAGTCTCTCTTCATATGGTTTCTGGTACAGAAACCCCATACTATTTTAGTTGCCCTTCTCTGGACTGCCTCCATCCTGTCTATGACCTTGTGGAGACGGGGTCTCCAGAGCTGCACACAGTACTCCAGATGGGGTCTCACCAACTGTCTGTACAAAGGGATAACAACTTCCTGTTTTCTACTGGTGATGCCTCTCCCTGTGCATCCCAATATCCCCCCAGCCCTCAACACTGCCTTCTCACATTGCTTGCCCACTTTTAGGTCATCTGATATGACTACCCCCAGGTCCCTTTCCATTTTTTGTTGTTAGTACCCCCCCAAATTGTGTACTCTTCCCCTGAGTTTTTGTTTCCTAGGTGTATTACTTTGCACTTCTTTGCAGTGAATGGAAGCCGCCATACTTTCGACCATTCCTCCAATCTTGCCAAGTCCATGCTCATCCTTTCCACTCCCTCTTGTGTATCCACCCTATTTCAGATCTTTGTGTCATCTGAAGAGAGGCATACTTTTCCTTCCAGCCAAGAGGCATAGGTGGATAAAGGACATATAAGAAAAATCCAGGCATCCATCACTTTCTGTGAAAAAAAGTACTTTCTGATATCCCTCCTGATTTTACTCCCTCCCTTTTCAAGAGGTAGGGTAGCAGTGGACCAGCCATGCTCCCACACTGCTGGAACACCACACAGGCCAGCATTCCTCCTGCAACTGGACACCCACTTACAAAAAACATACTACGTGTCCCCACCCGTATTCTGGAATCCCCTCATCCTGCTGAGGGGGTCTGGCGGGCTATAAAGAGAGTGGATGCCAATGACTAGCAGGCAGTGACATGCCAGACCCACTCACAGCTGGAACCCCCTTCTCATCGATTCCCCATGAACTGGCTGTGTTCATTCCTGTTGCATAACCCCCTTCCCACAAACCGGCCATCCCATGCAGCAGATCCCTCCCCTAGAGCAGATTTGCTGTGTGTCCTTCCCTCGCACAACTGGAACCCCATTCCTGACTAGTCACCCCCCCCTGCCGTGGGACACCTCCTCTTGAAGAACATACTAACAAAGGGAGATTGGTGGGATGTAAAGGAAGTAGATGCCAACATTTGGTTGGAATTACTCCTAAATTAGCATAAAATCTGCATACACCAGCTGCAATTCCCACATGCATTGCTACGTAAAATGCTGCAATTGCTTTGACAACACTCTCAACCCCAATCATGCACAGTATATTTGTGAGTACAATATTATTACTGCCTCCCGCCACAAACACACATTTCTATTTTATTTCACATACATGGATGAGGAATCATGGCTTTATATTTATTACTATAACCTTTTTAGTTCTGGATTTGTGCATAATTATATCTTCTAAAATAAGGTGATAGTGCAGTTTTTGGAACAATAACACACATTTATAAAAATGCTGGCAGAAAATGATTGTGGAAATGGAAATTACAACTTAAAAAAGGTTTATGCAATTTTGGAAAAATGTACACATAATTTCAAAAAGTAAAGTAGGCACAATTTGGAAAAACACTAATTGGTACCATTTTCAGAAAACAGTTGTGCAAATTGTGGGTACAGTGATGATGCACATTTAGAAAACATTGTTCTTCCAATTTTTAGAACCTGGCAGTGAGAATTTTGGAAATAGTGTTAATTTTTAAGAAAACATATAGGATAGTGTATGGCCTCCAATACACAACAAGGCAATTCTTCACCCAAGTGTTTTCTATGATGGCGGATGACCTCGAGTGTGAAGCTTGAGCGCTCCCTCTGCCATCATAGAAAACACGAGGGGGAAGATTTGTCAAGTTGTTTGGGAGGCCATACATTGTTCTATATAGTGTGTGGTGCCCAAAACAGGATCCCTTGCATTTTCCAGACAGTTTCTGCAGCCAGAGACCAGCAGTGCTCTTCTCTTCATCCTGCCAGCCAGCTTGTGCACAGGATTGAAGGGAGGCAGTATAGTGCAGTGGTTTAAGGCTCTGAGTTGCAAATTTGGTGACATCCAACAGACTAGACCTGGGTTTGAATCCCACAGCTTCCACTTACATACTGTTTGACCCTGAGCTAGTCACTTAACTTCCCTGTGCTCCCAGGTTGCTCCTGTAAAAAAAGCTTTCAGCTTTGTGTGCTATTCCTGGTTAAACTAAAAAAAAAAAAAATGCCAGGTCCTATGAACGGCACTGGAGCAGGCTACTGCATTGTGACATCCTCATTAACGCAGAACGAAAAGTCATTCTGCATTAGTGAGGACATCACTGCTGAAGCAGAATGACTTTTTGTGGTGTATGGATTTCCACATACGACCACATTCCACCATATACTGTAGTGCAATTCTCAGAAATTAGCATGGGAAGAACATTTATGTCGTTCAATTGCCCAAAAATGGTAGTAGTGCAAGTTTTGGAAAATGGCTTTGGTATAATTTTGGAAAATAATTCTGATGCCATGTAGGTAAAACAGCTTTGCTAATTTGGGGAAACTGCATTTTTTCAATTCTGAGAAACAGCATTGGTGAACTTAAGCAGTTTTCTGGAAAATGTGCTAGTTCAACTTTAGATACGAATATACGAAGAAGCCCGTTTGGTCAATCTAGCCTGCTCGTGTTGTAGGGTCCACAGCTAGAGATACTGCCCCTGCCTCCCTCCTTCCTACCCATGATGCTTACTGTCCCACTATTCCTCTCCCAGCCTCTCTTAAATCTGCCCACTGTCTTCAATGAGATCATTTCTTCCCGCAGTACATTTCAAGTGTCCCCCACCCTCTCTTTGAAGAAGTGCTTCCTGACCTCCCTCTTAAACCTCCCACACTCCAACGTAAGACTGTGCCCCCTTGTGTTACGGTTGCCACTCAGCTTAAAAAGACTCTCCTTATCCACCTTATTTATTCCTTTCAGTACTTGATGGTCTCAATCATGCCTCCTCCTTTCTCTCCCCCCCCGTCGTCCTCCAGGGAGTACATGTTCAGTACCCTCAACCTCTCCTCGAATGCTTTTACTCTGCTGACCCACTATCATCTTTGTAGCCCACCTCTGTACCTTCTATGACAGGCTAATGTCCTTTTTTTAAGTTTGGGTACAAATACAGAACTCCACACCCTAGATGTGGCCTTACCAGTGACGCATACAAGGTCAGTATAATCACCTCTCTACTACTGCCCCCCAGCTATGCATCCCAGCATGTTGTTTGCCCTTGCTGCTGCTTTCTTGCACTGTGTGGAGTGCTTCAGGTCACTAGTGATCACTCCTGGGTCCTTCTCCTCTGATGCAGATACTCGGACTCCACCCAGGTAGTACTCTGTCCTGGGATTCTTGGCTTCAGTATGCATAATTTTGCATTTCTTGGCACTGAAGCCAAGTTGCCAGATCCTGGCCCACTTCCCCAGCTTTTCCAGATCATCCCGTTAGTCCACTATCCCTTCAGCTGTGTCCACTCTCTCACAGAGCTTGGTGTTGTCTGCAAATAGGCACATTTTGCCCTTAATGCCATCCCCAATAGCACTGATGAAGTAACTGAACATAACACCATAGCACCGAGGCCTGTGGGACCCCACTGGTTACCTCACTGGTGCCAGATAACCTTTCCCCCCACACAACCACCCTGTGTTCTGTCCCTCAGCCAGCTTTCCACCCATCTGGTAATCTTAGCTCCAAACCCAAAATCCACCAGCTTCCTGATCAACCTTTTGTGGCCCACAGCATCAAAGGCCTTAGTCTTGCTGAAATCCAGATAGGGGATGTCTACCGCTCGGCCCGACTGTCTTATTGGACATAATGAAGTCCAGATTCGCTTGACACTCCTCCACCCCACTCCACAATGAACCCATGCTACCTTGCATACTGCAGACCATGCTCCTCCACATATTCTACCAACCTTTTCTTTAGTATGGTCTCCACAAGCTTGCCCACAATTGAGGTCAGACTGACTGGTCAGTAATTCCCTGGGTCATCCTTGGGACTACTTTTATTTTCTTAATGATTATGTTCTGGCATCAACATAGTTTTCTAGAAAACACTATGGCCCAGATATTCAAACTGCGCCAGTTTGTTGCGCAAGCCTGTACGCTGCTCAAAAATATTGCAAAGGGGTAGCAGGCGATATTCAATGGAGTTGCGCATGAACTGCTCTTGAATACGCCTGCCACCCCCATCATGCACGGGCGAGTGGAACTGCGCAAGTGTTCAGAGTGGAGCACTGAGATGTGGTGGCGCAAGTTCCATTGCACCATGCACAGCACCTGCGATATTCAAAGGGTGACATGCAAATTGGGCCATAATTTATGCAAGGCGCACAGGAGCCATTTGCATGCAGGTGCACCAATCCCCAACTTGCGCCTGGCGTCCTGCCAGGCAGCAGCCGTCAGGGACCGACGCCCCCCTGCAGCCCGATCGTGGGATGTCCCGTAAGGGACAATGAATGTCTCCTATCCCTGGTGGTCCAGCGGACGGCCCGGTGTGATTGCGGGCATAAAGTAGTCCCCCATTAGCCTGATTGCGAAGCACAACTGTAACACTTCGTAGCCCAATCGTGGGCATAACTGTAACCCCCTCATAGTAGCCCAATCTAGGCATCAGTATCTTCAAAGTCCAATATCCCTGGTGGTCCAGTGGATCGACGGATTCCAATCACGGGCGGCATTCTCACCCACCCCAGTCAGAAATCCCTGATCTAGTGGACACCCCACCCGCCACGGAGCCCCCCATCAGCCGGCAGCACCCCACTCGCTGCCGCGGATCGACAGTCGAGTGAGAAGCACACCCATTGGCTCATGCTCTGAACCAATGGTGTGCAGCTGCTCCAGCTGTCAGTCGGCAGGGGTGCTGCCGCCCGCGAGCAGGTGGTGGGGCTCCATGGGCAGGTCCACTAGATCACCAGGGATTTCGGACTTGGGGGTGAGGAATGCTCCGTGCGGTCCACTGGACCACCAGGGATATTGGACTGGGTTACTGATGCCCGTGATCGGGCTACTGGGGGTATTACAGCTATGCCCGCGATCGGGCTAATCGGGGTACTGTTACCCGCCATCGGGCTAATCAAGGGGACTACTGTTATGCCCGCCATCAGGCTAATCGGGACTGTTATGCCCGCAATCGGGCTACTCGTGGTCCACTGGCCCATCAGGGATATTGGACTTTGGGAAGGGGGATCAGTAATGCCCGCGATCGGGGCATGTGGGGGGGGCCACCAGGTGCGGTGGGAACAGCTGATGGCCACCCACAGGTGGCAGCTGCTGTGTTGCACCCTGCAATGCGGCAGCTCACCTGTGGGTAGCCCCCGACTTGTTCCTTTTTTTTTTTAGGCTCAACTTGTGCAGGTGCAGGTAGGTTGGCGCCAGACAACTCTGCACGCCCGGCTGAATATCGGCTGTGCAGTTTATGCATGGGCACGCCCCACCTGTGCCTGCATATTACTGATGCGCCCTGCGATTGGGATTTGTGTGGCGACTTTCCCTTTTAAATATTGCATCGGGCACAACAGTGGGTTGTGCATAGCGAATACCGAGCCATGCAACCTCTTGAATATCTGGACCATAGGTGTAATACTTAAGAAAATGGTGTTGGGTTTGCACATATTTGAGAAATGGGGCACATCTGAAAATAGCATGCAAAACGTTTTGGGGTATATTGGTGGCACAGACAGTAAATGAGATACTGTGGTGATAATAGGTCTTCAATGGTAAATAATTTGAAAAACCAAAGTGGTATTCTTTTTGGAAAAATTACAGAAATATTGCTTAACTTTTAAAGAATTGCATATTGTGGAGAACAGTGGCTGCACGTGCATGTCAGTCTGGATATCACAAAGAAAAACTTATTTTTTTTAAATGAGGGAGAAACAGTTCTGTGTGAAAAATAGCAAGCTCAAGAAAGTGCAACATCAAGTGACAAAAGACTAAGGTAATGGTCTTTAGCAATTTATGGGGTATTAATTATTTCAGTGTTGTGCCGTCTAAACTGACATCCCGCTTCCCCATGTGCCCGAGTTGTGATGTCACCACTCACGCTGAAACCCAGTACTACTGATCGCGTATACAGATAGTTGGAGCTACCAGCTAACTAAAACGTTATCCAGCCAACTGTACCGGGTAAGTAGATGCCCAGATACTTAAAGAAGTCGGCTTTATGTGCAGCTAGTATTACCGAATTACGCTCGGAGATCTCCGATCCGAGCACAGCTTCCAGGTAATCAGCTGTGGTGTAGCCCACTTCAGCAATTTATATTTTAGCGCTGGGTAATATAGCACCATCACTCTAGCACCACCCGACTGAGCGCTGTCTTAGTACAGCGCCATCTAATTTCAGCGCCAGCAGTTCAGCTCATTCAGAGTCGACATTCAAAACTGGATCATAACTATTCTTAGCTGAATTTTGCAACACTGACATTTAAGAAATGTGTATCCCCTTGTTACCCGGGGTTACTAGAATCCCAGTAAGACCTAGTGGTAGGCAGGGAAGGCAGCTTGCGAAACTAGTTAAATGGGTTTCACACTGTCTCACTCTGTTCTCAGTCTCAGCTGAGACTGAGAGATGACATCACCATAGAACTGTCGCAGCAGCATAAACCACATTGGAATCTGCAGCAGAGGGAGTGAGATAGAATGTTGGGAGTTTTCAAAGTCAGCCTCCTGTTTGGTTTGAAGCAAGAAGGAAGTCTCCTGCTTGCCTGCAAACAGGAAGGAAGTGTTCCTGTTTACCTTTTGAAAGAGAAGGTCAGTGTCCAGTTTCAAGTGGTGGAGACCGCTGTCCGGGTCTCAGTGCCCCCTCCGGGGAGTAAAGTATCCCTATGTAGATTCCAGGGGCAATCCCCTAATTTCTGCTAAAGGAAGAAAGCTGCCTTTTACGGTTTCTGTTTGGTCTTAAAAGTAGGAATTGTACTTCGCCTGTGGGGCACCTGCAACAAAAGGGTGAGGGTTTTGCTCTAATTCGAGAGGGCAAAAAATGTGTTTCTTCAGCTTGGGAAATGTCCACCTCTACGGATTTCTGCTGTGATTGCTACTTGCCTCATGCGCCTGGCCAGTGATGAGGTAGGTACCCAGACGTGGGTCGCAAATGGGAAAATCTCTCTAGGAGTCGCAGACTCTAAGTGGTGTGGGGAGCCACAACTTGGGAAAAGAATTCTCTTTGTGAGATGGGAGTCAGAAGAAGTAAGAAGGAAATCTCTCTAGGGGTTGCAGACTCTAAGTGGTGTGGGGAGTCACAACAAGTAAAATGGGTTCATTCTTCCAATGAACCGCCAGTCAAGTGGCCGGCAGGGGACCCGGGCCAGTCGGGCTGTGTATCCAAAGCGCATGCAAGTCCGGGCTGTGTGCCTGGTGGGTCCAGAGCCTGAAAACAGTAGAAATGGGTTCATTCTTCAAGTGGACCGCCTTGTAGTCTCTAATCTGCATTATCAGTAAACGTAGCCCCATGGGGGTCCATCTATGCTTTGTTGTGTTCAGCTAGTTATGAATAAAAGCCACACTGAAAAATCCCATTCCCGGTTCTGGACATTACAGTTATTGCTTCCTGTAGTTGGATTTACTTGGGTGCCCCTGTGCAGAGTAGCCAAACCTAGGTCCCTTGTGCCAGGTAACCTCATCTTCCCTGAACCCAGGTCCCCACCAGGTATTGCTGCCAGTGCCAACAGCATGCCACTTGTCGTTTTGGTAAAAAGGCAGGGGTGAAGGGTTACAAATGTAAACACATTAAACTTTCCCTATGCAGATCTCTGCATACACTATGTAAAGTTCTCGTTTATAGTGAACATTCCGATATCTTTTTTCTGCCCAAAGAAAACTTTGCTTTTTAAAATAGAAAAGGACGGCTGTGCCCCCACAGTCAGCACTTCCCGCATCCATGGTCTTTTTATGAATAACTGCCCCTCTGCCTTCAATTTCCTCTAATAAACTGTATATTCAGCAGTGTTTACATGGACAGTCTTCCAGCTCTCAGGGTAATGTAGCCAAAACAGGAAGTGAAACGGGGCATTACTGGGTCCAAATAATCGAACTGCTCCAGACGCCCCCCCCCCCAAAAAAAAAAATTCACAGAGAGAATAAATATCTACCTTTACGTCACCCACCTTCATCACAACACATTGGAAAGCGCTGAAATGAAACACCGGCCAATTGTGGAAGCGCTGAAACGAATGACGACTGATTTAAAAGCGCTGAAATGAAATGCACTTAACTGAGCCGCCCCCATCACGGGCACGTAAAAGCAATGAGAGTGATGGTAGAGGCAGCCGTGCTGCCGGACATCAACAGGTCAGCCCCACCGCATGCACGTCACGTTCGATTCTGTCTCACCACCGCCCTCCTACCGTACTATGATCCATCCGGTAACCCCCTCTCCTCTAGTAAACCCGGCCCTACCGTGCACACTCCTACTACCGTACAATCCCGGTCGTACCACTCCCAATCCTTCCTCCGTCCGGTACCTTACCCCCTGCTCCGATCGCTCCAGTGCCCACCTCTCCCAGAACCCTCTCCAGTCCCTCCCGTTCCCAACAACCGCTCGATGCTCAGCTCACCCGGTGGCGACGGGCTGGACTCGGACTGCCCTTTGGCTTGGATCCAGCTAAACAGAGTTAAAAACAGCAGCAGTGAACTAAAGCTGCGCGTTTCCCACCGCCAAAAGGACACATTCTAAATGCATCGTAGACTGCATAAACAATCGGCATGACGGGAAACGTATGTTCATCTGCCTGCATAATTTCGGCTCATTATTTTTACTTTGAAATAAAAATAATCTATAAAAAAAAAAACTCTAGTAATGTGACACCAACGTCATCCATCGTTGGTTATTACGGACTTCCATTCTAGTCCTTATACTGCCATGCTGCGAGGTTGGCCAATGAGACGAAGGGCTACATGCAGCCAATGAGGAGCCCGACGCTGGCGCGTGCGGAGAAGCGTTTTCAGAAGTGCAAGGCGATTGCTGCTGCAGTACACGCAGCTTTATGCAATGTTCCTGGTATTTGTTACGCCTGTCTTTCTCGGTACAGTGAGAGTTTGCGGAAGGTGCAAGGAACAGCCGTGCCCCGGCGGAGCGAAGCGGTATACGTCGGCGCCGTGCGCAACCCTCTTTTTCCTGCCCCGAGTGGCGTAAGAACGCCCGAAGGTGAGCTTCGCAGTCATACCAATTGCTCCGAATGAGTTGGGGTAGTCGATGAAAGAGGAGGGCAGGGTAATAGGCGCGGTTTCTGACTCTCGTAGGGCGGGGCTTAATGAACAGTCAGGGGACTGCATGACAAGGTTTCTTCATGAACAGTTGTGCAGGGGATGTGCCAGAACCCGCAGAAGGCGGGGCCGCCGCCAAATACAGGGAGGTAGTTATGTAGGGTTTTTTTTTTCCTTCCCTCGGCCATGTGGCACTGCCATAGCCGCCTTTGTAAATCCTTGTGTTTTCTGACGTGTTGTGTTCTATGTAAATGTCTATTTATGAAATGGATAGCTAATCCAAATCCAGTGTTCTGATTGTATAAAACACATCACATGACCGTGCGTATATCAGAGCACAACCGCACAACTGCACTCCCCTCCCAAAAAGCAATTTTGACATTTTATTATGTTGGCTTGCCGCGCTTGCGCAGCAGTCAACATATTGGAAGAGTGCAGCTTTGGGGTGGCTGTGCTGTTAGCGACTGCGGGCATGCATCAGTAGTGCGTCCCTCATTCCCCAATAAGCCAGCGTGCTAGTGCTGACACCAACATTATGTAAAGTGAACATAACTTCTAAACAAAGTGCCGCTGCAATCAGAGACAAGCTCGTCATGCAGCGGCACAGATGACACTTCCTGTACGTGCTGTCCCCCGAGTACAGGGTGCCACGCTGGCAACTGATGCCATGGCCGACGGGTGCCCAGTCCCCATCGGCTCCACTGTCGCCCCCGAGTACATAGGGTGCTAGTGCTGGGAGCCCACCCAGCGTGGCAACTGATGCCATGGCCGACGGGGTGCCCAATCTCCCGTTGGCTCCACCCTTCAATCGGTCTCTTCTGCCATGCTGGGAGCCACCCCAGCGTGGGCAAATGTCCCGCGCCGCTCTTTTTTTTTTAAACCTAAATTAAAAACGGTGCCACGCGCTTCTCCCCTGCTCCCCCTCCCACAACCCGCACTCACCCACTGCGCACCCTGCCTCCCCACACCCCCCTCACCCCATACTTACCTCCGGAGTCCGACGCGACGATCTTCGGTGGACCGGGAACACGTCTGCACTCTTCAAAGCCGACTGCGAACTGAGGAAATGCCGGTAAGCTGTATAATGGGCTATATAGGGTTTTTTCAACTTTGTTGCATATCTCAGGCATTTTTTGGAATTTTTGCACCAAATTTTCAACATGGGGTTTTTGGGGCCCCTCCTCATGAATTCTGTCACTGTCATGGCGTTTATCGGCCTCGAAAGGTGATTTCGCAGTCACTGTCGCGAAATCACCTTCGGGAACCATTAGCTAGAATGACAGTGGCGCCTGTTCATGAGGTGCCTCTTAAAAGCCTAAGTTCCAAATTTGGTAGAAAAATCCAACAAATGCCTGTTTTACTAGCGCTATGCTATGCAGCGTTGCTACGCAGGCTCGTAACTTCGCACATTCACAATATTTTACTGCCGGATTTTCAGCATTGTCATTTTTGTACACCTCCTTGTGAACAGTACAGCTGTCATTTTCCACATCCTGCCCGAAATGTGTTTCCGCACTTCCGGCGCACAATAGCGCAGTCACTGTGGGAAATCAGTGTTTGGGCCAGATTAGGAAAATGACAGTGACACAGTTCATGAGCAGATGACCTAAAATGCCTATGTTGAAAATTTGGTGATTATACTGCATAAAACAACTGTATTATGAGCATGCGTTGGCAGATTGTACGCACGCTAGTACCGTCGTGCATTTGTGATGTTTTCAGTCTGGATTTTCACCATTGCCATTTTTCCACACCTCTTGATGAACAGTACAGCTGTCATTTGACATATCATGCCCAAAATGTGTTTTCGCACTTCCGGCGCAGAATAGTGTGGTCGCTATGCGAAATCACTTCTTGGGACACTTTGAGGAAATAACAGTGACACTGTACATGAGCAGAGGTGCTAAAATGCATATGTTGAAAATTTGGTGCCGAACGCCCATAAAATGGCAGTGTTGCAAGTGTACATTGCATATTTCCCACACACCCTAGTAGCTTCGCAAACTTGGTATATTTACATGCCACACTTTCAACACTGGCATTTTTTTACACCTCCTTATGAACTGTGCAGCTGTCATATCTCACATCCTGTCCGACATGTTTTCCCGCACTGCACTACCAAACACCCAAAGAGACACCCTAATGCTTGTCACTCTCTGCAGGGTGGGGGTGGGTTGGCATCAGTACAATACTTCACTGCCATTCCTATGATGCATCTGTCTAACTCCTGCACTACCAATGCCAATGCCAGCAAGCCAACATTCAGCATTGACAAATGCTTGTTACATAGATGGACCACTCTGAGGTGTGCAGTCGAGCTCTGATATACGCACGCCTTGGGCAGTTGACGCACTCAGCCTGCGGCCTCGTGCGTACAGCGCATACCAAGGCATGCGTATGTCAGAGTGCAACCGCACACCTCAGAGTGGTTTAGCTATTACATATAGAAACATAGAAGTTGATGGCAGATAAGGACCGCAAGGCCCATCCAGTCTGCCCATTTCTTTTTCTACCTTATAAATGTACAATCGGCCTTTGCTCTGTCAGTGACCTATCTATTCATAGTCATTTGTATTGCTCCCTTATGCCTATCCCATGCCTGTTTGAAGCCCTGCACTGTATTCATAGCCACCACTTCTTGTGGTAGCCATTCCATGCATCTACCACCCTTTCTGTGAAAAAGAATTTCCTCACATCCCCTTAATCGGCCTCCCCCAATCTCATGCTGTGTCCTCTTGTCCTGCTATTTTTCTTATATTTAAACATGTTAGACTCTTTTCACCTTGTTTATGCCCTTAAGGTGTTTAAATGTCTCGATCATATCACCTCTCCCTCCTTTGCTCAAGGGATACATATTGAGCTCCGTTAATCTGTCCTCATATGTCTTCTGATGCAGTCCCTGTACCATTTTGGTTGCCCTTCTCTGGACTGCCTCAATTTGGTTAATGTCCTTGAAGGTGTGGCCTCCAATACTGCACGAGTACTCCAGATGGGGCCTAACCAATGTCTTGTACAGAGGGATTACTTCCCTCTTACGACTTGTGATACCCCTACTAATACACCCTAACACCCCTAGCCTTACCTACTGCTTTAGAGGTCTGCTTGGATGATTTTAGGTCATCAGTGATGATGATGCCTGCACTCTCTTTCTTCCTTTGTGACTGCTAGCAACTCCTCCCAGCCTATAAGTGGCTTCCAGGGTTTTCTTCCCTATGTGCATGATTTTGCACTTCTTTGCATTAAATCCCAGTTGCCACTCTTCTGACCATTTTGCTAGTTTATCCAGATCTCTTCTCATTCTGCCCACCCCATCTGGATCATTTACTCTGTTGCAGATCTTGGTGTCATCTGCAAACAGACAAGCCTTACCCTCTAGTCCATCTGCGAGGTCACTAATGAAGATGTTGAATAGGACTGGCCCCAGGACTGATCCCTGAGGTACCCCACTTGTGACTTGCATCTCTTCTGACTGTATACCATTTACCACCACTCTGTTTTCTGCCAGTCAACCAGTTTGCCCCCAGTTGACCAACTTCTGACCCACCCCGAGCCTACCTAGCTTATTTATCAATCTTCTATGTGGAACAGTGTCAAAAGCTTTGCTGAAGTCAAGGTAGGCTACATCAACTGCTCCCCTTGGTCCACCACTCTGGTTACCCAGTCAAAGAAATCTATGAGATTAGTTTGACAGGACCTTCCTTTGTAAACCCATGCTGTCTTGGATCCTGTGCCCCTATGGATTCCAGGTGTTGCACTATCCTTTCCTTAAGGAGTGCCTCCATAATCTTGCCCACTACTGAGGTAAGACTGGCTGGTCTGTAGTTCCGCCTCCTCCCTGCTACCACTCTTGTGGGACGGGATCATAAACCCTTCTCCAGTCTTCTGGGACCTCTCCTGTGCTCAGAGACTCACTAAACAATTCTGCTAATGGCTCTGCTAGTTCCTCCTTTAGCTCCTTGCTACCCTGGGATGTATGCCATCAGGTCCCATTGCCTTATCCACCCTGAGCTTAGCAAGCTCTTGTGGACCCTTCTTTGTGAAGGGAGTAGTGCCCACCTCCCCTGTGTCCATGATGCTGAGCTGTGGGCCCTGCCCTACCTTCTCTTCAGTAAATACTGAGCAAAAGTATCTATTTAGGATAGATGCCTTACAGGGTCCTCCTCCTCACATGCTCCCTTTCTCCATTAAGCTTAGCAATACCTCCTCTGGACTTTCTCCTTTCACTAATGTATCTATAGAAAGTCTTGTCACCTTCTTTACTGTTTGTGCTAGTGTTTCCTCAGTTTGGGACTTGCCTGCCTTACTGCCTTCCCTGCTTCCCTTAGGGCAGTTTGGTATGCCTCCCTATCTTCATCCCGCTGTGTTCCCTTATATTTTCTGAAGGCCAGCCTTTTGGCTCTGACCTTTTCTGCTACTGTATTTGAGAACCAAAGTGGTTTCCTTCTTCTTTGCACTTCCTTTTCTGTCTAACACAATGGGATGTTGCTTCAAGTATTGTATCCTTAATGCTTGCCCACTTTGCCTGTTCCTCACCTGTGTTTCTTTTTGCCAGGGCTAGCTTAACTCTGTTGGCCATCTTATCAAAGTCAGCTCCTCTGAAGTCCCATATTTTGCCTTGGAATGGGATGATTTAGATGTAGTAGCCAAATTGAACCATACCATGTGATGGTCACTGGCCCCCAGGTGACCTTCTACCTGGAGATCTGTGATCCCTTCTTTGTTAGTCAGTACTAGATCTAGGATAGCCCTGTCTCTGTGGGTTGCTGTACCAGTTGTTTGAGGCCCTCCCCTGCAGGGAATCCACTATGAGTCTAGTTCTGGCAGATGTTTCTGCTGGTATTGACCAATCTGTATCTGGCATGTTGAAGTCTCCCATTATCAGAACCTCCCCTTTAGCTGTCATGTTTTGTATATCTTTTAACAGTAATGTGTCTATGTCCTCTCTGGTCTGGGGGCCTGTAGACAACCCCAGTTCTTATGGCTGTCCCATTTCCTGTTTCCAGGGTGACCCACAGTTCTTCTGGCTCCTTATGTGTATACTGAATTTCTGTAGCTTTGATATTTTCATTAACATACAGGGCCACTCCTCCCCCTTTTTGCACCTCGGTCTCTTCTGAACAATACATAGCCAGGTACTGAAGTCTCCCAAGTGTGGATACTGGTAAACCACGTCTCACTAATTGCTACTATGTCCAGTTTAGCCTCTGACATTATTGCCTGCAGGTCTGGGATCTTATTTCCCAGGCTGTGAGCATTTGTGTACATGATTTTCCATTGGCCAGATTTTGGTGTGTTAGTTGTTGGGTGAAGTTTGGCATTACCCTGTGCATTGTATGGGGAGACAAACCTTTTTTCTTACCTGGTGATGCAAATGAGCGGCAAACACGCTGAATTCCTGTTTGACCTACTAGCTGGGGAGGGTGTTCTTCCCATTCGACGATGGGGTGCTGCCCTCTCCCCATTTGCTAGTTTAAATATTCTGCAAAGACGTCAAACTTCTGCCCCAATGCACTGACTCCCCTTTAGTCAGATGCAGTCCATCAAATTTAAAGAACTTTCGGCTCCCAGAACTGTTCAGTTCCCTACAAATCTGTGTCCTTTTTCCTGGCACCAGTCCTTGAGCCACGGTTTAGCTCCCCTATCTCCCTTCTCTGACCTTCTGTCCATCTGCTCCCTTCTTCCAGACTGGCAGGATCTCAGAGAATGAGATGCAGACGAAATAGATGATAGTTTGTCACCCAGCTTAGTCAGGTGTTCCTTGGTCTCCACAACTGACCGGCTGGCGAGATCATTAGTCCCTATGTGTACTAGGACATCAATGTTTTCTCCTGCTTTGTGAACAATTTTAGCAATGCAGTCAGTGTCTCTCCATGCTGATGTACCTGGGAGACATATGTATAAATGTGCTGTGTATGTATAAATGTATATATGTGTGTGTGTGTGTGTGTGTGTGTGTGTGTGTGTGTGTATATATATATATATATAATGTGTGTGTGTGTGTGTATATATGTATCTGTGTATATGTATGTATATATATATATAATATTGGTAGCACGGTAGTGCTACCATAGCTGGGGTTGAGGAGCCATTTACATGTTAAACCTAAAATTTTGCACCTTAATAACTTTGCAACCTTTCAGTGGATTTGCTTGAAATTTGGAATACACGATCAAGAACCATACATCTAGGGATCTGCCAACTTTCGTACTGTTCAGATATACGGCTGCAGACTTATTAAGCATGATCTGCACGAGTGTTTACGCTTTTTTGGAATTCTTTGCTCATCCCTACAGGTTGCACTGTTTGCGTGACCAGTCCGAAAACTTCAGGGAACATGCGGCCAGGGTCCCAGATGTGCTTTTTGAAGATTTTGTGAAAAATATTAAACGGTTCAAAAGTTATTCCAAAAACAATTTCCCATTATAAGTCAATGGGAAAAGTTAACAAAAAGTTTGAGTGTTACAAATGCACTTTTTAGTGTCACATATCCGCCATTTTGTTTTCAGTTACTGATCAGAAAAATGCTTGGCATTTAAATTTGGGACCCTCTAGCAACACAATTCTTTTTGTGTTTACCTAGTCGGACCATGAGGATGCTGGGCATGTCTTTATTTTGAGGTTAAACACCCTAGAAAAATGTTTTTTCGATTTCTGGAGAAAGTAGTGTCGCACTCATGAAAGTGTTGCAAATGCTTGCGAAAGCTGTCGCAAATCACGACACTAGTTTGCAACACTATAGCCAAAATAACAGGAATTATTTGCCACCCTGCTACAAATGAACGGTTTGGACTTTTGGGCTGCAATTTGAAGGGAGGGCAGCCAACATCTCGCAGATGTAGCTTTTGGTGGTTTGGTGACAAAATATCACATGGATGCAAAGTTATGGTACTCCAAAGTTGACACTTTTTCCCATAGACTAACATTGCGGCATCCGCTGCATGACAGGAATTCTTTGCCACCCTGCTGCAAAATAACGGTTTGGTCTGTTACACTGAAATTTGGAGGGAAGAAGGCCAACATCTTACAGATGTGCCTTTTGGTGGTTTGGTGAAAAAATATTACAGGGCGACAAAGTTATGGCACTCCGAACTTCTCTTTTTTCCCCCCATAGGATAACATTATGGCGTTCGCCGCGCCTTTCAGGGCCGGTATCTCGCAAACGGTGCGAGATATGGACTTTTCATCAGAAAAATGCTTATCTCCCTAATGGGGGCTAAGTGCAGAACTAGCCAGGAAAGTCATAAATCATATGACTTTTAAATCTTTTTTCTACGTCGTATGGTTCCTGAGATAAAAGCAATTTAGCATTCCAACTCCTCATTTTCTGCTCAGAGACCCATTATTATGCATACATTCTTTGTACTCACTGTCTTTCTCTATGCAGCTTTTGGGGAAAACCAGCCTGTGCGCTTACATTACTGTTACCGCTTCCGCTTGCAGTTCCGTACTCGTTTCACTTACCGTTCCCGTCTACACCACCATGTGCGTTACCCTTTGCTTATTTTATTTGCACTTGCGTTTGTGTTATTTTAACCATTTGTGGCTACAGTACTGTTTATCTTTGTGTTTCGCTTTGCATCACCATGCACATTACCATTCGCATTTGCGGGCACCGTGTTACTATGTGACAAGACATGCACCGTGCTCCCGCTGCTGTATTACATTAACTATTTCTCGTCATCATTCTCAAAAAGAAGAGAAATTAGAGGCAAGAAACTCCGTTTAATGCATTAGTTAGGGTTGTTCCACAGCGACAAAAGTGAGGAAATTCGGTGTTAGGGTTGAAAGCTCCCCTGCCCACATCCCCAGTCGGCATCGGGGTGCGCATTGGGGTTGCCAGCCCTAACTCTCACCCTATCAGATGTGTGAAGAAGCAGAGGTGTAGGAGAATGGGGTGATAGGACCGACAACCCCAATGTGCATCCCAATGCCGGGGGGGGGGTCCAAGGGGAGCTTTCAACCCTAACACCGAATTTCCTCACTTTTGTCGCTGTGGAACAACCCTAACTAATGCATTAAATGGAGTTTTTTGTCTCTTATATATATATATATATATATATATATATGTGTGTGTGTGTGTAATGGATAATCCACTCTGAGGTGTGCAGTGGCTCTGATATACACACTGGGGCGCAGGCTGAGTGTGTCAGCCACCCAAGGCAGTATATATCAGGAGCTACCAAGACACCTCAGAGTGGGTTGTTTATCTTATAAAATGACAAATTGTTTTGAGGGGGTGCAGTGTGCAGTCGCACTCTGATATACACACCGTCATGTGATGCTGGTTAGCCAGTAAAATAGCTATAGTTTCCCTACCCATTTTATAAATAAATAAATAACTATATATATATATATATATATATATATATATGTTTTTATGTATATATATGTATATATTTTTTTATAAAATTGGTTTGGAAAAAAATCATCAACAAGTGATCAATGACCATCAGGTGACTGTGCGTATATCAGAGCGCGACCGCCTTCAACTGCACTTTACCTCTGTGTAAATTTTGCTATTTTATAAGATAGATAACCCGTTCTAGGGTGTTGTGTAGTGTTCCGATATATGCACGCCTTGACGTGCATCAATCACCCAAGGCATGCATATATCTGAGCACAACCGCACACCCTAGAGTGGATTATCTAGCTTATAAAATGGTAAAATTGATTTGGAGGAGGGTGAAAGTGCAGTTGTGTGGTCGCATTCTGATATACACGCACAGTCGTCTGATGTGTTTCAACCAACTAGATGATTCCTTTTTTCTTACCCATTTTATTAAACTGGCCCGGTAGGTTTTGTAGGACTTTCTAATGTTAAAGGGCAATTTTTCCTGGTTAATAAATTTAAATTGGCATCACAAATTTTCCTGAAAGTTGGCATACATCATCTGCTGGTGTAGGTCTGATGTACCAAATTTGGTGTAAATCGCTTTTGAAATTTTTGAGATATAAAGTGTTGAAAATACAGATTTCCTTTTTTTTTTTTTTTTTTATTTTTTATTTTTTGCCACCTGTATTTCAGAAACGGCTTTAGGTGCTGGGCTGAAATTATCAGGGTAGAAAACCTTGGTCTCACAGATGTGCCTTTTGAAGATTTGGTAAAACAATGGTAATCCATTCCAAAGTTATTAAATCTTGAATTTGCCATTATTTCCTATGGGAAAAAATAGATGTACAAGTGAAAGTGATTTTCGCGCACTGTCATCCAGTTTTGCATACGTTGCACCTGAATAACCTTGCAGCACTCCAACAGATTTGCAGGAAATTTGACAAGCATCAGTTTAGGGCACATGTTTTTTGACTTCACACATTTGGTTTGAATCCCTTGTTTGGTTTCTGATATACATAGTGTTCGGGGAAACAAACCAGATTTTTGAGGATTTTCCTGTTTGTTTATTAATGTTAAAGGGACATTTTTGGATCTTAATAACTTTGTAATGGTTAAAGTGATTTTCTACAGTATTTAGCATGCATAATTACCTTGGGGAGGTGTTTGTAAGTGATGAATTTTATCTTAATAGCTTTAGCCATTTCCGAGATACAGAGTGTTGAAAATGAAGTTTGGGGGGCTTGACACTTTTTTTTTTTTTTGTCCACCTGTACCTCGGAAACGGCTTTAGCTTCTAGGCTGACATTTTTAGGGTAGAAAGCCTTCGCCTCACAGATGTGCCTTTTCAAGATTTGGTGGGAAAATATACATTTGTTCCAAAGTTATGACATGTCAAATTTCCCATTATTTCCTATGGGGAAAAAATAGATGTCCCACACAACATAGGATTCTGCTTCGAACTAGGATTCTGATTCGAACTAGGACACTGCTTTGAACTAGGAATCTGCTTTGTATGAGCCCTATGGAAAGGATTCTGCAGTGAACAAGGATGCTGTTTTGCAGTACTAAATCCTTTTTTGCAGACAGAACCAACACAGTGGAGGAACAGGAACCAACAGTCAACCCATCCTGCCTATTCTACGGCCCCTAGGGCCCATCCCAGGCTGCATAAACCCCTAGAGTGTTAAACATAATCTCCACTCGGGGGTGATCTGCCAGGCTTTGATTTATGCAACACTGTGAACTGAGATTTAAACTTACTATAGGACTGAGTGAAGTGCTAACCGTTTTGCTAGTTTTCCAGCTTGGTGCTTTTCAACTGAGTTTAACACCCTGGTACGTGCACCTCATGCTTGAAGGCTAAAAGTTTTGTGCCATTGAGCTACTGTCTTTTGTGCTATTTACTGTTTCAGTATCTTATTCCTCCCACCACCACCGCCAGCACAGTAGGACACTGCAGAGCCCACCTCCAGTGTCCCAGATAAAGCACCACTCTCCCCACTGTGGGACACTGGGGAACCCACTCCCAGTGTCCTGAAGTATGTATGTAATGGTTTTGTCAACAGCAGAATGCCCAGTCCCCTTGTCGGCACTACACTCACCCCCACCAGCAGTGTGTGACTCTAGGGAGCCCACTCCCAGTGTTCATAGTGTACCTAGTTGTACCCTCCAGAGAAGTGTGGGACACTGGGGAACCCACCCCCAGTTCCCTGAGAAATGGTTCTACTGTTCCTGTGAAAAAAGAAAACAGTCCACATCTTTTTTAAACTACTGTTAAAAAAAAAAAAAAAAGAAGCATTGTTTCCCCATCCCCCTCTCGCATTCCGACCCTCCCACTAAGCAACCAACCACCCCACACCCCCTTGTCCTATACTTACCAACCGAGGTTGGCGGCTGTCATCTTCTGTGGACCGGGGACACATCTGCATTCTTCAATTTGAACAGCGAACTGAAGAATAAAGGTAAGTGCCATATAGAGGCAGTCAGTGTCATTTTGAATATACTGTATGTTAATATCTCAACCATTTGTAGGTATTTTACATAGATACATAGACACTGTTGGCAGATAAGGGCCTATGGCCCATCTAGTCTGCCCAGTTGAGCTTGTAAGTTCATTTTATGTTTTTCTAGAAGTCTGTTGCCCCTTACCCCTGACCTCCAGAATGTCATGTCTATCCTATGCATTCTTAAATCCCGTGATTGTTTCAGCCCCATCACTTCCTCTGTCAGGGTGTTCCACTTGTCCACCACCTTTTCTGTGACAGAATTCTTCTTCATGTTTCATCTTAATTGCCCTCCCTCCAACTTCATCCCATGCCCTCTAGTTCTGGAACATCTTTTTCACTAAAAAGTAGTGTATTCTTGCACCTCCCTGTAAATTACTTGTATATCTCTATCATATCCCCTTTCTCCTCCAGGGAGTACATATTCAAGTCCTTCAGTCTGTCCTCATAGGACTTGTGATGCAATCCCTGTACCATCTCTGTTGCCCTCCTCTGAACCTTCTCTACCCTGTATATGTCCTTACGTAGGTAAAGTCTCCAGAACTACACATAGTACTCCAGGTGGGGCCTCGCTAATGTCTTGTATACTGAAATTATCACTCCCCTTTTCCTGCTGGTGATGCCCCTATCTCTGCATCAAAGTATCCTTTTTGCTTTACCTGCTGCCTTGTCACACTGTTTCCCTACCTTGAGGTCCTCAGAAATGATAACCCCAAGGTCCCTTTCCTTTTGGTACATGCTATATTCTCACCCCCCCCAACTGATATGATGTTCCAGGGTTTTTGTGCCCTGTATGCACTGTCCTCGACTTCTCAATCAATCAATCACTTACTTTATTTAACCAGGCATAAACACCATTGAGCAAGCTCATTTTCAAGGTGGTCCTGGGCATAAATACAATACAGTACACTTCATTAGATTACAATTACGGTGGACAACGGTGCAAAAAAAAAAAACAAAACGTTGTGAAGGTGCCGGTCAATATGGGCCTGTACATACCGGTCAACATAATTAACATGCAAAGGTACATAATGATAAGCTTTACTGAAATGAGAAGAGACTACAATCCCATATAGTCTCCGCTGAGTAAGAGCTCCTACCTAAATGATAAAAAATAAGGAGGTATTAAGGAATAGGGTAGAAATTGGGGTGAAAGAGTAGGCAGCCAAAAAGGAGGTCGGAATAGGTAAAAGGTAGAGAATAGGCAGGGTCATCTTGGATTAAGGGAACTAGGTTTATAGGTCCTAGGTTTCTGTTGTTAGTAATGTGGGGTGGATGAGATACTTAGGCGTAGGATTTGAGAGTGGCACCCGAGTCTTAGGGGTCATCAGCATCTGAAACAGTTACATGATTCCTTCAGATAATCCGTTACTAGAGCTTTGAATGTGAAAATGCTTGGAAGTGAGGATAATTTTAATGAGTCTTGCATAGTGTTCCAAAGTGGTGGAAGTGAGAAGTTGATTGCTGCTGAGCCAAGGGTAGTTTTCACTCTAGGAATCTAGAAGCAGATTAAGGAGAAGCATCTCAGGCCATAGGAACCTTTAGCCCATTTGAAGATGTTCGAGATATATGCAGGGAGGTTATCAGATAATGCTCTAAAAAACCAGAGGAGAGCATTCCTTTTTCTTCTAGTTGAGAGTGAGGTCCATCCCGAAACCTGGTATAGACGACAGCGATGTGTACTATTGGGGTAGATTTAAGATAAATCTTAAAGCCAGGTGGTAAAGGGTGTCCAGTTTGTTTAGCATCGTTGATGGGCAATGACTGTAAAGGAAGTCGGCGTAGTCCAGTATAGGTAGGAATGTAGTTTGTACTAGTCTCATTCTGGCTTCTAACGTGAGTAGGTGTTTAATGCAATAGAATAAACCTAATCGCTGTCTTAGTTTCTTCAAGGTTTCATTTAAGTGGCACAGAAAGTTGAGCTTGTTATCCAGCTAGAACCCTAGGTATTTAAAGGTATGAACTACTTCAAGGAGTTCATCTAAGAGTGTTCGGATCTGTGTGATATGTGGACAGCTGGAAGTAGACTTTGGTGAGAGAATCATTGCTTTAGTCTTTTTGGCATTGAGGAGGAGCTTACGAGTGAGAAGGTTCTGTTGGAGGGTGACAAAGTCTTTCTGTAAGTACTCATGGTCCAGATCCAAGGATGAATTTGTGGTATAGAGTGCAGTATCATCTGCGAATAAGTGCACATTTGCTGTGCCCAGCTGCGAGTCCAGATTATTGATGTATATTGCAAAGAGGATAGGGCCCAGGATGGAGCCTTGTGGGACTCCTCGTAACAAGGATTTTTGTGGGGACAGATCTCCTATGGCTTTGACTTGTTGTAACCTATTGGTTAGGTAGCTGATGAACCATTTAATGGCAGAACTATCAAGTCTGATGTTACTCAGTGCAGTAAACATGATGGTATGATCCACAGTATCGAAGGCCTTACTTAGATTAAGGAAGATGGCAAATACATGCGTCTTAGAGTCCAAGGCCATTTGCCAGTCTGTAGTTACTTTGGCAAGAGCTAATATTGTACTGTGTTTGACTCTGAAGCCAGACTGAGCCAGGTTTAGAAACTTTTGTGAATCCAAATTTTCTCTAAGTTGGATGTTAACAATTTTTTCAAGTAATTTAGAGAGGACTGATAGTATAGAAGTAGGCTGGTAATTATTCAGATCACTGGGATCCCCAGTCTTGAATAATGGTAGGATGTGGGCAGTTTCCCACAAGACAGGTAGCTCACCTTGAATCAGAGAGGTGTTGAATAAGTGTGTAATTGGGGCGGTCTGATAGGTATGGCCAAGTTTTAGGAAGTAAGGTTCAATATTATCTGCACCCACACTCTTTTTTTGTAGCCAGAGAAAGGAGGAGGTCCTCCACTTGCTTGAACGTAATTGTGAGGAAGCTGAAGGGGGTGGGATGTGGTTGCTTATGGTTGTGATTATCAGTGAAGCCAACAGTGTAGTCTCTTGCCGGGCTAAGTTTGCTGATAGGTGAGGTGTCAAAGGCAAGCTCTGTAGTGGCAAAGTGATCATTAAGCTTTTCTAGTATATCAGCTTTGTCCGTATAGGTGATACCATCTTCTTTGCATTGAATTTCAACTGCCAAACCCTTGATAATTTGTCACGCTTTTGGAGGTCTCTCCTCATTCTGTCTGCACCCTCTGGCATGAACCACATTTTCAACATGGACTTTTTGGGATCCCACCTCATGAACACTGGCACTGTCATTTTGTTACTCTGTCCTGAAAGATGATTTCACTGTGGCTGAAAGAAATCACCTTTTGGGACTGAGTAATGAAATGGAAATGCCATTACGCATGAGGTGGGGCTAAAAAGCTCATGTGGAAAATGTGGTGCAAAAAATACCCCAAAACGCCCGAGCTATGCATGGTCATTGAAATTTCCTTTGCATGTGTGTAACTTTGCCAATTTATATTTTCAATCCCACATTTTCAGCATAACCACTTTTCACACCACCTCATGAACAGTACAGCTGCATTTCTCGCAGTCTGCCCGAAATGTGCTTTTGAACCTGTGGTGCAGAATGGTGTGGTCGATGTGCAAAATCACCTTTCGGGATTGAGTAACGAAATGACAGTGCCAGTGTTCATAACGTAGGGTCCCAAAAAAGGCAATGTTGAAATTTTGGAGCAAAACATAACAGTGAATGCCTGAGTTACACGCACTCAATGACATTTTCCTATGCATGCATGTAACTGCCAATCATTTGTATTTTCACTTCATAGTTTGAACATGACCATTCCTTCACATCACCCTCATGAATACTACAGCTGTCATTTCTCACATCCTGTCTAAAATGTGTTTCCACAGCTGTGGCACAGAATGGCATTTTGCCATGGATTAAGAAATTTACACTACAGTATGAGGGTTGTGAGGTGGGCTGATAAGAAGACTATGTCAAAAATTTGGGATTACGCGAAAAAAATGATAAACTTATGAGTATTTGTTGCAATTTTGTTACACACCTATCTCAAAAAGTAAGGAAATTCATTGCAAAAAATTCCGTTTTACAAAACCAGTTAGGGTTTCCATTACCCCTTTAAAAGTATGGAAATTCAGTGTTAGGGTTAATACATGTATCAGCACACCACCACCAATCTCTGCAAACATTAGAAAAAAACAGTTATTTGATATATCCCTTGGTGTCCTTCCACCTAACTCATACACCATTTGAGCAGTTAATCATGTGGTGTAGAACAATATATTTGTATGGTGTACATGTTAGGTGGAAGGACGCCAAGGGATATGTCAAATAACTGTTTTGTTTCTAATGTTTGGTGGTGGTGTGCTGATACATGTATTAACCCTAACATTTAATTTCCATACTTTTAAAGGTGTCACGGAAACACTAACTGGTTTTATAAAACAGTTTTTTTGCAATGATATATACTATTACATGCAACGCATAATTGAATACTAATAAGTCTTTGGTCCAATTCTCATTCACAAAATGTGGAGTTGCACAACAGTATGCAGTCTTTTTTTTGTGGCCTGCGACTTCACACTTTGGGCTACAAACAGAAGTTATGTATAGTAGCATAGGAGAGAAATGACATGCAGACTGATAATCAGTTTGGGTTGCAAAATGTTACTGTGGTTGGGATATTATTAGGGCATTGGTAATTATAAAATGCCGTGTTGGATGGCATGGTTAGCAAGTTGCTAACCCATTTGCGATTGACCTTAAGACATGCTTATGGGCATCTGCAAAGCAGTTGATAGCACCTTGCTTAAAGGTGTAACGGCATCCTGATAGTTACCGCCTCTCTAAACCTAAGTGCCATCCTAGTTACTGCTTTCCCAAAACAAGTGTCATAACCTGTGCAACCCCCTCCTCGTGTCCAGTGGCCACAGAGCCCCCCAACACCCTGCTGTAATCATCATCAAATTACCCTCGTGTCCAGTGGTCCCGCTTCGCTCCCGATTCTCCCCCAGCCATGACTGTCATTCAGTTAACTTGGTGTCCAGTGGTCCCCGATTCTCTCTGTGACTGTCACGTAAGTTACTTTGGCACCTAGTGGCCCTCCCATCATGACTGTCCTTTGCTGGTGTCCATTGGTCTCCCCCTTCGTCGTCACTCTACATTGACTGCTATTCAACTGCCTTTGTTTCCAGAGGTCCCCCTGCCCCCAGTAGCCCCACTTTGGCAGTCATTCAGTTACCCTGGTATCAAGTGGTCCTTCCACCCTTCCCCCCACTGTGACTGTCATTCAGTTTACCTGGTGGCCATTGCCCCCCTCCACCTTGACTGTCATTTAGTTACCTTGGTGTCCAGTCATCCACCTGACACCCCCATCTTTGACTGTCTTTCTGTATCCTAGTGTCCAGTGGTCCTCCCCTTTCCCCCATCTGCCCTGCTGTAGTAAACTTTTATTTCTGTTTTGGTACCAAATCCCGGAGGCTCTGGGCATCGTTAAAGTCAAAGGCATGGTACAGACAGTACAAAGATTTTCTCATAATTACTAAAAACCGAAATAATATAAAATCAGTTTTATCTAAGAGCAGTTAAATATTATTATAAAATGCCTTCTTGACCGTCATTCAGTTGTCCTGGTGTTCGGTGGCCCTCCCGACTCCTTCACCCTGTCCCAGCTGTGCCCCCCCCCACAATAAATGCATCCATGGCTGGCTGCTGACTGACATTTCGCGATCATGTGCTTTTTGGAGGAACAGCAGTAGGCGCATAATCACAAACAGTGTGTGGCCGAGGAGGTGAGTGGAGGATCTGTGCTGGTAATTGACAGGGAGTGTGGGACGCATCTAAGGGGGACTGGGCCATGGTCTCAATGGGGACAGGGTGGGACAGGATTTGGGACTTCAGATCCTCGGGCGATGGTGAGGCCACTGGACACCAGGGAAGTTGAATGACTGTCAGGGTTGGGGGGATCATGGAACACCAGAACATTTTACAACTTGCACAGCTGAGTGTTTAAGGAGCAAGGAGAATCACTGGATATTAGAGCTGGGTGCTGCAGTAAATGGTCAGCAGCCGTGAGTGGTGTGGTGGGAGGGGTGGGGTGCAAAACTTGTGTGTCTTGGGCATATAATAAGGCCCTAATGAGATGTAAATGACCCCATAGCACCTTGCTAGAGCTGTGGGGTCATTTTCATATATACAAATATGGCAGATTGCGCCAGCGGAGCAGTCGTCATTAGTGGGCCCTAACAGTTGTATTGCCCCTGCAATTCCCCAACACCCTTTCTGTAGAGCTCCTCATTGTCAATGGGTAATCATAACAGCTGAGTATGGTGCACCCCTACCAGCGGAATGGCACAGCCCAAACATTATAATGTAGGGCATATGAGGATTCCATGCTGCATCAACTCCCCAGTTAAGCTGTGCCATTCAAAGGGTGCAGAGCTATATTTCTCTTCCTTAAAGATTTCAAGTTTCAAGATACTTCTGTATTGGCTGCAGTTCTGCTCTGCAAGTTGTGGCTACCTGTTTCAGGGATCACCCTTAAATTCAAGTCATGCCTGTTTAAGCTACGGCATTCCAATTGAATAACCTGCCTTTTATCTCCTCTCCTGTGTGGATTGGGAGCCCCTTCAGCCTCGCTAGAGTGTCTTTATGTTCTCCTGTTTGAAACTTTTAAAAAGGAAAAAAAAAGGTGCCACGGGTAGGTTTATATTTAAATTATTGGGAGCTTAAGATCTCTTGGGGGTCTTCTCTTTGCATTGATTCTTTACCTCCCCGCTTAGCTTGAGGTTTTGTGTGTGTGTTTTTTTTTTTTTGGTTTGTTTGTTTTACTAGTACAGGGCAAACTTGAGGTTTTGGGACACTTGGGAGTTTTTTTGGTGATTTTTCACCTCAACCTCCGTTTTTACCATTTGCACGACCACTGTTAGGGCTGGTAATGCAGTTCTTCGTCCCTTCAGCTTCCCACCAGTGTCCTGAGTGCACGCCCTTGCGCAGTGCTAATGGCATTGTGCAGTGTTACGCGCCATTGACTTGTATTGCTCAAGTGCGCGCATGCATAGAATAGGTGCTCGCAAGCTTCAACATGTGTGCTAGTGCCTCCATGGGCCCAGGGGGTACGCATGCACACAGAGCTTTTTGAAACTAATGGAGCATTTTACAGTTGGTTGACTGTTGTTGGGAGAAAAATTATCAATAACACAGTTAAAGTTAAGATCTGTCTTTTTTTCCCTGCCACAATTTTCTGTTATTGCCAATATTAACAACAAACAAGCGTAACTAAGTAAAAACCTGTGTTTTTTTTATTTTTTATTTTTGTTTGTCTTGTCATCATGGCTTACAAACTCTAATACTTTTAAATCTGAGGTTTTTAGCATGTTGTCACAAAATTACCCTTGCCTTGCTGATTTTAGCCCAACTGACAATAAGGCTAATAATTATTATTAGGGCTACAGAAATCCAGCAGTCCTGGTTTTTATCCCCATGATCTGTCTTGTAGCCCAACAAATAGGGATTATAATTACTATATTATGCTTTATAGATTCATTGGTTCTGGGTTTGATTCCCACGACCTCCACTTACATGATGTGTGACACTGAGCAAGGTGTTTTAAGACAACGCTGTGGACAATAATTTAGCCCATAAGATGTTGGGGCTAATTATTCATTTTACCTCACAATTGTTATTTGGCATAATAATCATATTTCTCTTTGGTACCATGACTTATCAGACACCATTAATTAATTAAGAAATAATACGAGTCGGACATACAAAACTGCCAGCAGAAACAGGCCATATGGTCTATCAAGTCTGCTTGAATGTGCAGCTAGCAACTCCTTACATTGCAGCTGCTCCCCCAACCCCCCTCACATTTACCCACCCTGCCCCAACACCTTTTAATACTGCTCACTGTGCTAAAGGATACCACCTCCTCGGGAGAGAGTTCCACTTAGACACAGCCCTCTCGGTGAAAAAGTGACTAATTTCTATCTTGTATCTCCCCAACCAGGGACCATGCCCTCTCGTATCCCTCCCTTCTGAACTGAAATACATTCTCTGTACCGATCTTGTTTATCCCATTATGTGCTTAAAGGTCTCAGTCATATCCCCCCTGTTGTCTTCTCTCCTCCTCTCCAGGGTGTACATATTTAACTCGCTCAGTCTTTCCTCGTAAGGTTTGTCCTCCAGTCCTTGGATCATCTTTGTTGCTCTGTGCTGTACCACTTCTAGTAATCTGACATCCCTTTTCAAGTAAGGGCGCCAGTACTGCACGCAGTACTCCAGGTGTGGCGTCACCAGTGACCTGTACAAGGGCAGGATCACCTCCCTGCTCCTGGAGGAGATTCCTCTCTGAATACACGCCAGTATCCTGTTAGCTTTAGATGCCTTCCTGCACTGTGCTGAGTTGTTCATTTGCCTCATTATAACCACCCCTAGACCCTCTTCCTCTTCAGTAGTACCTAACAACCCCTCCCAAATGGTAGTTTCTCCCTGGGTTCCTTGCTCTGAAGTGCAGTACTTTGCACTTTTTAGCTTTGAACCCCAACTGCCATGTTTCCAACCACTCCTCCAGACTAGCTTAGTCAGGTCATCCTGCAACCCCTGCCACCCCATTATGTCATCCACCACTGCCCCTATCTTGGTATTATCATCAGCGAACAGACTGATCTTATTCCTGATGCCATGTGAGATGTCCGCTATGAATAACGGAAACAGCACTTGGCCTGGTACCAAGCCCTGTGGGTACCCTGCTCGTCACCGCCCTAAAAGATGAGTCCCCCACCACCCTCTGCTGTCTGCCCTGCAGCCAGTTCTCGATCCAGTTAACTATCTTTGTCCCTGCCCCCACATTTTTCAGCTTTCCCCCAACCTCCCATGAGGCACCGAATCAAAAGTCTTGTTAAAGTCTAAGTACAGGACATTCACTGCATGGCTTTTGTCCATTTCCCTCATTACCCAGTCATAATAATCAACCTGATTGGTCTGGCAGGCTCTTCCTGAGACAAAGCCATGTCGCTGTCCATCTTGAAGTCCATTGACTTCAAGATAGGACACAGCCTCTCCTTCAGGATTGTCTCCATTAGTGTCCCTACAATGGATGTGAGGCTTACTGGTCTGTAATTGCCTGGTTCATCCTTTGGGCCACTTTTGTGGAGGGGCACCACGAGAGGCATCTTCCAGTCCTGAGGCACACTTTCTGTGTCCAGGGAGGTATTGAACAGATCTGCAAGCTGCCACATCAGCCACATATGCCATCCGGTCCCAGTACTTTGTCCACTGTCAGTACCTTTAAACTCTCCAGTATCTTGCCCACCATACCCATCAGTAGTTGCTCACCCATCTTCGTGAATACAGAACAGAAGTATTCCATTCAGTGCTTCCACTGGCTCTGCCCCCTTCTCCACCTTCCCCGTCCTTCCTGATCCTCACTATTTGGTCTTTGCAGCGCCTTATGTACTTGAAGAAGTCCTTTTCCCCATCCTTAATTCCCTGAGCCAGCCTCAGCTCTCTGGAAGCCTTTGCTGCCATGACTACTCCGGTTACCTCTTTGGACTTAAGGTACTTTTCCCTGTCCTCCTCCCTCCCGGATTTCCTGAAGCTCCTGAATGCTGCCTTTTTGCCCTCACCTTTTCCAAAATCTCTTTACTTAACCAGCTTGGTTTCCTAGCCCTGCCTGTTTTGCTTTATGTTTTGGTACAGGACCTAATGGCCTCCACTATCCCCATTTTGATTATTTCTTATTTTTGGCTTGCGTCCAAGTGTGGTTTAATTCTTTCCAGGTGACCCTCCAATATTTCCTCCAGCCTTCCAAAGTCCACCTGACTGAAGTCTACCATCCTGGCTCCTGTTCCTACAGCTTCCTTACCCATGTTGAGTGTGAAATACACTCTGTGGTGGTCACTCCCTGCCAGCGGGTCCTCCATCCCCAGCTCTCTTACAGCCTCACTGTTGCACAGTACAAGGTCCAGAGTATTTCCCAACCTTGTTGGCTCGTTATCCATTTGTGTTGGGAAACGGTCTTGGAAGGCCTCCAGGAGGACCTGCTCCCTAGCAAATCCAATTCTTGCTGGTTGAAGTCCCTCATAATCACAGTGTTACCCTTCCCACAGACCCTCCTAATCTGTTCTGCTAGTTCCCCATCTAAGTCTTCCACCTGAACCAGTAGCCTGTATACCACCCCCATCACAAGTGTCCTATTTTTGGATTCTTGGAATCGTATCCATAATGCCTCTCTTCTACCCTACTCTCCCCCCTTCCCTTGCATACCTCATCCCCTACCTTATGTAAATCGTCACTCCTCCCCCTTTCCCTGTGTCCCTGTGTCCCTATCCTTTCTGTATATCCTATACCCTGGGATCATCAGGTCCCAGTCTTGGTATTGGGTGGCCCATGTTTCAGTGATGGCCGTTATTTCCACCACCCCCACTGCCAAGAGAGCCTGTAGTTCAGTGGATTTGTTTCCCATGCTCCTTGCATTCAGGGAGACTACCCTCCAATTTGTTCCCTTCTCTATCCCCTTTTTCCTCACCCTTCTTAGGCCCCCCCCCCATGCAACCTCTAGTTTCTTTGCTTTTTGTATGGTGGGTAACCTCGTTCAGCTCCCCACTCTGGAGACCCTGCATGCCTGCTTCCCACTCTCCTCCCTCCACACCTAGTTTAAATTCACCTTTATTGCTATGTAATCCCCCCAGCCTCTTTTTACGAACATATACGAAATCTGCCAGCAGATAAAGTCCTAGAGGTCTATCAAGTCTGCTCGAATGTGCAGCTAGCACCTTATTCTGCAGCTGCCCTCCATCCCTCCCACCCTTCCCTTCATTAACCTCCCCCTTGTCCTGTCCCATCCTCGTTTGAAGCAGTCCACTGTTCTACTGCATACCACTTCAGCAGGTAGCGATTCCACCCAGCCACCACCCTCTCTGTAAAAAGTGTCACCTCATCTCCTCCTGAACCTTCCTTGCTCCAGTCTCATATCATGGCCCTTGGTGGCCCTCCTCCTTACTTTGAACAGCCCCTCTGTACCCGTCTTGTTTATTCCTTTCATGTATTTAAAGGTTTCAATCATGTCACCCTGCTCTCCTCTCCTCCAGTGAGTACATGTTCAACTCCTTCAACCTCCTCTCGTATGATAAGTCCCCAGCCCCTTGATCATCTTTGTCGCTCTGCGCTGCACCCCCTCCAGTAACTTAATGTCCCTCTTCAGATACGGACGCCAGTACTGCACGCAGTACTCCAGGTGTGGTCTAACTAATGACCTATACAGTGGCAGAATCACCTCCTCCCTCCTCGAGGATCTACCCCTTGCCTCCTCACACAACTTCCCCAGCTCCTCAAACCTCTCCCTTACCAACTCAACCGTGTTACCCGCCCCAAGTCATTCATACCCAAGTGCACCATGACATGAGGTTTCTCCCTTCCTGTCTGTGCGTACTTAAGAATTGACTGTTCCGCCCCTCCTGTTGTCAATCCAGGTACCCAT